>OX346736.1:3605000-4205000 GCA_947063395.1 Hemistola chrysoprasaria | reverse complement strand
CAGGGGGAGTACTTTGTAATTAGATTATATTCTCTGCAAATTCTTATAACTGGTGAATTAAGTCCTAGGTTTGTTTTACAGGTTGGGGTAAAAAGAAGATTAGTAGAAGATTATTTCCAACATTTAATGATGATATTCGAAATGAGACACTAGTTATCTAGGTTCCTAAATATATTTTAGCCCCGAGCGCAGTTGGATGGTTTTTTAAAGAGGACGCTGCTGGCCGTCCTTTGGATCTGTTAACCCTTAGCCTGCTTATACGGCAACCACGGGTAGAGAGGGTGGAGCACTATTCTAAAGACAATGTTCCCGTGGGAATCCACGGGAACGTTGACTACGCGGTTGAAACCGTGGGGAACAGCTAGTCACAATGCACGCAATGTGTGGACGAATTTATAATGCAATCCCTAAAGAGATTCAAGAATTGTCAGCAAACCAGTTTAACCGGAAACTCAAGTTGTGGCTATTAGACAAATGTTTTTACTCAATTTCAACAACAAACAAACAAACATTCACGCCTTTTTCCCGAAAGGGTGGGCAGAGGTGTACCCAGGACTCAGTCCCATAGTAGATACACCCACATTTCGCCAGTATGTTATTGGTCCCATGTAATAGGGGGCGAGCCTATTGCCATCTACCGGGCACAGTTCCAGACTCCAGGCAGTTATTGAGATAATTCCTAATGGAAAAATCCAATATTTAACACTGCCTGACCTGGGGATCGAACCCGGGACCTAGACGGGACGCCACCGAGGCAGTCAATCAAGTGAGTGAGTGAGGCTCAATTTCAGATCTCTTAAAATAATTTTATAAAAATACGATGATAATCAAACTCAAACTTAACTCAAAACAGCTTTATTCAAATAGGTCATAATCTGACACTTTTGTACGTCAATGAAGATAAACAGTACTGAGTCTACCGTGCGTTCGGAAAGATACCTCTACAAGAAGAACGCACAAGAAACTTGTAGGGCTTAATTTTTTCAACAGATAGTTTCACAATATTTGGTTTGCTTACATTCGTTTCCTTTGAAGGTGCTGCGAGGCGGCTATGCAGAAGTTTCCAAGCATCTTTGTCCTCTATGTACTGGTTGACTTTATAATAAGCCTTCTTTAGTAAAATAGATTTTATATAGGTTTTGAATTTACCCTCTGAGAGCCTTTGGGGATTTTATTATAGAAACGTACACTATTTTCTAAGAATGTCTTTTTATTTGTTTTAGATAATCTAAAGCTAGGTGCAGCTATTTTGTCTTTATTCCTAGTATTAAAATTATGAAGTATAATATGAAGAAATTATGAAGAATAATATTATGATTATTTAATTTGAATTTATGTAAATTTTTACGCACATACATGATGAATATTTTAATTATATATATTAATGTAATTATATAATAAAATTTCGCTCTAGTTTAGGTATACGTTTAATTTAATAGATAATAATAGGTATTATTATGTAAAGATTTTCATGTCGCGTAGCGGCAAAATGTTTATGGGGCCTTACTCTTATAATTAATTATGATCTTTTGTAACCAACATTCTATGCAAATAAAATAATTTTGATTTTGAGTCTTATATAGGTACTTACTTGACCAAATCGTGCGTGATCCGTCTGGGCAGCAAACAGACCCGCTCCATGGCGTCCTCACAGTAGGCGAGGTAGTACAGACATATCGAGACCCCTGTCGCCGCCACCGACGGCCGGGGGACTTCCAGGAACTTCTACACATTATACATTTATTTATTTATAATTCACCACAACGCTAGGACTGACTTAATGCTAGTGTAGCATTTTCTAACAGTTATCCTAAAACTAGAGAAAATGTTACAGATATTGGGTTTTTTTTTATGATAGTGAGTAACAGGACGAGCAAATCAGGTGCCTGATGGTTGCATCATGATTGCCCATATCAGACACAGTGCCACCCAGTGTTTTAAAATTCAAAATTCTGCGCGGCACTGCACTGCGCCTGTCACCCTGAGATATGAGTTGTTGAATCTCATCATGCCCATCATAAAAAAAAATCCTAGAAGGCCGCGTACGGTCTTAAAACGCAGCTCAGTATGTCCTGTAAACACATAACATACCTGCAAACCGCCCATATTAATGAAATCTATGGAGAATTTCTTGTGGCAGAGCAACGCAGCCAAATACTTGAGAGCTTCGAACGCCAGCCTGGAGTCCCGAGACTCGCGCACGTTCAGGTACCCCAGGATCAAACCTAGCGCGTTCTGTTCGAACACGTGAGATAGGAACTGGAATTTAACAAAAAATACATTATTAATCATCTCAGCCGTCATTCATCCACTACTGAACATAGGCCTCGACTGCCTATGGGACTGAGTCCTGGGTACACCTCTGCCTACCCCTTCGGGAAAAAGGCGTGAATGTATGTTATATTATGTTTTATTTCTTCATGAGTGCCATACATTTTTTATAATAAAAACTTCAATTGTAAATACTTAGATCTAATATGTAGATAGCCTGAACTAGGTTCAATAAAGAAAAACATGTGTTTCAGGTTTTAACATAACATACATTCACGCCTTTTTCCCGAAGGGGTAGGCAGAGGTGTACCCAGGACTCAGTGCCATAGTAGATACACCCACATTTCGCCAGTATGTTATTGGTCCCATGTAATAGGGGACGAGCCTATTGCCATCTACCGGGCACAGTTCCAGACTCCAGGCAGTTATTGAGATTCCTCATGGAAAAATCCAATATTTAACACTGCCTGACCTGGGGATCGAACCCGGGACCTATTGATTGGCAGTCGAGCATGCGCCCTCTACGCCACCGAGGCAGTCAACACTAAACACAAACACTAAGCACTAAATAAACGAAACAATTATATTTTTGACAGCCTCGTTGGCTCAGATGGTAATAACTCCCTCAGGTCAAACATTTGTGTCCTTGAACATGTCTGTTTGATCTGTGTCTGGGTGTTATAAGCTTATATAAGTATGTATATCAGTCATCTGGTTACCATAGTACAGGCTTCTAGCCTAGTTTGATGCCAAAATACTTTATGTGGAAGTTATCCCATATTATTTTATCACAAACGTTATGACGTAGACAAGAAATAAGTAAGGAGTTCCCGACATTCCCACGGGAACGAAGTAGCGGGAACTACGCTAGTAGTAATATAATGTGACGTTACCTCTTGATATTCTCCCATGGGTGTTAGATATCTCAATATGAGCATCTGTTTGGTCGCGTCTGTTGGAGGGTGGATCTGTATATTGCCTGAAATACAGATGAAAAATAAGTAATAAACAGTGACTTTAAGCCCTCGTTTTCATATATAGTATTAAAATTTTGATTGGATCATTAAAACTTTAAACATGTCCATTTTCCGTGTTTTTTTTACCTTTGACCTCGACGAATAACTCATGACGCCGACACATGATTCATTGTGACTTTAGCCAACACCACAGAATACCAAAGGGCCAGAAGGGACACTCCTCATAATCATTTAAATAGCGACTCTATCTCCGACGCAATAAAGTGCAATTCAGGTCGCATAACGCCTAACTAATTATCGTTATATTAACATACAAGCTGCCTCTCTTTCTATCGCGTATCTTTCTATCTGTTCTCTCTGTCTACCCCATAGAAATTGTACCGTCAAGACGGACGCCCCGGCTACTTATAGAAAGATCCTGAAAATAGTCAAGATAGAGAAAATTTTTCGCAATCGTCCTAGGTTTTCCGTCATAATCCGACATCGTGCCACACACCGGCGGGGATAGAGGGGACCTATGTACTATACAGACCGATGACGTATGTCTCCATCTCGGCCCAGCTGGAGTTGGAACAGGTCTCGTGAGGGGGCACGAGGGGAGGCGGGCGGGCGGGGGGGGACATCATGCCGCACGCCGGCGGGGAAACTGCTACACCTGCGGATATTACAAAGTGTCAATTTAAAAACCCCCTTCCCCCTATTTTTCTGGTTCTGTAATTTATATAATCGATAAAAACGACATCACACATATCATCAGCCGGAAGACGTCCACTGCTGAACATAAGCCTCCCCCATAGAACACCATAAACTATTTATATGGGGGGATTTTGCCGTAATCACAACTCTTATTGTGCGGCTTGGTGATCGCAGTAGTTGGAATACTTGGTGCAGTATTCCAACTACTGTGCTTGGTGCTCTCTGCCCTCACGGCTCCCACCGGATGAGAAAGGAGTGGCCCTTTTATATAGCCGGGAACGGCCTAATTACATATATCTATCTACCACCAATTAATCATCGATAGGAAATTAAAAAGTACTAAAAATAGAGCCTCATATTTTAAGAAAATTCGTTCCTGATGAAAGCCACATGATGATAGTAGAGTTCGATTGAAAATCATTCAAACTTCATTTAATTTCTAAAATTTTCTTCCTTTATTGTACTTATAGTAGTGGTAGGCCTCTTTTGCAGGGGGCCAACTGGGGAAGTACCACACCTTTGCCAGTTATTCATCCGCCAAGCGGTAATGTGCAAACATTACTGTGTTCCGGTCTTGTCACAGACTATCATAAAAAAAAAAGTACCTCCTGTACCAGGAGTACAGAACTACAAAGGAAGTCTTGCTCCATCATCAGACTCTAACTGCCTCAGCGGCATAGTCGTGGCAAGCTCAACTGCCGATGTTGAGGCCCCGGGTTCGATCCTCAGATCAGGCAAGGTGTTAATAAATTCAGTGAATACATATTGTTTATTTTTAATAGCAAAAAAACCATACGGTTTTCTTTACAAAATATGTTTTCGCGCAAACAAAGCCCTGATCCAGAGCCAACCACAAATAATTGAGTGGAAAATTATTCCCTATTTGAAGAAATATCTGTGTATTTTCATTTTGTACGGGTAAATGTAAATGTAATGTAGACTCCTTTTCCGCACTTAGACTCTAATCTGGTCCGTTGTGCGTGAAGTCCTGGCTAATCTAGCCAGCCTAACTCCGCCCAGAAGCTCAGAAGCTTCCTGGGAACTTCGCAGACTTCGCGGAGTGACCTCACTGTTCCAAGGATTTGTTCACGTTGAAGGGTTACTGCCTCGCATTCCAGGACTACGTGGGCGACCGTTTCTTCCGCCTTGAAACAGCCTCTGCATAGAGGACTGTCTGTGGCGTTTATGGTGTATAGATGTTTGTTCAAGGGGAAGTGACCTGTTATAGTATCCCTATCATTATTTTAAAGTTCTTTCTGTTTAGACTTAACAGACGCTATGTAAGCCGCGTGTTTAAAGTGTGTTTAAATTTGTACGGGTGTTATTTTACCTTAAATAGATAGATAGATAGATAGATAAACACTTTATTGGTACACCACAAAAACAGTAAATCTAAAAATTAAAGTAAACAGTATATAGTGCAACAATTGGCGGTCTTATCGCACTTAGAACTTACAATTGTAATTCTTGACAGGCGTCTCGGGATCATTCACAGGTGGCGACTCTTCGATCATCATGGGATCACCTCCTCCCCCATCATCCACCTCAGGATCTGCTGAATTTGTTACAATTTCATCCGCATACTTGCAATTGAGTAATTGAAAAATTATTAATTTATTTTGAAAGTTTAATAAAAATTATGTATCATGTGATTCAAAAATCACTTTAAAAATACATTTTTTAATTAATTATAAACGATTCAAAATTGATAAAATTCGCCATTTTTGTGACGTCACTACACTGTTTAGGCGTGATTAGGTAACAAACAGACAGAGTGACAGAGTTACAAACGTTGTTTATAATATAAGTCAGTATTGCGAATACCCTTATCCACATGATAAAGATATGTGTACATAGAATCGCCTTATTCCACCATACGGCATGCAAACATAGGTATTTTATTATTATACATACATACAGTCACACCTTGTTCCGTTGGGATAAGCAGAGACTATTTCTTTCCACTTGCTACGATCCTGACATACAACTTTCGCTTCTTCTACTTTCATGACATTCTTCATGCATGCTCGTCGGTTGTTGGTACTTTTGAGATGACCTTTCCTTAAGATAACAACAACTTGTTCATGAAAGGTACGCCCGCAATCGACCCCTACCGACTTGACCATTCACACTAGCCTTATAAATCTCTTTTGTCAATCTCCTTTCGTCCATCCTCTCTACATGTCCGTACCATCTAAGCAATCCTTTCTCCAATCTTTGTTATTATAATTATATAAGTTTAATGTTAATTTCACCCCATCACATCGCGCACGGATTATGCCCAACCCTCTTATCTACAACAGACTAAGGTCTAAAGAGTTAGTAGGTACACAAAACCAAAACCTTTTTTATCTGTGGACGGTCCATTGCACTTGATGTCGTTGGTCCGTTTCCTGTCGAAGCGGGCAAAGTGCCGCGTCTGATTCGGAGGCGTCGTTTGACTTGACTGAAAAACATGCTAAGTTTCAAAATCTACATTTTATATATAAGTCGTAGGATTATAGGAATAAATTGTTAAGGTACACGTATGTATGCATAGTGTAGGGTTCCATACCTAGATACCAAGAACATGCAGCGCCATCTATTACTTCCTTGCGCAAAGTATGGAGATATGCAGTAAAATTGGCCATAACTTTTGATTGCGTTGACTTAGAAGTATGATTTTTTTACAGCCACAAGGGACCGCAGATCCGAGAAGTCGATATCAATTTCAAGTTGATATAGATAGATATAGATATAAACTCTTTATTGCCACATCAGAAACAAGAAATAGCTTTAAAAATAAAAATCATAAGATATATCTTAAGATATAAATGATATCTCCAGGCGTTCCCGTTAAAAAGTGTCTTGATAGACGGACAGACAAATAGACAGACAACAAAGGGTCCTTTTTCCTTTTGAGGTATGGAACCCTAAAAATGGAATCACTGCGATAAACCCAGTACGATTGCAAAAAACCTAATAATTGAAAACAAAGGAAGATTTTCTCGATCTTCCGAGCTAGTTATAATAATATGGGACATCTTCCACACACGGTCACCTGGTCCCAAACTAGTCTAGAAGCCTGTACTATGGTAACCAGATGACTGATATACATACTTATATAAGCTTATAACACCCAGACACAGATCAAACAGACATGTTCATGCACACAAATGTTTGACCTGGCCGGGGATCGAATCCGGGCCCTGCGGCACAGAAAGCAGAGTTACTACCATCTGTGCCAACGAGGCTGTCAATAATCTGACTGACATGCAAGGCAGAGCCCAAACCACTGATCCTAGAGACTTGAAACTTGGAATGTAGGTTCTTTTCGTTGTCTAGACGTGTGCTGAGAAAGGATTTTTAAAACTTCACATTTTAAGGGGTCCTTAAAGGGCGTCAAAGTTTTGTGGTATAAAACTACCATATTTCATAATGGCGAGTGGGCAAAGCCGCTGTTCTTACACATACATACATACATACATTCACGCCTTTTTCCCGAAGGGGTAGGCAGAGGTGTACCCAGGACTCAGTCCCATAGTAGATACACCCACATTTCGCCAGTATGTTATTGGTCCCATGTAATAGGGGGCGAGCCTATTGCCATCTACCGGGCACAGTTCCAGACTCCAGGCGGTTATTGAGATAATTCCTAATGGAAAAATCCAATATTTAACACTTTGCCTGACCTGGGGACTGAACCCGGGACCTCTTGATTGGTTCTTACATTAGTATTAATATATTTAGGTACATACCTTGTCTTCAAGATTTTTATTTCTTAAGCCGTGTAACCTCCTCAGCATTAGCGGCACTAGCATTGCGTTCAGATCCCTGAAATAAAAAAGAGTAAAAATTAAAACAAAAACTCTATTTCTTTTCATGATTTATCATCGGATCGGAGCACACAACTGAGTATTTGAAATAAAAAAATGTCATATTTTTAAATTTATTCTGAATGTTTAATGAAAATTCTGTCATCATCCGATTCATAAATCACTTTAAAAATATATTTTTTTATTAATTATAAGCAATTGCCTCGCCTCGGTGGCCGCGGTGGCGTAGAGGGCGCATGCTCGACTGCCAATCAAGAGGTCCCGGGTTCGATCCCCAGGTCAGGCAAAGTGTTAAATATTGGATTTTTTCATTAGGAATTATCTTAATAACTGCCTGGAGTCTGGAACTGTGCCCGTTAGATGGCAATAGGCTCGCCCCCTATTACATGGGACCAATAACCTACTGGCGAAATGTAGTTGTATCTACTATGGGACTGAGTCCTGGGTACACCTCTGCCTACCCCTTCGGGAAAAAGGCGTGAATATGTGTTTGTATGTTTTAAGCAATTAAAAATTGATAAAATTTTAATAAGAGTCACTTGATCACGAACGCGCTACGAGTGGTCGCCATGACTGTGACGTCATTATGTTATAGTTATGTATGGTACTTTATAACATTGTGACGTCACTACAGGTTACGAGTTCGTTCGGGTACTATCGGCATGTTTTCATCCCACTTCTTGCTAATATTATAAATGCGAAAGTTTGTGACGATATATGGATTAGCGACTAGCACTGCTCTGCTCTCTAAAAAAGTAAATACAGAATGTAAATCCGTTATTGGACGTCAGATTAAATTAATAGATTATAAAAGTTTAGCTATAAGGTCTGTGGATTATGTGAAATAAATAAAAAATAAATCAACCGCGGTGCACAGCTGATTGCCCCGCGGTGATTTGATAATTACCTAAAGTTAGTGGCGATTTCATGGACCTCCATGGCGGCGGCGAGCAGCCCCGTCGCGTAACACTGCAGAGGCTCCGGAGAGTTAGTGGCCCACGCCACCAGCCGGTGGATCAGGGCCTCGTTGTCCTTCAACAGTTTTATATACACCCTTATTTACTGGACATTAGGGTTCAATTCAGTTTGAGGGGATACATTCCACTGATGTAAACTTATACAGAAAAAAAACTATGAGAGAGAAGACTATCTACAGTGTATATTTCCATAAAGGATTTAAATCAGAAGCCCGTAACTGAATACAATCGGACGCGCGCAATACCCTACTATTACCAGGCCTGGGACACACCGCATCAGAGGTATGTAGCAAGGGCGTCCGTCTATACGGGAAAATTTCTATGAGCTAGACAGAGAAAACAGATACAGAGATACGAGATAGAAAGAGAGGCAGCTTGTAGATTAATATAACGATAATTAGTTAGGCGCTGTGCTACCTGAATTGTACTTTATTGCGTCGTAGCTATAGAGTCGCTATTTATTTAAATGATTATGAGGAGTGTCCCTTTTGACCGTTTAGTATTCTGTGTTGTTACATAGAAAAAACATGTGTACGCACGTGCGCATGAGTGCGGGCGTACGGACGTTATTACGGGCTAATATATAAACTGTGGCGGGTAGAGTGACACTCACCTCCCCCAGCTACAGTTTATAATAGTACAGTACGGTCGTTTTATCTTGGTGAATCTGAACACCAAAAAAAAATCCAATATTGAACACTGTGTCTGACCTGGGGATCAAAACCCGGGACCTCACGATCGGCAGTGGAGCTTGCGCCCACTACGCCACTACAATACAATATACATTTACAATATTATGAAAATGGGAAGAATAATATCACCCACGACCGGGATTCGAACCACGCACCCTCTGCACCATTCCGCGTGGTGGGCACTCCACATGAGCTACCGTGAGAATCGAAATCATCGGCGAAATTTTTCTACCCCGTCTACCTAACGCATTATAGGGGCGTGTGTGTTTATATATAGGCGATACATTTGGCATTCTACCCACCGACAAGTCTAATGTTACAATTAGAATTCATATCGAAATTGATTATAAAATATTATAGCGGTCTATAAATATATAAAATACTAGTGGCCCGCCCCGGCTTCGCACGGGTAGCAGAAGTAGGTACAGTGAACGTTTTAACAGGAGTAAATTCGTGATACATTGTATTTTTATAGATATAACCCTAATAGTTTACGCAGCGCACGCAAATTAATGACTATTTCTGTTACAATGACCAAACCTTAACACATGTATAAATTTATCGTGCGTACTATTTTGCATATATAAGTACCTACTACAAATCCCTTACTTTTCACAGTTCGATTATTGTAACCAAAATAGATGGATAAATTTCCGTAGACTATTTTGTAGATACTGATAAGTACTCAAACCCTTAGTACATTATTTTATTCTAACATCAATAGATTTCACAGCGCACGCAAATTAATGAATATGGTAATTATATTATGTGACACCTTGGTTCACAATATTGCAGTTTTCTTACGGATCCCTAATTTTTTTCAAAATCTCATATAGCCTATGTCACTCACACTGAATTAAGCTATCCATAAGTGAAAGAACTTTTGAAATCGGTCCAGTAGTTTCGGAGCCTATTTGTTACAAACAAAAAAACAAAGTTTCTCTCTTTATAATATTAGTATAGATTACAATATACATTTGTTCGTATATATGTTTATATGGCAATAACTGTTTTCTTAACGAGTGTAAATGCGATAAAATTCGCAGACCTTATGTTCAGACTTGCGAAGTCACGCCGGCTACTGTAGGTATTATAAAATAGATATACAATAAGTAAAACTAAAATATTCACCTGGAAGACGACAGACATCTCCAGGCCCGGCATGAGGTCGAGCGTGAGCCGGCATGCGCACACGTTCAACTTGTGCACGTCGCGGCCCGTTATATTCTGACGCGAGTAGTACGTGTCGCGTACGTAGTCATTCACTAACTGTAACAGCATATATCACATAACATAACATCACGCCCTTCTACCTAAAGGGTTAGGAAGAAGTGAACACACCAAGCTGTGGGCTGTGGGCAGTGGGGGCCGGCAATAGAACAGTACCCAGTACCCCGCCCTCTCTACCTGTGGTTGCCGTAAAAACCGGCTATGAGTTATCAGAAATAGAGGACGGACGGCAGTGTCTTCCTTGGTTTGGCGAGCGCAGTTTTATGGTCACCACACTTGGCAGGCTATGGAGGAGGCCTAAGTCATAGAATAAATAATAGTACTACCGTACTATGTACCGAGAGTGGGCTTCCTACGGCGGAGGTGATGATGATGAACCCACCAAGTAGGTACCACCAACTCTTCATCAGTTATATTTTTATCCCATCACCAGGCATTTTTAAAAACCAGGTTTATAGGTACCCATTTTATGGAATATTCTTAAAAATAACTAGCCCACAGAGTGAAGTCATTTTACTTTAACCCTTTCATTTCATAACTATGTCATAGGCAATGCCTACATGTAATAATATATGCCTACACATAAAATTCTACAGTAAAGCCTCGGTAGAGGGAGCACAGCAATTTTTCCCGATTGTAGAGTTGGACTGCCTCGGTGGCGTCGAGGGCGCATGCTCGACTGCCAATCAAGAGGTCCCGGGTTCGATCCCCAGGTCAGGCAGTGTTAAATATTGCATTTTTCCATTAGGAATTATGTTAATAACTGCCTGGAGTCTGGAACTGTGCCCGGTAGATGGCAATAGGCTCGCCCCCTATTACATGGGACCAATAACATACTGGCGCAATGTGGGTGTATCTACTATGGGACTGAGTCCTGGGTACACCTCTGCCTACCCCTTCGGGAAAAAGGCGTGAATTTATGTATGTTATGTAGAGTTGGCTCCATAGGGAGAAATGTTCCAGTTTGTAAAAGGATGCTAGAGTACTTACCTTAGTCATAAAGTTGTCCTTTTTAAACATAACTTTAAGCGCGTGTCCGAGCGCGCACTCGGGGTCGGTCCGCGACGGGTGCCGCTCGTCGAACGGGTCTGGGTCCTTCTTCATGAAGTTCTCTGTCTCCGCTTCTATTATCTCTGCTATCCTGGAAATAATTATGTTTACATTAGTATGACATGCTTTGGGCCAGGTTACAACGGTCCAAACCCAATGCAGCAGTCCTAGGACGAGATGGGGGACGACCTTCACTCGCATACAGATGAAAGGCACTCAGTAGACTTAATCATGTCGCAGATAGAAAGAGAGAAGGGTGACTGCCCTGCACTTGACTGACCCTGACCCTTAGCCACGCACACCAACGTTGCCTCTCGTCGCCTTTATTCCTCTATGGAGGGAGGGGTGGACATGGAGAGAGGCGGCCTTTATGGGGGGGCCGATTACCATTCATCAAGAAATCACATCTATAGCCAAATCAAATAGTATCCATCAATTCACAATAGTCCTTGTACCTAGCGAGATCTGTCTTTGAGCTCATCTTCTGTAGATGGTTTCAGAGATAGACCCCGATAGGTGCTATCCATTACCTTTAGATTAAAAGTTCAAAAGGGCTTCTGCATGTTGAACTTAATAAAAATGGTCTCCGTGCACGCGCCTATCAAAAGACCGGATATAGTATAGCCCGTGTTTTCACAACATATAATCCTTTATTACTTATAAAACCAGTGGTAAGCAACCAGTGGTCTTATCACATTAAGCAATGTCTTAAAGACTAACTGAAGATGGAAAAGCACAGCAGCACTTTTAATCATACAAACAGAAGTCACAGTTTTATGTTATCAAAGCTAATCTATTGAATTTATTCATGGAGGGGAATGACAAGCAAATTCATGTTATGATTTATTTGTATGTCATGTTTCATACATTTCTATGACTCTGAATTTCATGACATTATGCAATTATCGACAAACATGTTAAGACCAGTTTTATACCAATTCTTTGTGCAATTTATTTTTGTACCTAAAATTAATAGAATAAGATTTTGCCTTTTGAGTAAATAATAAATAAATGCTTTTCAATTTGTGGCCCCAATCGCCAAATCTAATAATTAGGGACATTTGTATCCCTAGAAATCTATATTTTATAGGAAAATATCTTTTTATTTTTTTCATCATCATTTATCAATATGGGGCTCTTCAAAAGGAGAGTGAATTGAGTGTTGAAGGGTCGGCATCTCAGTAAAATAAATTTTAATAAAGGATTTTGAGTGAGAGTAGGCCTAGCACTTATTCTGAATCCTGCAGGGGCCAGGTTTCAAATAAAAATTTTAGCTAAACCATTAATAAGCAGATTTTCAATACACCAAGATTTCTACACATACAATCGCGCCTTTTTCCTGCAGGGGTAAGCAGAGGTGTACCCAGTATTCAGTCCCATAGTAGGTACACCCACACTTCGCCAGTATGTTATTGGTCCTCTGTCATAGGGGGTGAGCCTATTGCCATCAGTTATTAAGATAATTTCTAAAGGAAAAATCCAAAATTTAACTCGTTGTCTGACCTGGGGATTGAACAAATATTAAATATATATAGGATAAATATGTATATGACAGTACATGCTGAAAAACTGTGCTGCGCACGGTTAGCCGAGCGCTGCACATGCTGAGCACAAGCCAATTACCATAACCACTGTCTCAATATATGTTCTATTGTTTTGGGTAATAAACACATTTTTCTTTCTTCTTTTTTTCTTTCTTTCTTTCTTTTCGAGCTTGTGCCCACTATGCCGTCGACGCAGTGAAGATTTCCATTATAACTATTATTAATGAATTTACTAAACCATATGGCAACCACATGTGATAAGACATGTGCTTTTCTATTACAGCTATAGGTATTTATAGATTAGACAAAACATTGATTCTATTTATAATTAAGAATGAACTTGCTGTGCCTCGCGGATTCAATGCATAGTCTTTGTTCCCGTGGGAATATTAAGATAATAAGTAACCTGCGTTTTTAAACTATCTACATACTGAATTTCAGCCCAATAGTAGTTTTAGCGTAATAATAGAACAAACATACACAAAAATTATTTCGAAAAATTAAGCCCTACAAGTTTCTTGTGCTTTCTTCTTGTAGAGGTATTTTTCCGAACGATTTCCGATAAAAAGTACTGAGTCTACCGTGCGTTCGGAAAAATACCTCTACAAGAAGAAAGCACAAGAAACTTGTAGGGCTTAATTTTTTCAACAGATAGTTTTACAATATTTGTTTTGGTTACATTCATTTTCTTTGAAGGTGCCGAGAGGCGGCTACGCAGAAGTTTCCAGGCATCTTTGTCCTCTATGTACTGGTTGACTTTATAATAAGCCTTCTTTAGTAAAGTAGATTTTATATAGGTTTTGAATTTACCCTCTGAGAGCTCAGTTATCTCTTTTGGGATTTTATTATAGAAACATACACAATTTCCTAAGAATGTCTTTTTATTTGTTTTAGATAATCTAAAGCTAGGTGCAGCTATTTTGTCTTTATTCCTAGTATTAAAATTATGAAGGTCACTATTTAATTTGAATTTATGTAAATTTTTACGCACATACATGATGTTCTCATAAATGTATAAGGATGGTAGGGTCAGTATGTTTATATCTTTAAATAATTCCCTCAGAGTAGACTTAGAACACGCTAGTGTTTTATTTACCTTGTTACAAAAGTAACTTTTTACATTGTACTGAGATCTGAAGGTTTATAATATTAATAGAATTAGTGTAATTAACACTTTTCCTTGATTGCTTCAGTGACTTGTTTTTGCAAATGATTACTCATTGAATCCCGCAGTTTCACTGAATGAAAAGAACATAATCTCAGAGGAACTGTCTCACACTGTCTCACAGTTCCTCTGAGATTGTAACTCTATTGAGACAGTTCCTCTGAGATTATGTTCTTTTCATTTAGTGAAAACTTCTTGACCTCATGATAGGCAGTAGAGTTTGTGAACAGTGGTTCATTCATCAAAGAAATACACAAGTTCCTGAAAGTCCCCACGGTGGACGAAGTAATCAAACTAGGCAATAGCTACTGCAACCGCCACAGGAGGCATTCGAACCCTCTTGCTAGAGCACTCACTAACAACTCAAATGCCACCAAACGGTTAAAGAGAGCCCACATTATCAATGGCCTAGTACAGGGAGGAACAGGAACAAATGAGTCCGTGCCTCAAACTACACCAGTAATCACATCAAATCCACGTATAGTAGAAACTGATCACGGATACCACCAAGAAAAGAAAAAAGTTCAACAAGCTCTCCTGCTGATCATGAGGTACCAGGTTCAATCCTCAGGTCAGACATGTGTTAAGTGAAAGGCGCTCTTACACCTGAGTAAGCCCCAACTCAGAACGGTTACAGGCGCCATTACAGGTCACGGATTCTTTAACATCTATATGTTTTAGGTGTTACAGACAGCCCTCTATGCCATGCGTGCATGGAAGCGGAGGAGACAGCTGCTCATGTGCTTCTCAAGTGCACAGGAGTAGCAGCATACCGGGCACAGTACCTCGGAACTCGGAACTCGGGGTCACTCACCGAAATTGTCAGCAACCTGAAAGGGCTGCTGAAATTCTTCGGAGAGCTAGGGTGGCTCGAGTGAGGAATCACACCCCACCCACACGCAAAATAGGCGCACTGTCGTCGAGTTGCGGAAAATTGCCTGCGTATTTGACTTGAACAGTCTGATAGCAGCCTTATGGTCATAGAAATTTGCCTCCATACTTGAAGAGAGGCCTTGGTTTGGGTTCTTATTGACAAGTATGTACCAATACTATTAGCACACCTCGGACACTCAACTCAATGCCATACAAAAGCCGCGCGATAACTACCTACTACACAGACACTGCACACATGGAGGTTTTTAAACGTGCAAGAGCGTGCGTAAGGTGATTTCCCATAGAAGCGAGGCTCATAGAAGATAGATAGAGAGCTCAATCTCGCTGGCGGGGTAAGGAAGGCTTGACTGGTGGGTGAATGAGTTTCCATTCTATATGTAGTACTTCTATCTGTTCTGTGCTATTTGGTTGATTTTATGAGAATTATGGATGATATTAAAATTTCAAAGGTACCTTTGAAATTTTATTAATATATACTTTTTTAATTAAATAAATTCATGTGAAAGTTTTCATGGGTTGTGAAATATGTATCTCAGAAGTCAAATTACACAACGTGAGCAGTTTTTATGTAATTTAATACCCGGAACCAGGCACATGTAGCTATAAACCGTTTTATATTATATACGGTTGGAGGAATGACGTATGGATAACTAACCAAAACAATACATACCTGGTCAAAGTTGGTATGGGATCGTAAGTAGGAGTTGTGTGTTGTTCTTCCCATTGTCTCAACAGTTC
This sequence comes from Hemistola chrysoprasaria, assembly GCA_947063395.1. Classification (NCBI taxonomy): domain Eukaryota; kingdom Metazoa; phylum Arthropoda; class Insecta; order Lepidoptera; family Geometridae; genus Hemistola; species Hemistola chrysoprasaria. The sequence continues at coordinate 4,188,951 of OX346736.1, read as the reverse complement.
CGTTACTTCTTGTGCGGGAGGTGAATCCATTTATACACAGTACTTATTTTAAAACTTTAAATCCTAACCTCACTGATTTACACACTTGCGAATTTGGTTACTGTCATTTGGATTACATTCAATATGTACAGTTTATTTACAAAATAACCTATTTATCAAGTTACAAAGTCATTAAAAATAAATTCGTGAATTAATCAAGTACTAATCAAGCTATTGTCCTAAACATAGATATTTATAGGTCCTAACCGCGCATCTAATTTTTTTTCGAACTGTGATACCATAAGAAAAAAAAAACCTCATAGATCATAGGACAGACGAGTTTTCCCGTTTCCCTCTATTATGCCATCAATAAAATGTTGCATTATTATGTCAAATAAGTAGGTATAATTAATATTATAACGAAGAGTAGTTATTATGTAAATCTTCAATATAATAAGACAATTAAGTACGTATAACAAGAATAATAAATCTGAATAAGACGGTACGTGCTGAAAAACAGCACTGTGCAAGGTTAGCCGAGTTCAGCACATGCTGAGCAAAAGCTGATTACCACAACTTCTGTTTCAATATACTACTATACTGAAGAACTAGATGTAATTACGTGTTGGTTTATTAAGTTTGGGAAATAAACGCATTTTTCTTTTTTATTTTTTCTTCTTCTTCTTCTTCTTAAATTGTCAAATGATGGAGTCCTTCTAAGTTTTTTATTAAACTTGGTAGCAAGACAGGACGCAGTGCTATTTAATGTATTATATTATTATAGATCACAATCGGTGATAATATTTTTACACACATGAAGTCGTACTAATTTATAATGCATTATGAAGATTTAATTCATTCAAATATTGTATTCATTCACTGCAAATTAATTTTAATTCTGATCACCATTATTATTTGGTAGGACAATAAGGAAGAAGAATACGACTTGCAGCAGAGATGCGAATATTGAGATGAAAGTGTGGAGTGACTAAAGATGGAAACAATCAGAAATGCTTCCCCCTACTCATATCTGATTGCTACGAGTATGTAAGTTGCACCAGTGACTGAGAAATTAAAAAGTGGAAGACCAGCCTTGTGAAGCGGAGGGATGAAAGTCATGTGACCAAAAGGGCGATATGGGTGAATGTAAGTGGTTATGTGGAAAGGGGGCGTCCAAAAAAGACTTGGATGAACTTTGTGAATGAAGATAAGCGTGAAAGAGGAGTTATTTCGGAGAGGACGGATGACAGACACGTGTGACGGAAGAGGACGTTCTGTGCCAACCCCACCTAATGTGAGATAAAGGCAGTAAGAAGAATATTATTATTTGGCAGGATAAAGTTATTGACTTACGTAGTATTTTATGACATTACTTGTAAATTTTTACAAGTCATGAATAAATGAGTTTGAGTTTTATTATATGTATTATTATGCAGATGTGGCATTGAGTTTATTTTCTTCTCTACTGATAGATCTGCGTTTGATAGTAATAATAATAGTATCATGTATAATATTAATATCCAACGATTTGAAATAGAATCACCAATTTTCCTGAAATTATAACTGACATTTTTTGCCTTCGTGTTACAGAGTTACCCAGGTACAATCAGCCATTGGTATATTCATAATGGCCAATAAATGCTCGTTCATTACACTATTCATGTCGGTCGAGAGCTTTGTTTGTTGTGCCAGTCTCTACACAAGGAGATTACAACCCAGTTTAATGGGTAAAACTTTACAGATAGCAATACTAAGACGTGACCACAGGTTCTTAATTTGGTAATATTCTGTAACGTGTTTGGGTTATATTTGTTCTTCGGTATAGATTAAAAAAACATTTTTATTATTTAATTTAATGACTATACATAATGTAGTCTAAATAATGTATTTAATGTTATATAATATGCTTATTCTCCTGACCCTTAATCCTTTCCAAATTTATTCGAATTCTTAGATCATAATATATTTTCGCGTTAAATGTTTCTTCCTTTTTACTACACACTAGTGGCAAAATACACACGTCGTGCACATGCAAAAGAAAAAAATTAATTTATCAACTGAAAATCTAACCAGATTCGCACATGAAGGGTTCCGAAAGGGATATAATATTTTGCATAAGATAAGTTTTTAAATACTAAAACTAATGTAATATTTGGTAAGTAAAAATGTATTTGTAAAGTAATTATCTAGTAAATATAATTTTTAGACAGACGAGGTATTTTCTTTACTCGGTATGGTGGGCGCGGCGGACATTACTTCAATCGATTTAGCTTCTACTTAGCAGTTGGTTACATAATTAAAATATAGCTACAATATTAATTTTTCTGCTGTTCATTACTTTGTTTATCAATGATTTTTACGTATCCCAAATATTTAGGTATCATAATATTTTAATGGTTCATAGTTAGGGGATCGTTGGCGGCAATTGTTAAAACATGAAACAATAGGGAACACTGTAAACAACCAGTAGTCCCATGAAATTTTTACAGATAACCTGATGATGGAACGCAAAAGAATTCTAAATTATAGATATTATAACACAGGATACGATATCTTACTCGTATAATATAATAAGGTAGGTAGGTATATCATGCTATTGTTAAATGTGTATTGTAAATGTTGCCAAATATTATTTGAAATCTTCTTCAAAAACTCTAGGCTAACAGTGATAATCTTATTAGTATTAAAATTCTTACTACCTTAATTATCTTATTTGATATTTATTTAAGTAATATGTAAGTCGAAAAATGTTTTTTATGGGAGAACTTAAATTTTAAAATTTATTTAATTATTAGTATTTGTTGTTATAGCTACTTATATTTTGTAAGATTTTCAAGTAGAACCTACTTCCATTATTGTGTTACAGCATATAACGTTGAAAAAAAATCGATCGAATCGATGATTTGTATGTATTATTATTATTATTTGTTGTTATTTTTATTGTTATAGCGGCAATAAGGATACATATATTGTGACAATTACAAGTGTTTAGCTATTACGGTTTATGAAATTGAGCCCTGTGATAGACGGACGGAGGGACGGACGGTCAGCGGAGGCATAGTAATAGGGTTCCTTCGGCACCCCTTTGGGGTTCGGAACCTTAAAAAGGAAAATAAAATCTTGCCAAATTAATTTAATGTCAAATAGTTTGTAATTTGACAAATGACAAAATTGTCGGTTTGACGTTGACGGTCAACTTGTTACGGCATGACACTTGACGTATAAATTTTGTGGGCGGCGGCCACAGATCACTTTAGTTTATTTATTAGTAATATAAAGCAAGTGCTGAACAGCGAGCTTAAAAGTGCTGAATATAATATAATATAAAGTACTCTGTGGTGCTGAAGCCACTGAAGCCCTAGAAGCGGTTTTCTGAACTTTATTTCACTGTTTTGTACAGAGTACTTTTTATACTGTTTTGTTTAATGAGTGTTATAGCTTCAATAATAATTTAAATATGTCTGGTCGCAATAAAACACGCGTCACGCGCTCTATGGGCAGCCACGACCGGAAACTTGCATACAGAGCTCTTCTACAGGACTTGTCTACTTTGGGTATGTTTACAGTGAAATGTTTAGCCCAAATGTAATAATGTCTAATTAGAAAATTCCATCTCTACTGAGATATGCACATAGTTACGCTTTTAAGCATGAATATATCAGAGGCCAATTTATAAAGAGGGGAGGTTACATAAATAAACATAAATATTTAATTGATACAATTTATTATTCTGTGAACATCCACACACTGTTACATGGATGTTATAGAAAAATTAAGATCTCTATGTCCCACCTTGTCAGCATACAGATTCACTTCATTTCTCTGCATGGTTGTCTCGAAGAGATTGCTCTGAGCTTAAGGCCGCCAGTTGTTACTCTTTCTAGTTTTAAGTTTTTTCCTTGTTATTTTCTGTATTATTGTGGTACCAATAAAGAGTTCTCATTCATTCATTCATTAATTATTACACACATACAAGTACAAGGCGATTACCACAACCACTGTCTCAATATAATATGTACTAGATGTAATAACGTGTTTGTTTTTAAGGTTGGGTAATAAACGCATTTGTCTTTCTTTCTTAATTAGTTATGTTGTTTGTTTTTCAGAAGAGATTGACAACAATGTTCAGCGGATGGAAAAGACAGCTAGAGCGGTGCGCGAGGCCAAGTCATTATTGGCTGATGGCGCTATTGAGGAGAGGGCCAAACATCCTGGTAACACTACATTTTATATCATCATCATCTCAGCCATAGGATGTCCACTGCTCGTCTGCCCACATTGTGGGTAGACATCCTACGTTGCGCTTGCCTGTCCGTGGTCTCCATCAGTTCTACATGCTAGGTACCCTGCTCATTGCCATTTCAACTTGCTAACTTACTTGCTCTGGGCTATCTCGGTAACTTTTGTTCGTCTGCGGATCTCCTCATTTCTGATTCGATCTCGCAGAGAAATCTCGAGCATAGCCCTTTCCATGGTCCATTGCAATTTGTATAGGTATTGTTTTCTAATGTAAATTAACATAATGTATATTACACTGTTAAAAAAAATTTTTAAAAAAAAATTGGTAAAGTGTGGGTAGACAAATGTCAATAAGATTAATTCTTCTGCAAGTTATCCATTACATTGCCTCAGTTATAGGGCCGGTTTTTTGATCGTTAGTTACAGTTAAGTTAACCATTTATCAAAATAACTATAGTTAAATTTCTAACCAATGGTTAAATCGTGTGGAAAAAAATAATTAACCAGGGATGAAAAATAGAATTTTGTCAAAAAAATTAACCATTGGTTGACTTAACCAGCGATCAAAAAACCCAGCCTAAGTCAATGTTAAAACTGAAAGAAATTTAAAATGTAAATAATGTACATGCACTATCTTGTCACTAGAAAGGTCACTCATTAGTCACCTGTAGCGTGTCCCGTGTCTGAGGTAATCACGATGCAGGATTTGTCGGGCGCAATTTAATTCTACATTTGAATATAAAAAAAAAATGTTTGTCACAAAAAATACATACAAAAGTAGAACAATACACGGTATACATTAGATTAGATCATCATCACACAGCACAGCATGCTTGTATGGCTTGGTGATTGCACTAGTTGGAATACTTGGCACTGCTGCCTACTCTCCCAATTCTCAATCACTAAATATAAATTAAAATGAAACAAGGCAAAATAACAACTGTCAATCGATACTTTTTAGATTTGCCAGACTATAGTAAAGAATACAAAGTTTTTTTTTATTTTTACACCATGGACACTGCTCCAAGCCATTTGTTTTAATTTTATCTTAATATTACTTATAACATATATGATACAGCGAGTGTGACAGGAATGCCATACCGCTCTGAGGAAGTTTTGCTTACAGAATACAGTGTTTAATACCCACAGGGGAAGGGTACCTAGACTCTCGCGTGCTGCGCGCCACTAGCGACCTCGCCGTGCGCTGCTCTGAAGCCGTCACAGGGAATGTTAACACATATGATAAGCAAGAGCTGGCTGCACATATTGTAAGTATGTATATTGTAATATACACAGGGGAAGTGCAGCGCAGCGAAAACAAAATTAAAGGAACTTCAAATAATACAAAATAGACTAGTCAAAATACTCTTTAATTATCCGCACCTAACACCTTCGGAACAACTATACAAGGAAACTAAAATCATGAATATTCAACAACTTTACAAATATACTTCATGCATACTGTTATGCCGGTCACTCACATGCGTACGAATACGCGAACCCACAAGTGTAGGACGACATTCGCAAATAACTATGCAAAGTTTTCGCTGCATTCGTGGTTTTCCAAGTTGTGTTGGTTTTTTGACGCACATCAAAGGGCGCGAACCTCGAACCTTCGCGTAGTCTCCTACACATTCGTGCAACCAGTTGTGCTCACAGAGTACTTTATATATCTTAGCGATAAGACCGCCCATTGTTACACTAGTTATTACTTTTTAGATCTTCTTGTTTGTGGTGTACCAATAAAGTGTTTATCTATCTATGAAATGCAAACGGGTTTCCATAAAAGTTTGCGAACCCATTCGCATATCCGCTGAGTTTGCGAATAGTATATCTGACGGCCCTCACATGCGTGCAAACATTCGTACAATGTACGAATATTTTTACGCATGTGAGTGACCGGGGTTAAGGAAAATTTTAGACAAATCCATTCATACAGACATTCAGTTTAAAACAAAAAGTCAATTAAATTATCACATCAGTCGCAGGGCCAATCAGGTTGTTCTGCCAAAAACAAGAACAAATTATGGGAAAAGATCAGTATGCTATGAGGGAGCACAACTATATAATCAACTTCCAGCAGATATAATAAATGAAGAAAATTTCAATACTTTTAAGATTTCCTTATACGAGGGGAGGTCAAAAAGTTCGCGGAATGAAAGGGAAGGGGGGTGAATTTAAACATGAAATTATTATTCCTTTTCAATATATTCTCCATTAACCCTAATACACTTTTCAAACCTTTCAAATAACTTGTTTATACCTTCGAAAAAAATGATTCGTCAAGGCCTTCAAAATAAGCAGATATTGCCCACTTCACTTCATCGTCATCCGTAAATTTCTTTCCACGAAGCTCTTTTTTCATGTTTGGGAACAAATAATAATCACAAGGGGCCAAATCTGGACTATAGGGAGGGTGGTTTAAAGTTTCGAAGCCGCACTTGTGTAAGGCAGCCATCGCAACATGACTCTTGTGAACGGGTGCGTTGTCGTGCAAAAGGAGCACACCTCGAGACCATTTTCCCCTTCTCTTTTCTTTAATTGCTACTTTTAATTTTTTCAGTAGTATAGCGTAGTACTTCCCCGTGATATTGACACCTTTATCTTTATAATCGATCAATAAAATCCCCTTGGAATCCCAAAAAACAGTAGCCATAATCTTTCCGGCCGATTGTGACACCTTAAACTTCTTGGGCGGTGCTGCGCCTTTTTTGTGCCACTGCATTGACTCCTGCTTTGACTCAGGTTCATAGTGATGAACCCAAGTTTCATCTCCAGTCACAATTCGGTTCAGAAATTCATCCCTGTTTTCACTACACAGCTCCAAAAACTCGCGCGAACACTCGACGCGCTGCTGTTTTTGAAGCGCTGTGAGCATTCTCGGTACCCATCTTGCACTGACCTTAGACATGCCAAGATGGTCATGGAGAATATTCAAAATGGTCGTAGATGGTACTCCAGTCATCTCTGCGATTTGTTTCTTCTTTAGGCGTGCATCTTCTAGAACAAGTTTTTCAACTTTTTCAACAATGTCTGAGGACGTTGCTTCAATTGGCCGACCTGAGCGCTGATCGTCTTCAACTGAGTCTCTACCTTGCTCGAAAAGACTATGCCACTTGTAAATCATTGTTTTTCCAGGGCAGGAGTCCCCGTAAACTGATGACATTTCTTCCATAATGTTCAGAGGCGTTTTTCCTTGCTTAGTCAGAAACTTAATCACGGCACGATACTCAATTTTCTCCATAGTTGATATTTTCTACCCGATTGACTTGTTTATCCAGCGATATCTCAAAGGTTTATGAACCGATTGGGCTGAAACTTAGTATTTATAATTGTATTGAGTCAACAAGTAGCGACAGGTAAAAATAACTACCCCCTTCCCTCTCTAAACCCTCCATTCCGCGAACTTTTTGACCTCCCCTCGTATAAGCACATAATTTCAGATGTATAATTTGTATAATGTCTAATAACATTTGAAATTTTCTCTCTGGATGATGTTCAATAAATTGTTAGATTTAAATTTTAAGATTCTCATGTAAATGGCTTTAAACTGAAGTGCACCTAGCCTTGCAAGTTTTTAAACTAAAAATCCTTTTTGTTTCCAGCGAGAAAACCCAGAGTACTGGCAGTGGACGTTTCCTAAAGAAGTGCCTGGTGTAATGTGCCTTTTCGGTACGTTTGCTCCGACACCACCCGAGCAGAGGCCGCGCGCCGCCAGGAGACGGGTGGAGGCGCAGAGGCAGGCCGCCCTCACTGCTCCTGAGACTGTAGACAAGTATGTATCAATATGAAGGAAGTGGAGGGTATAATGATACATTAGCTCCGACACCACCCGAGCAGAGGCCGCGCGCCGCCAGGAGACGGGTGGAGGCGCAGAGGCAGGCCGCCCTCACTGCTCCTGAGACTGTAGACAAGTATGTATCAATATGAAGGAAGTGGAGGGTATAATGATACATTAGCTCCGACACCACCAGAGCAGAGGCCGCGCGCCGCCAGGAGACGGGTGGAGGCGCAGAGGCAGGCCGCCCTCACTGCTCCTGAGACTGTAGACAAGTATGTATCAATATGAAGGAAGTGGAGGGTATAATGACACATTAGCTCCGACACCACCCGAGCAGAGGCCGCGCGCCGCCAGGAGACGGGTGGAGGCGCAGAGGCAGGCCGCCCTCACTGCTCCTGAGACTGTAGACAAGTATGTATCAATATGAAGGAAGTGGAGGGTATAATGATACATTAGCTCCGACACCACCCGAGCAGAGGCCGCGCGCCGCCAGGAGACGGGTGGAGGCGCAGAGGCAGGCCGCCCTCACTGCTCCTGAGACTGTAGACAAGTATGTATCAATATGAAGGAAGTGGAGGGTATAATGATACATTAGCTCCGACACCACCCGAGCAGAGGCCGCGCGCCGCCAGGAGACGGGTGGAGGCGCAGAGGCAGGCCGCCCTCACTGCTCCTGAGACTGTAGACAAGTATGTATCAATATGAAGGAAGTGGAGGGTATAATGATACATTAGCTCCGACACCACCCGAGCAGAGGCCGCGCGCCGCCAGGAGACGGGTGGAGGCGCAGAGGCAGGCCGCCCTCACTGCTCCTGAGACTGTAGACAAGTATGTATCAATATGAAGGAAGTGGAGGGTATAATGATACATTAGCTCCGACACCACCCGAGCAGAGGCCGCGCGCCGCCAGGAGACGGGTGGAGGCGCAGAGGCAGGCCGCCCTCACTGCTCCTGAGACTGTAGACAAGTATGTATCAATATGAAGGAAGTGGAGGGTATAATGATACATTAGCTCCGACACCACCCGAGCAGAGGCCGCGCGCCGCCAGGAGACGGGTGGAGGCGCAGAGGCAGGCCGCCCTCACTGCTCCTGAGACTGTAGACAAGTATGTATCAATATGAAGGAAGTGGAGGGTATAATGATACATTAGCTCCGACACCACCCGAGCAGAGGCCGCGCGCCGCCAGGAGACGGGTGGAGGCGCAGAGGCAGGCCGCCCTCACTGCTCCCGAGACTGTAGACAAGTATGTATCAATATGAAGGAAGTGGAGGGTATAATGATACATTAGCTCCGACACCACCCGAGCAGAGGCCGCGCGCCGCCAGGAGACGGGTGGTGTTTTTTTGGGGGGGGGGGGGGGGTTAGTTTTAAATCTCACCACTTATCACTAAGGGGGAGGGGGGCGGGTTAAAAAATGCTAAAAAACATCACATGATTAATGGACGGCCCCTATTTATGTCTAGTGCTTTGAGGGACAAAAACAATGCCGTTGGAATATTGTCTCCATAAATTGATATAGACCTGAAGTCTTTGTTCATCGTCATCATTATTCATTATCCCAGCTGTAGGATGTCCACTGCTGGACATAGCTCTCCCATAGATATCCATCTAGTCTGGTTGTACACGGCTTGCATCCAGCGTGTTTTCACTTCGATATCATATAGTCTTTGAAGAAGTCTAAAAAAACCTTTCACAGATTAGAGAAATCCGAAGCAGGGAGTAAAATGGTCGGCCGCGTGCACAAATTCATAAGGAGTGAATACAACCGGACGAACACGCCGCTGAGCTACTTCCACGCTGTGATTGATCCGAATAGCTTCAGCAGAACGCTCGAGAATGTCTACAACGTTTCGTTCCTTGTCAAAGATGGCATGGTGGCCATTGACCTTGGTAAGATCACTTTTATCACTTATATCCAAATGGCTGAAAGACTGGCTCATAAAAGCAAATGAGAGCAAGTCAGTCCAGGTTATTTTCACACTCAAACATGGCTCCTGTCCTCCTATCCAGCTATCATAATATTGAAATTTCTCAACCATAAGATGTTCGTTACCTGGGCATATACCTAGATAGGCGTCTCACGTGAAGGAAACATATTTTCACGAAGAGGAAAGCTCTAAGCGCACAACTTCGCAAACTCCAATGGCTTCTAGCTCGCAAATCTAAATTATCCCTCAACAACAAACTTCTGTTATACAAATCTCTTTTAAAACTGATATGGTCGTATGGCTCTGAACTTTAGGGTACTGCGGTAAACTCAAACCTGGTCATAATACAACGGTTTCAATCAAAAATGTTACGCATGATCACAAACGCACCATGGTATATCACCAACGACCAGTTACACCGAGACCTCTATAACAACTGTCAGAGAAAAAAATAATCACACGCCAACCGCATGAACCGCCATTCAAACGAACTGACAAGTGATCTTATGAATCCCAGCACAACACTCAACTACATACCGAATTTCAGCCCAATCGTTTCAGTAGTTTTCGCGTGATGGAGTAACAAACGTCCATCCATCCATCCTCACAAACATCTGCATTTGAGGAATGCCCTTTCTGTTTTTTTTTTTCCAAACTGTAACATATTATGTCTGTTTTCTGTGGTTATTTTAAATGTTTATTTTAGATGAAGAGCACGGTCTCCCTTTCATCAAGCCAATATCGGAGTCGACATTGGACAATCGTGACATCACTGAGGAGAATCAGTTCATTGTCTCATTGGATATGCAGCGGTGGCAGGTAATATGGCGTTCATAATAATCATTATCATCTCCGCCATAGGACGTCCACTGCTGAACATAGGCGTCCCCGTTAGGTTCCCATCTAGACTGGTTTTAAGGGCCCTGCATCTAGCGTGACCCTGCTGACTTATGGCTCTGAAACATGGTCTTTTACTGTGGGCCTTATCAGTAAGCTCAAAATAGCGCAACGAGCTATGGAGAGGGCTATGCTCGGGATTTCTCTGCGAGATCGAATCAGATATGAGGAGATCCGTAGACGAACGAAAGTTACCGAGGATTAGCAAGTTGAAGTGGCAATGGGTGGCACATAGCACGTACTATTGATGCACGATGGAGCTATAAAGATGGAAAATGGAGACCACTGGTAAGCGTCGCGTAGGACGTCCACCCTTTACGCGTATGAAATGCGTATCAAAATTTTGTCGCTTAATCTAATGTATGTATGTATAGTGTTGTATGTGTATGTATATATAATATAATGTATATGTATTATTAGTAATTAATTTATTTAATTATATATTATGAACATCATTGGTAGTATAAACTGTTAAGATGCGCCACCGTCTTTCTGCTGTAAATAAATCCTCTCCATCCATCGGTTGTCTGGAAGAAATCGCTTATTAGCGATAAGACCGCCGCCTGTACATTTAAGTTTAGTTTCTGTGTCCTGTAATGTTATTTTCTTTGTGTGTGGTGTACAATAAAGTATTATCTATCTATCTATCTATCTATCTAATGTTGCCGTGGCTCAGGTGTACGAGGCATTGGATCACGAGCTGTAGGTCTAAAGTTCGAATCTCAGTTTGTGATCACTTTTTTATTTATATTTTATACTCATAGGTTTTTATAAAATGATTTTATTTCTATAGAAATCCCAAAATTGTGATTACTAACATGTTTGCTGTAGTTTGCAACTAGATGGCGCTGTATGTTCTTAGAAGGCGGTTGGGTTTTGTTCAGGTATCTAGGTATGGGACCCTACACTACGCAAACACACGATTTATTTCAATAAAGGCACTATGCCCTGTTTATTTACACTTGTTGTAATAGATATGTCCACCCCGTCGGGAAAAAGGCGTGTTATTATGGATTGGTGAAAAAGAGCAGGTTTTCTAAAGTGATCTTGTTTGTTCCAGGAATTGATAGAAGCGTTCAGGATAAGTGAACCCATGATGGTGTTAAAACGACACTGACTTATATATACTATCGTTAATGTTTTTATTATGTTAGAAAGTACAAACCAAAGGTTTTTATAATGTTATTGATTCAATAAAGAAAGCTTCGTAAAACATCTGTGATTGACTTGAATAAACATAGTTTTTGTATAATACAGTTTTTTTGTTATATAATTTAGATGAAAATTGGCTCGCCTTCTATTATTTCTACATGGGACCAATAACACATGAAATATAGGTGGGCCTACTATTGGACTGAGTCCTCTCCCTTCGGAAAAAAGGTGTGATTGTATGTTATTATTATAAACGCGAAAGTTTGTATGGATGGATGTGTGGATGTTTATTACTCTTTCACGACAAAACTACTGAACTGATTGGCCTGACATTTGGAGTGTAGGTATAAGGTACCATAGACAATAATACATAGGGTACTTTATATCCCGATATTCCCGCGGGAACGAGAACTACACGGGTGGAACCGCGGGGCACAGCTAGTTATTTCACTAGCTACTTAAATTATTATTTAATAATAATTTAAGTGTAAAACCTACACAGTACACTGTAGAACAATTTAAGTACCGCCGGAAACTAACAATAACGACCAAAGAGAGCCAATAATTGCCTGGAGTCTGGAACTGTGCCCGGTAGATGGCCATAGGCTCGCCCCCTATTACATGGGACCAATAACATACTGGCGAAATGTGGGTGAATCTACTATGGGACTGAGTCCTGGGTACCCCTTCGGGAAAAAGGCGTGAATGTATGTTATGTTATGAGAGCCATTGCCTACTTAGATAAGGAAGGAAGGATAATAATTGTCAAATGCGGCGAGACAACATTTTTCATGCACACTAGGAACAGGAAAAAGATAATTTCATTAAAATGAGTCGAACTGATATAAGCTTGTAGTAGAGTAAATGTTCACCGCAAGATGGCGTTAAAATTGTAAAATTAACTACCATCTATTGTCGAGTAGCAAAAGGGGATCACATTTTCATTTATGGTTAGTATATTAAGTTAGAACTAGATGGCGCTAGGTGATTTAATGACGGCTGAAATGTTTTATATGAAGGTTTATAAAAATGATGAACAGTGACTGACGGCTATATATAATCCTTGGCAATAGTGTCTTTGAGGTTGGGCATTTATAAATTCGATTAGAATTAAACAATAAACTATGTACCATGAACATAAAAAAAAACGGACGGAGTTTTCTAAAACAAGAAATGAAGCAACATAGTAAGCCAGCTTACTCTTATAACACCCAGTAAGTACCTACCAATCAATCAGTCTTCTGGTCAGTTCTAGTTCCCATAGTACAGGTTCTGCCTAGTTTGGGACCAGGAGACCGTGTGCAGAATATTTTGATAAAATGTAATAAATGAAACAATACACATGATTATAGAATGCAGTTTATTTCTATACCATAAATAAGTAATATGTTTGAAATATCACAATAAGTTTTGTTCATTTTTTCCGAAATATTTCAACTAAAACTAAACGATTACAAAAGTCTATATAATGTCACTCCATAGCGTTTGACCGATCTAAATCAATGTGGGCGAAGGCGCTAGTGCGCGAGTAGTCCGGGTGCTTCTAGCAGTTTTGACTACGACTGATGATTTAGTTCCATTTTTGCCCACGTACACATAAATCGTAGACGATTTTCGTGTGTTACCATAACACAACTAAAATTATACACAATACAAAATCTGCCAAAGCTTACTTTTTATTTATTTACATTTTTATAATTTTTATTAGAAGTTAAAAATAAATATAGCTTATAACTATTAGCATCTGTAATAAGTAAAAATATTATGTATTTACATTTATTAAAGACTAGCATACTCCGATATCAATGGCACTTAATTCACTAATTATGAATAAAAATTTTGAAATTTGTTCAATTAAAATTATTTTTTAACCTTCATTATAGTGCATTGATTGTTTAAACAAAATGTACTCAAGTAAAACCTATATGTACTTATGATATATTTTTTTTATTCTAGTATATTATTCAGCCAATTTACATTAAAAGCTAATTATTGTCCTATACTTTGATATTTGGCAAACGACGCCTTATTTATACTTAATAATAATTATTTATTTATAATATGAATTAATAATACGTCCCAAAAAAAATTTTTCGGCGTTCTACAACCCGCCTGCCAAGCGTGTCGAGTATTGGCAAAACTCCCCTTTATGGGGGAGGCCTATGTTCAGTAGTAGATTACCAACGTCTGAGATGATGATGATGATACAAAATGGCAGCTGATCGGCAAATTAGTATAGTAGATTTTTTTTTTGCAAATTTCGTAATTCTTTTTTTGGGAATTGTTTAGGTAGACGGATAGATGCATTCCCTTAAGTATTATTACACACTTTTGTAACACGATGTATATTGGTTTCCTATTTAGACCATAATATTAGCGTGATATTCTCTATAATTTTATATTAAAAAAAATCTCTTCTAGCCAAGATTTTATGAATATGAATAGTATTTAATTAATTTATTTACAAGTTTAATGTATAATATTATTGCAAGCCTTGTTTAAGTATGTCACACGGAAATTAAGTAATAAGTAGGTTTGACATAATTTAACCACAAAACAAAAAAAGGGTATAATATGATTACATTTTTTATATATTATAATTTTATATCATAATTATCGATATTTTATTTAAACTAAATGTATTCTGGCAAGAATAAGCATTTTAATAATAATAATAAGTGTAAAATGTATTTAAAAAATGTGTCGTTATTAATGCAGTACATCTACTCGTCAAACTAAACCACCTGCAAAATAAATACAGAAGAAATTTCGACTTCCCATACAAATTAAACGATCAGTCGATCCATTTTGTAAGGGGGAAGTCAATATATTTTTAAATCGCAATTCTTTCTATTGCAAAATGTTCAGTTTGATGGGTAATTGCAAAGTTAAGTATTAATACACCTACACCAGTATTACTATCCCGTTAAGTATTACTAAGTACACCTTTTCGTTACACGTATTTATTAAAATTTAAATCCTATACTAGTAGTTACTTACTATTTATAGCAAATTATTAGCCTCGAATATAAAATAATAATAAAATTACTTTATTATAATGTGTCTATATTTAAAAAATGTAGGTATTGTTACTAGGAATAAACCTACTAGCTACATATTATTCAGTAAACATATATTTTTATAATTAAAAAAAAAAAATACCCAGAATAAATGGCGTTCCTTAAAAAGTAGCAACATTTTAGGATCTAGGGTTAGGATTCAGTAATGCCAACTTAACAATAATATTATCAATTTGCCAGTGCACAAAACAAATACTATTTGAGGGTATTTCTTAAAACTCAAGACAATTTTTTTTACAATATGGACATAAGGCGTTCAGTACACGATAGGTTGTGCTGTCTGTGGTTTATGATATATAATGGAATGATTTACGTCATTCTCAACAAAGAAATTAGTCGTCACTCAGTACTTATTACGATTAATGGTACAGATTGACGTTTAACCTATAGTGTAATGGGCGCCTAACCCTTTGTATGCGAGAACGTAAGACACAATGCCATTTCTACTGTGTCTGATTTCGACAGGCAATTATTATCTTAAGGAGGCGGCGACCGAAGAATTCCCTTAAAAACGTAATAGGTAGTTAAATCATTTAAAATCAGAGCATATTTCGAACATTTGATGACGTTATTCGGAATGAGACACTAGTTATCTAGGTTCCTAGTTATATTTCAATCCAAAATAGAAGTACTTTGGACTAATATATCCTAAAAATCCAAAATATAGGTATTTTAGTAAAATATAACTCCATATTATAAGTATTTTAGATTGAAATATAATTAGGAACCTAGATAACTATTGTCTCATTCCGAATAACGTCATTAAATGTTTAAATTATGCTCTGATTTCAAATGATTTAACGATTAAGTTTGTATGGGGAATTCTTCGGTCGCCGCCCCGTTAACACTTTTTAACAATATTAATGTACAAACTCATTAACGCCGTTTCCATGGTGATGAAATTGCTGTGTATTATCTACAATAACACTTGTATACTGTCCTTCTTGCGCGGGACTCGGCGCCATCTTGTTAAAACTCCCGCCAAAATTTTCCAACGGCCGTCCATTTTGTTGTCCATTATTATAAAACGATATTAAATTCGTGTAATTATATTGATTAGGGTCCGAACCTTCGATAGATGAACAGGATGAGGAACTGGCCGAAAACGGCCGCTGATTTTGAGGGTATACGTAGTTGTTTTGGACGACTTCCGTTTCCGGGTAGTTTTCGTAGAAGAGTTCTTGGTACGCGCCGTTATGTTGGTACTCCTCTTGAGTCTCGTAAGTCGGTATTACTGGGAGCGAGTATTCGGGATATGTGTAACTCCCTGAAGAAAAATAATGAAAAAGTAGTTTAAAAGCTTAAAAACAAGGTTTTTCGTATTATTAGCAAACCTTTTACGTATTACCGATTATCATAGGAAAATATTTTAGTCCGCCATCTTTGGGAATCCGCCATATTAGATTTAGAAAGACGTCATTAGCGTGCGCTGGATAAACCTGCTAGCGCTGTTTTTTTGTGTGTATGTTTGTTCCGTTTTTAAGCTAAATAATAGTAGACCGATTGAGCTGAAATTTGGTATTTAGACAGTTTAGACCCTGGAATAACACATAGGGTACTTTCTATCCCGATATTCGCACGGGAACGATGTCTACGCGGTTGAAACCACGGGGCACATTAATATATAAATGTATAAGTCTTACCAGTAGAGTCCCCGTTGAATTCTTGCTCGCTATGGACATGGTTGATCTTGTCATGTCTCACCGGAGGAGGAGGATCTGAAGGTTTCAGCTTCGGAGGACCTTGCTCCAGGTTCAGGATCAGATGCTTCTCTTCTATATCACTACAGGGAAGATGAAGATATCAGTTATTATACGATACTAATAGCACAGAACAGATAATAATACCATGTATAGAAAATGATGTGGACCAGATTGGATGAGGAGAGCGAGAGAGATAGACGATTGGAAAGATTTAGGGGAGGCCTACGCCTCTGAGGCGACTACTGCATGATAAATATATAGGTAATAAATTATAATATTACTTTATATAAATAAATACCTACCTATAAACTTATATATAATAACAAATAATATGTATTGTATATATACATTTTAGAATATAAGTACTTACATACTATATACTTACATTAGATATTTTAAACTATGTTAAATAAGATAATATTTAGAGCAGTAGATAAATAAAGGTTTTTTTATTTTTTATTTTATTTTATTTATAGAATAGACCCTGTCATCCGCCCACCAATCGGGCCTTCCTCACCCTGCCAGCGAGATTGAGCTCTCGACGAGCCTCCGTGAGCACGGAACGCACCTCACGCACACTTTTGCGCTTGTAAAAAACTCCATGTGTCTGTGTAGTAGGAAGTAATATCGCGACTTCAATCTCGCTCGCAGTTTCTAAGTTTCTAATAATATTTCAATTCAAAATAAAGTACTTTGGACTATGATTGGATGTATTTTCAAATACAACTCCAAATTATAAGTATTTTGGACTTAAATACAATTAGAAACCTACAAAACTAGTGTCCCATTCCAAATAACATCATTGAATGTTGGAAATATGCTCTGATTTTAAATTATTTAGGTATTAAGTTTGTATGTTAAGACCCGTTAAGACCACCAACTTAGCCTAAAGCTGTATGCAAACTATGGGACGCGGCTGACGGACGGGTCTGATGCACAGTTGAGAATAAACAAATTGCATGTAGTTGTTGAAGTTTAATTTTATTAATTAAATCAGGAATAACGTGTATAACGACAGCCTCATTGGCTCAGATGGTAGTAATTCTGCTTTCCGTGCTGCAAGCCCCGGGTTCGATCCCCGGCCAGGTCAAACATTTGTGTGCATAAGCATGTCTGTTTGATCTGTGTCTGGGTGTTATAAGCTTATATAAGTATGTATATCAGTCATCTGGTTACCATAGGACAGACTTCTAGCGAAGTTTGGGAACCAGATGACCGTGGACCGTGTGTAAAAGTTGTCCCATAGTAAATTTTCGTTCGCCGCCCCGTTAACCCTCAAACACTTACCTCAGCACGTAGTTAACAGACACTATGCAGTGCGGTCTAGATGACCTAGTGTTGTGAACTATAGTGGCGTAGCTCTGCATCCACACCCAGCCGCCTGACTTGGTTAGGAAGCGGTAGTAACGAGACGTTACTTGGCCTTTTGTTAACACTGAAACATAAATAATAGAATATAAATAATATAAAAAAATATATAAATAAAAGAATAGAAAGTAGACCAACTTACGCGTGCAGTGTGAATATCTCATATGCAGTACGTCTGTGCCGTGAATGTAGTGGTACAATGTCTTCTCAATCAGATCCTGGGGCTCGTAACCGGTGAGGGAAGCCACTCTGTAAACAAATTAGAATACTCATTAATAAAGAAGAAAAGGCTTAACTTTTTCAACTTATAGTTTCAACAATATTTGGTTTGGTTATATTTATTTCTTTGGAAGGTGCGGCGCGGGGTGGTGGCTATGCAGAAAATTCCAGGCATCATTTTCGTCTATTGGGCTCTCCACACTCGCGCGCGAATTGCGTGCGACGTCGCGCTGTGAACGGTGACGAGAACATTAGCGTCACCACGATCGCGCGCGAATCGCGTGCAACGTGGCGCCGGGAATCACGTGTGACTTCGCGCCGTGAATCACGGCGCGAAGTCACATCGCGGCGTGTACTGCGAACCGTCTCCACACTCGCTTTTCGCACCTCGGTCGCTGATATGTGCGCGAATCGCGCGCGAGTGTTGAGCGCCCATGAGTATAGGTTGACTTTATAATAAACCCTGTTTTATAAAGTTGATTTTATGCAAGTAGGTTTTGAATTTACCCTCTGAGAGATAGATAGATAGATAAACACTTTATTGCACACCATACATAGGACACAAACATAAAGGAATAATATTAATCTTAGGCTAGTACACGTGGCGGTTTTATCGCTTAAAGCGTCCAGACAACCGAAAGGAAAGAAAAACTATATTCATGAGTATTTCTGGTCGGCGGTGTACTTATAGGAGAGCAGAGTCATCAATCATTTTATAAGAAAACCCCATTACCTATCTTTTTTGTAATTTATTAAGCCACTACAGATCCGCCCCGGCTTCTCGGCGCCCACCCACCTCGGCGGTTGGCCCCTAGGCCCCGGCCCTTGAAAATGACCACTTAGAAGATGAACACTTAGTCATCCCTCAATCTCGTGGAGCTACAAACTCCGGATCCTAGATTTACCCTATATTATCATTAATTTTCTATTAAAAAACCCCGTAAAAGTTGTTAAAAGCAATCAATTAGGCAAACAATATGTAACATAATACAGTGGTTCATTGTTCTAGCAAACTGTTGACGCGACGCTTCCGGAGGGAGAGGCTACCCTTAAGTCAAGGGTTGCCAGTGATTAGCGAAATATTCTACCAGATTTTGATTTTTAGTGGGATTAATTTTGTTTATGCGACTAGCGTCTTTCCCATTATAGTAATTAGTAGTAATTATAGCCATTTACTCTAACGTTACCGTGGCTCAGGTATGCGAGGC
The DNA here is from genome assembly GCA_947063395.1 of Hemistola chrysoprasaria. NCBI lineage: Eukaryota > Metazoa > Arthropoda > Insecta > Lepidoptera > Geometridae > Hemistola > Hemistola chrysoprasaria. The sequence continues at coordinate 4,169,395 of OX346736.1, read as the reverse complement.
ATTGGTTTACGAGCTGTAGGGAGAGTTTCGAATCACTTTTTTCGAATCACACTTATTTTATTTTATACTCGTAAGTTTTGTAAAACGATTTATAGAAAAAATACCAACACCGTAAAATTAAAAAAAAAAACAAAACTATGATTATTAACATGTTTGCTGTAGTTTGCTACTAGATGGCGTTGTATGTTCTTTTTGAAGGCGGTAGGGTTTTGTTCAGGTATCTAGGCTAGTGCCGTGGAGTTACCGGCTTTAGAATAGTGCTCCACCCTCTCTACCCGTGGTTGCCATAAGAGCCGGCTAAGGGTTAACAGATCCAGAGGACGGGCAGCAGCGTCCTCTGCAAAAAACCATCGAACTGCGCTCGACAACCGCACAACAAGCGTGTCGAGTATTGGCAAAACCCCTTTTATGAGGGAGGCCTATGTTCAGTAGTGGATTACCAAGGGCTGAGATGATGATGGTGATGATGATGATCTAGGCTAGGGATAGGGATAGGGATAGGCTAGGCCGTTTTCAAGCTAAAATTATTGAATTGATTGAACTGAAATTGGGTTTGTAGATAGCTTAGACCCGTAAAGGGTACTCTTTGGAACGTAGACTACGCGGGTGAAACCGCGGGCACAGTATAATATATCGCGAAACAAATCAGCTGTTGCTTATAAAAGGTTATTCACCTTAGCGGTGATATATAAGGAGATGTTCCTGGCACCCGAATTTTGGCCTGAAGGAATTGTGTTCCGGCGCTTTGTAATTTTGTGGTTTATTTTTTTATTATTGTTAGTCTGTAAGGTATTTATTAATATGGGCCTGTGGTGCGTATAATTTATTGTTATACGTACTATTGCATGAAATAAATGAATTATTATTTAGCAAAATGTTAAATGTTAGTTTCACTCTTGACCATGATAAACTTTTTTATAACAAGAAAAAAGTAAAAAATGTCACATCCGTTATTAAATCCTATCTACAGGTTGAGGACTGGGGACATTGTGAGGGGTAACGAGCGCCAATTACCGATAAGGGTGTATTGGAAACGCTTTGTTTTTTGGAACACCCTTGCGATGGGAACTAGGGAGAGCCGTGGAGTAGACTTTTAATTTTAAAATTTTTAAACACATTAAAGTGTTTTTTTTTTCAGTTTATTTTTCAATTACTTCTTAAACCACGAAACAAATCAAATCAAATTTCTTTATTAAATTAATTTCAGGTACAAAGTAGACAGAAAATGTAAAGACGAAGTAAATTGTGTTTTATTTTTTGCTACTTACCTTAGTATGCTACAAATCTATAAATACAAATCAATATAATACCAGGCCTGGGGGCCGCCTGGGGGCCACCAGTTATTCATCCGCCAAGCAGTAATGTCCAAACATTACTGTGTTCCGGTATGAAGGGCAATATTACCAGCGAAATTACTGGGCATGATGAGATTAAACAACTCATATCTCAGGGTGACAGGCGCAGTGCAGTACCGCGCAGAATTTTGAATTTTTAAACATTGTGTCTGATATGGGCAATCATGATGCTTACCATCAGGCACCTGATATGCTCGTCTTCTCACTCACTATCATAAAAAAAAATAAAAAAACCTGCTACAAATCAATTAGAAAGGTACCGTACTACTTAATTTCATGTTTATTACCTAAATATGTTTTCTACATCACTGATTTTATTAAATATTTTACAAAATAAAACTATGAGAATTGAAAGTTAATTAATCTTTTAATCATTATTAATATTAATATATTAACTTGTTGCGTGCTAATGATTAAAAGAACGTAAATGTTGAAAGTAAGAGATAAAAAATTACAGTGACCTAATCTAAATAATAGTTTGTATTTTATTAATTGTTTAATTTTAATTTGTTCTTGTTTTTAATTTTATTGTTCGTAGTATAGGTTTATTGGTCAATATTATTTCATCAGTTGTTTAGGTAATTTAATAGTTTTAAAGTATAGATAATACCTATGCAATAAGTACATAATAATAATTACGTTGGCATTTTATATTTGTAAATATTAATGAGTAAAAATGATTGTCTTAATTTTAATCTTACTTTAATTTAATTCAATTTTTAATTTTAATTTTAATATTATGCAATGTTGGATCTAAGTTATCTGAATAAATGATTTATATTATTAAAAAAATTTCATCTGATATTAATAAAATATCCAAGATCTCTCTCCAGATCCAAGATCCCCATATTGTAGCTCATTCTACAGTTTACTATACAAAGAATATTTTCTGCCTGACGGCCCTACGTACGTCAACATCAAAGTCTATCACGTTCAGATTTTCTAAATAATTTAAAACCATATTATTCAGACTTTATAGTATACTTAAAGAGAGCGAAGAATATTATATTATTTAAATTTATATAAATAAATAAAACTATTGTATCGTCCGTGGTCCAGCGGGAATATGCCCGGCTTTAAATCCGGAGTCCCTGGATCGAATCTCACCATGTGGACTTTTGCCTGGGCCCTACCGTTTTGCGGATGGCACGTTAAACTGTAGGTCCCAGCTGTTTCCTATAAGATATGTAGGGGGCAGTCGTTAGGTCATGTCGGAGGCCTTGTAGGAATCTTGGCGACCCGAAACTCTGATAATATTGGTTGTCCACATGACCCATATGAATTGACTCGAGCAGTGTAATTGGGGTAACCAGTTCTGTTAGAGTATAAATTCAAATTATTATTATTATTATTGGAATTAATTATTCTAACTATTTTAAAAGTATGGCCTTGGGGATCTGCATTGTAGGAAAATATCGTTATAATTAATTGCTGAATAAATAATAAAAGTTACATCACCTACTCCACGGAAGCGATTGTGCTGACCGCGCGGAAACGAAGCTCTTTTATCCGTCCTTTAGCACGTACTGACAAACTTATGTGTTATATGTACATTTATGCGGAAGAGATCGATTCTATGCTATAATGTCGGGTTAGAATTTTAAACTAAAACATGCGATTGTTAAGTATGATATAGCTCAGAGAAACTTGACATGTGAAAAATTCACCTAATCGAAGTTTTTTTTTTTTTTTATGATATTGATGGTAAGATTACCTGATGGTAAGCATCATGATTGCCCATATCAGACACAGTGCCACCCAGTGTTTTAAAATTCAAAATTCTGCGCGGCACTGCACTGCTCCTGTCACCCTGAGATATGAATTATTGAATCTCATCATGCCCAGTAATTTCTCTGGTAACATTGCCCTTCAGACCGGAACACAGTGATGTTTGCACATTACTGCTTGACGGATGAATAACTGGCAAAGGTGTGGTACTTCCCCAGGCGGCCTGCAGAAGAGGCCTACCACTACAAAATGATACGATGTTTTGTATTCCCCTGTTTATTCCGAATCTTATTATCCTATTCTATAAATTTATATCCTGATATTTATATAATGATGTAAACAATGTCCCTGTCATATTAGATTATCTTATATAAACTCTCGGTTTTTTCAAAGTGAACTTCTGAAAATCCCAGTTTTACTCACGTGATTAGACGGTCACTACAAAAAAATTTAGAGTTTATAAACAAAAATAAAATGATAAGGACACAGTTTATTTCATCTTCAAAATGTCAGAATAAAAACATTTCAAATAGGTTTACTATAATCGGAGGAAACAGGAGATTACAAAACATCCTTTTGGTAAATTTTCCATAGGATTGTGTTTTGACACAATAACACTTTTTACCTGTGTACGTTTCTATAATAAAATCCCAAAAGAGATAGCGGGGCTCTCAGAGGGTAAATTCAAAACCTAAATAAAATCTACTTTACTAAAGAAGGCTTATTATAAAGTCAACCAGTACATAGAGGACAAAGATGCTTGGAAACTTCTGCAAAGCCGCCACGCGGCACCTTCAAAGAAAACGAATGTAACAGATAGGTTGCATTACGTTTAGGGTTTATGAAACTATCTGTTGAAAAAATTAAGCCCTACAAGTTGCTTGTGCGTTCTTCTTGTAGAGGTATCTTTCCGAACGCACGGTAGACTCAGTACTGTTTATCTTCATTGACGTGCTAAAGTGTCAGATTATGACCTATTTGAATAAATCTGTTTGAGTTTGAGTTTGCCTGACCTGAGAATCGAACCCAGGACCTTAGATCTCCGAACCATTACGTCACCGAAGCAGTGCATGCATAGATCTGCGAAATACCTCCTCTATCGGTAGCCATTCAATCTACAAACTCGATCTAACCATAAAATAACCAAAACAGTATCATATTGCCAACATCTGTCCGCTCAGGTGTGATTTTTTGCATATCTATGTTTTGTAACCAAACACTTCGTAATATTATTCTATAGAGCACAGAATTAATAATAGTACTAACGTATATACTTACCTATAATAGTTAGGTATATTCTTGGTACAGTTTTACTGCTAAAGTTTGAAGCGATGGTAAAGGAAACGAGCTGGAAATCCAAGGGAGATGGAGCCACTATCCTATATTTCCGGGTAGAGAATGTTATTCGCAATAATATTCCCAAACATTATCGACGATCCTCCCGCCCTCTTATTATAGCTGATTAATTTATAATTAGATTTGAATAAAGTGAGGTTAAGTACTGAATGATTTTAGGGTTCCGTACCTCGAAAGGAAAAAAGGAACCCTTATAGGATCATTTTGTTGTCCGTCCGTCCGTCTGTCAGTCGGTCTGTCCGTCAGTCATAACACTTTTTAACGGGAACGCGTGGAGGTATCAAGTTGAAATTGATATCAATTACTTACATCTGCGGTCCCTTACGGTCTTAAAGAATTGTTGTTGAACTAATTTTATTACACGTAATTATTAAAATGTATTAATTCTGAGCTCTAAGTACCTATAATATGTTTTTTAGTTCCATTGACACAAGATAGTCAATCGTCATTTATTGTCGAGTAAAATAATTTTAGAGACGCTGACAGTACTCTGACTCAGGTCAAGCCCACTGTGATGACGGCAGGACCTAGTTGAAATCACAGTGCACAGTTGCTTAGGCCACCTCCTTTCCGTATTCGCTCTGTGGTCGCACTTTAATAAAGCGGTCGGTGTGTTGTCATGTAAATTAACACCTAAGTTCTAAGGTCTCCTAGTACAAAAACATAGGCTAGTCTTATTATTTATTAATTGATAAGGGATATTATCAAGAACAGATATCTAGGAAACCTACTTTTCTTGTGTGGTCTATCGAATAAAAATGAACTGGTCAAATGCGAATGAAAATCGCATATGAAGGGTTCCTACCCATCACACCCATTATTACCTATCTATTAGTGGTGTCACCTCTCCTCACCTACCAAATAAAATTCTCATTTCTAATAAAAGTATAAGAATTAATTCTTATTGCAGAAAAAAAAAATATGACAATTTATTAAACACGCTGGTTGTATGGAGAGCACCTTTATTAATAAACTTTATTTTCTTTATATAATTTATATTACTATATTTAATAACTTTATATAACTTATATAATATAACTTTATTTATATTATTTGCTGTTAAAGAGGCAAGTATCATCATCATCATCTCGGCCATTGGACGTCCACAGCTGAACAGAGGCCTCCCCCTTTGATTTCCAGAGGGGATATAGCCCTATCCATAGCTCGTTGCACGATTTTGAGCTTACTGATAATATGGCCCATAGTGAAAGACCATGGCAATAGGAATACATAATACTAAACTTATAATATTGTGAAAATTATAAGTGTCTAGCTATTACGGTTTGTGAGATAGTAGAGCCGTGTGACAGACGGATGTACGGACGGATAGACGAACGGTGGAGGCTTATAGTAATAGGGTTCCTACTGCGCCTTTTGGGTACGGAACCCTCAAAAATAACTGGCGAATGTGGTTGTTCCTACTATGGGACTGAGTCCTGAGTTTACACTTCTACGAGTATCTAGCCTGAGATGTTTGTTACTCTTTCACGCCAAAACTACTGAACCGATTGCACTGAAATTCGGTATGTAGATAGTTTAGACCCTGAAATTACACATAGGGTACTTTATATCCCGATATTCCCACGGGAACGAAGACTACGCGGGTGAAACCGCGGGGCAAAGCTAGTTAACTATAACTTGTTAATTCAAAGTTTTGAAATATCAAAGTTCCTATCCATCTCTGTCTTACGTGTTGTTTGATATTAAGTGAAAGAGACGGCAATACCATATCGTAAGCCTTCAGCATAATTTCTTCGAAGCCCTTAAGTATTGTTAAGGTCGGCGAGCGGGGAATTGGCGTGAACTAATAAATGTTAGGGGAGTTTGCCAATGGTACGCCAATGTCGATTTCGTGTTGCGACGACATCAAACGACATATCGACACCCGCATTGAAGAAGGACATTAGTTTTAGTATTGTTTTTAATAATCCAAAATGACATCACGCCTTTTTCCCGAAGGGATATTGTAGATTCTCGACTGTTTGGAAACTCTGCATACATTGATTTTATCGTTAAGTTATAAGTTAGAATTATTTGTTAATTGTTTGTTAGTTGTTGAGTACGGGTGCGCTACGCCGGGACGCTTAGTTTAAAAAATGAAAGAGCAGTGTGTTCTGAACGACGCCTTTATTGGTACTGTTTGTTGTAATAAACTTATGGCTAAAGAAATCTGTAGTTATGTTAAGTGTTGAGTTTAGCGTGGGAACTCAAATGCTCTGTATGGTGAGCCCATACAGATATAATTACCTGTACTCGGGACACAGTCCAGAAGGTACAACCACCTTCGCCCGTTATGTCTTTTTTATGTCCATGTCATAGGGGGTAAGCTTATTGTCATCTACCGGGCACAGTTCCAGAGTCCAGGCTGTGATTAAGAAAATTCCTAATTGAAAAATCCAATATATTTGCCTAACTTGAGGATCGAACCCGGAACTTCAAGATCAGTAGTAGCTTGCGAATCACTACGCCGCCGAGGCAGTCATATTATAAAAACGAGGTAAGATAAAAAAAAAATATTCCTCATGAAAATATCTAAATTTAACTCTACTCTGCTGTTAGCTGTACGAAACCGAAGTGTTACTAGTCATGTACCTGTCATAGGTATTATCTTCAAATGCGCATTTTCGCGCATCAAATACGCCTATAAAGCACTACGGTTTTCTGCCTCAGTCGGTAATTTTTTGTGAAAAATCAGTCACGGGAAAAAAACGCTAGTTCTTTTCTATTCTATGCCGCTAGTGCGTTCAAATTATATAATTTAACTGACGTCTTTCAATTACAAAATGGCGCGGCAAAAAACCGCGCGTGGTTAACCGTAGTGCTTGGTTCTAATAGAAAAGCTAAAAATGTCGACACCAGTGTAAAAGCGTCGTGTCGGAGCATTGCACGTATGCTGTGTTCTCGGAATGCAGTGAGTTATCGACATGCCTTGTAAGGACGTTATTGTAGGAAATAGACTCAATACTCAAACGTATGTAGCTATGTATGTTTTGTAGTGGTAGGCCTCTTTAGCAGGGGGCCGCCTGGGGAAGTACCACACCTTTGCCAGTTATTCATCCGCCAAGCAGTAATGTTCCGGTCTGAAGGGCAATGTTACCAGCGAAATAACTGGGCATGACGAGATTTAACATCTCATATCTCAGGGTGACAGGCTCAGTGCAGTGCCGCGCAGAATTTTGAATTTTTAAACACTGGGAAGGTACTGTGTCTGATATGGGCAATTTTGTGGCAATGATGCTTATCATCAGGCACCTGATTTGCGTCTTGTCACTCACTATCATAAAAAATAAATAAAAAAAAGCTAAGAGTATTATTCAGAACGCAAGTTTCCAAGCGCACACCCTCCTGCTTAAGTTTATGAACAATTTGATTAGTTATTATAACTAGCGACGAACCTACTATGGAACTGAGTCCTGGCGGAACACCTCTGCCTACCCCTTCGGGAAAAAAGCGTGATGTTATGTGATATTATATATTTTTAACTTTTAATATCCTAATCTCTGACCTAAAAATACACAATAAAAGCGATAATAAATTAAACAAAACAAGACATCGATACTTAAATAAAATGTTTATATGTATTTAACGAGGCGTACACCGGAACGAGACGAAGCGATTACACGCCGTACAGACAGACGGAACAAATGATTGTTCTGTCTGGACTCTGGACTTGTATTCATGTGCGAGTGACGGATATTGGTGCGTTTACCCTACAAGTTCAAGATTATAAATTATGAAAAAGTTGTAAAATTAAACTGTCTCGGTGAAGTAGTGTGGGCGCACTACTTCACTCGACTGCCGATCATGAGGTTCGATCCCCAGGTCAGGCAAAGTGTTATAAGATTTTTCCGTAAGGAATTATCTCAATGACAGCTTGGAACTGTGCCCGGTAAATGTCAATAGGCTCGCCCCCTATAACATGAACACAACACCTACTATGGGACTGAGTCCTGGGTTTTGGTTTTATTCACCTTTATTATTCTATATTTATTTATTAAAAAGTCTCTGTGGCACCACCGACCAAATATTTATTACAGTTCTCTCATCTCCCTGGACGGTTGTCTGGAAGAGATCGCTCTTAGCGATAAGACCGCCCATTGTTACACTAGTTATTATTAATTGTTATTAGTTTTAAGAAGTTCTTGTTGTGGTGTACCAATAAAGCGTTTATCTGTCTATCTATCTTCTTCTGCCTACCCCTTTGGGAACAAGGCGTGTGTAATGTTATGAGGATGATGTAATAAAAATTCTTAAGTAGTAATTTTTTTTTTTGATATTTTAAATATTTTCTCTTCAGTTCTGCTCATTTATAAAGCTTAAAATTTAAAATCCTTTTTAATTTTTACAAATAAACATAATTCAACTTACCTAGCATCCAAGAATATAAGCCTCATGTCCAGCGAAGCCCTAAACATGAACATATTGGAGTGCAGCTTGAGCTCGGTGACAGCTGAGGGCGGCAGCGAGTGGCCCACCGCTATGAGGCCTAGTGGCGCGGAGGCCTCGCCGAAACGACGCGCTCTGAGGTAGCCTGAGCAATGGATCACCTGGGGAATGATGGAAGTTGGATCATTTACATTATTAAAGGCGATCAAACTCAAACTCAAACTCAAACAGATTTATTCAAATAGGTCATAATCTGACACTTTTGTACGTCAATGAAGATACAGTACTGAGTCTACCGTGCGTTCGGAAAGATACCTCTACAAGAAGAACGCGATATATTATTCATAATTGGATCAATAAATAGGCGCAGAAGTCTCGCAAAAATGAAGCACTCTGAGGTAGCCTGAGCAATGGATCACCTGGGGAATGATGAACGTTGGATCATTTACATTATTAAAAGCGATATATTATTCATAATTGGATCAATAAATAGGCGGAGAGGCCTCACTGAAATGACGCACTCTGAGGTAGCCTGAGCAATGGATCACCTGGGGAATGATGAACGTTGGATCATTTACATTATTAAAAGCGATATATTATTCATAATTGGATCAATAAATAGGCGGAGAGGCCTCACTGAAATGACGCACTCTGAGGTAGCCTGAGCAATGGATCACCTGGGGAATGATGAACGTTGGATCATTTACATTATTAAAAGCGATATATTATTCATAATTGGATCAATAAATAGGCGGAGAGGCCTCACTGAAATGACGCACTCTGAGGTAGCCTGAGCAATGGATCACCTGGGGAATGATGAACGTTGGATCATTACATTATTAAAAGCGATATATTATTCATAATTGGATCAATAAATAGGCGGAGAGGCCTCGCCGAAATGACGCACTCTGAGGTAGCCTGAGCAATGGAAAGGGCGTTGGATCATTTACGTAAAAGACGATATAATATTGACAATAGGCTCGCCCCATATTACATGAGACCAATGAATTATTAGCGAAATGTGGGTGTACTCAGTTCTGGGTACATCTCTGCCTACCCCTTCGGGAAAAAGGCGTGATTGTATATTATGTTGTAAAACAAGGTTTTTAGGTAATGTTAATGTTTTTTTAATATAAAAAAGCCATTACGGTTTTCTTTAACCAAATATGCTTTGCCGCAAATAAAGGCCAGATCCAGAGCTAACCACAAACAATTGAGTGAAATAATCCATATTTCATAACATAACATACATTCACGCCTTTTTCCCGAAGGGGTAGGAAGAGGTGGTGTACCCAGGACTCAGTCCCATACCTAGTAGATACACCCACATTTCGCCAGTATGTTATTGGTCCCATGTAATAGGGGGCGAGCCTATTGCCATCTACCGGGCACAGTTCCAGACTACAGGCAGTTATTGAGATAATTCCTAATGGAAAAATCCAATATTTAACATTTTGCCTGACCTGGGGATCGAACCCGGGACCTCTTGATTGGCAGTCGAGCATGCGCCCTCTACGCCACCGAGGCATTCATATTAATGTAATTATATATTCCGTATTTCTTCATATTTGTGTATTTTCATTTTGTATGAAAGTCGAACGAACGCCCTTAAGTCGTAAAAACAATAAACGATATTAAGAAAACGTGAATCAGTAATAAAATACATTACCAAAATCACCCAAAAGGCCTTAACACAAGCACTCAAGCCGTTAACACCCACCATAATCCCCTAAATGCTCAGCAACATTGTCTAAATCATGCTGTACGTGGCGAAAAACAGAACTAAACCCCCGCTACTGCGAGTAGCTATCGCAACACTAGAGCATAGACGGTAGCGCCCTCTCATATATTCATAGAGACAGTAGACAGTAGTGACGCAGAAGTATCGATAGTTGCGCTTATCGATAGTTGAAACAAAAAACAGTTACTCTATCAAAATATCACGCCTTTTTCCCGAAGAGCTGTAAGTAGAGGTTTTTTTTATGATAGTGAGTGACAAGACGAGCAAATCAGGTGCCTGATGGTAAGCATCATGATTGCCCATATCAGACACAGTGCCACCCAGTGTTTTAAAATTAAAAATTCTGCGCGGCACTGCACTGCGCCTTTCACCCTGAGATATTAGTTGTTGAACCTCGTCATGCCCAGTACATTCGCTGGTAACATTGCCCTGCATACCGGAACACAGTAATTTTTGCACTTTACTGCTTGGCGGATAAATAACTGGCAAAGGTGTGGTACTTCCCCAGGCGGCCCCCTACAAAAGAGGCCTACCACTAAAAAAAACCAAACTCAAACTCAAAACTCAAAAAGATTTATTCAAATAGGTTCCCGGTACTCAGTCTCAACGGAGATCCACCCTCATTTCCCCAGTATATTAAGTCCCATGTAACCATGTAACCCATGTAACCCACAAATATTTCGGCAAGCGATGACTTGCTGTTCACTAAATATATTGCTATTTTGAATTATCGTTAGTACCGCCCAGTAGTAATATAGTTGCAATCGACGTGAGTGATTTTCAAGGTCACAATATTATCGATACAGTATCACCGTCACAACACTAGTGGACGTGTATTATAGGATTATAATTTAATCTTTAACAATTACACCGAACATTGGGCATTCGGGTACAAATCTCAACGGTCGACACCCTCGCCTCGTGAAAACAAGCTTCATTGAATGCATTGTGTGAATTGTATTATGTACTGGTGGTGATAGAAGTGGAGTGATTTTGTAGAGAAAGATCATTTTCATTAAAAAAGGAAAGTAACAGTCGTTCAATAAAAATGATCTTCTTTAAAATAAATTTAATTGTTAAGGTATGCCACTTTGGTAACTATGCTTAGTTCTAGGTTCCATACCTAGATACCTGAACAAAACGCTACTGCGTTCGTAGTTTTGGTAGTGGTAGGCCTCTTTTGCAGGGGGCCACCTGGGGAAGTACCACACCTTTGCCAGTTATTCATCCGCCAAGCAGTAATGTGCAAACATTACTCTGTTCCGGTATGAAGGGCAATGTTACCAGCGAAATTACTGGGCATGATGAGATTCAAAAACTAATATCTCAGGGTGACAGGCGCAGTGCAGTGCCGCGCAGAATTTTGAATTTTAAAATACTAGGTGGCACTGTGTCTGATATGGGCAATCATGATGCTTAACCATCAGGCACCTGATTTGCTCGTCTTGTTGCTCACTATCATAAAAAAAAAGTACTTACAGCGTCATCTAGTTGCAATCTACTGCAAACATGTTAGTAATCACAATTTTTTTTGTTAAATTTTATGCTTTGTCAAAATCCGTTTTTTCATCCCTAGTGAATTATTTCTCCCCACACGATTTAACCATTGGTTAGGAATTTATTATAGTTTGTTAAAAAAATGTTAAAAAAATAAACAACCGATCTTTTTTTTCTTTTACTTGTTTCTAAAAATAAATATGTGTAGCACTTGTGTCATCGATTACCCACGCCCTTCGCAATGCTAATACCCACTCTGCATGTTTGTATAATTGTCCGTGCACAGTTTTACCGAAGGGGCGGAAACTGGCACGCTCTCCCTACTCTACACTGTAGAGTCTATGGTATAGAGCAGGGGTCGGCAAGTAATTTCTAATCGGGTCCGGATATTGCTGAAAATTTTTATGGAGGTCAAAAAAATAAAAATAGTCACACTGTCGCGGTCCAGTTGTGTGATCGAGAGAGTTTTTATTAAGTATTACATTTCACATAATGACGAAAAATCTTCTTCATAACGAGTCCAGAAAGCGATTAGCTAACGTAAAATATGGCATGATCCTATTTAATATATTTTTTTAAAAACAATAGCTATGTTTAAAATTGCAAACTTTTGGCGGTCCTGAATTTGAAGTTTCTCGGTCCGGATATGGACCGCGGTCCGCCTGTTGCCGACCCATGGTATAGAGTATAGAGTTCACACTCTATGTATAGACGAGTTCTTTATAAAAACAAGGTGGTGTGCGCGTCTGAGTGGATTACAATTATAAACATACTAGCTGTTTCGCGTGGTTGCACTTGAAATAGGGTACATGTTATTTCTTTGTCTATTTCAGGGTTGACAGCTTCGGTGGCGTAGTCGGCGTCAGCTTGACTGATCAGGATGTCCCAGGTTCGATCCCCAGGTCAAGTGTTATATAGCATCGAGTAACACTCTTGCTCGATGGGAATTTATTTAAAAAAAAATATGACAACGGGTAACAGTGTTACTCGCTGAGAAAAAAGTCCCATCGTCACAGTGTGATTCGTTTAGTGTGTCTCGATGAGAACCCTCCTTATATAATAATATTAGATTTTTCCATTATCAATTATTTCAATGAAAAAAAAAACAGCTGTTTTTTTGTGTGATGTATTTTCCGTTTTCACGCCAAAACAACTGAAGCTATTAAAATTAAATTTAGTATGTAGATAGCTTAGACTCGATATTCCCATGGGAACGAAGACTACGCAGGTGTCACAGCGGGCCATAGCTTGTTTGTATAATAAAATAGTTTGTATATAAAAATAGTTTGTATAATAAAATAGTTTGTGTAATAAAATAGTTTGTATAATAAAATAGTTTGTATAATAAAACAGTTTGTGTAATAAAATGTTACCTTATACCCGGACGTGGTGAGTCCAGCGTTTCGTTTCGCCAATACACACTTCATCTTGATGAAGAACGCGCGCTCACATTCGATGTCTACTGAAGGCCCCCACGAGCCCCCCACGGGGTACCTTAATAGAGAAAATAATACGTTAAAGTGGTTGCTCGTCCATGCAAAATGAAATTTCCCAAATATGAAGAAAGTGAGAATAATTTTCTACTCAATTTTTTGTGATTGGCTCTAAATCTGGCCAAAGTTTGCACCAAAATATATTTTGTTTAAGAAAACCGTGTGGTTTTTTTTATATTTACAAAAACACATTAATATTTTTAAACTTTTTTTATAAATGTGAAAAACCATACGGTTTTCTTCAACCAAATATATTTTGGAGCAAATAAAGATCAAAAAGCAACAACAAACATATTAGGTGGCCTATCTCTCCGAGTCCTCATAACCAATATGAATATATTATATTATACTAGCTGTGACCCGCGGTTTCACCCGCGTAGTCTTCGTTCCCGTGGGAATATCGGGATAAAAAGTACCCTATGTGTTATTCCAGGGTCTAAGCTACTTACGTACCAAATTTCAGCCCAATCGGTTCAGTAGTTTTGGCGTGAAAGAGTAACAAACATCCATACATACATCCATACTTACAAACTTTCGCCTTTAAAATAGTATTAGGATAACTTACCCTAGGCTGGAGTACTGGTGTCCTAAATACGAGTGTGGATGTTGGAGACTCAGCACGGCGCTCATTTCCTCGTGGTCTGACTGGTGGATGTACTCGTATATTGAATTACCTGTCAGTTCCACCTGAGGAATTGGATTTAGATTAATAATTACATACATTCACGCCTTTTTCCCGGAAGGGGTAGGCAGTGTACCCAGGACTCAGTCCCATAGTAGATACACCCACATTTCGCCAGTATGTTATTGGTCCCATGTAATAGGGGGATATTGCCATCTACCGGGCACAGTTCCAGACTCCACACAGTTAATGAGATAATTTCTAATGAAAACTCCAATATTTTCAACATTTTGCCTGGACCTGGGGATCGAACCCTGGGGACCTCTTGATTGGCAGTCGACCATGCGCACACTACGCCACCGAGGCAGTCGATTAAGAATTAACTCATAATAATTGACCGAGCGAGCGAAGCGTCTCAGTTTCGAGAATGGCCAAATATGCTTTTGTCCGGTTGTGTCCATCAGTTCTCGCCTACAGGACGCATTTTCCAACCGATTTTGAAGAAAATTGGCACACAGGTTCCTTGATTTCATTTGATTTTTTTTGTCGATCAGGATTTTTGATTGGTGGTAAAATTAGGGGAGAAAAGGGGAATGTTTTCTGTAGCGTTATTTATCGACGGATTTTAATCAAATTTGAGAGGCACACTAATAACTTCATTCTATACAAGATTTAGCAAAAAAGGGTAGTGGTGGGAAGAAGTGGTATACGGAATTCATGGTGCTTACGACGTTTCGTCACGAATCCCTAAATAAAATAAAAATAAAATTCATTTATTTCAGGCAATATGTAGTGCGTATAATAAATTATACGTATAAATTACGTATATGTATTTTTTTTATAGAATTAATTTACTTCCCAGATGTTCCTTGTTAATGACAATATCAGATCATGCAATGATACAGAGTCAGAGTGTGGTTTTCTTTCAAAATCATCTCATTCGATAATGACACGGGTAATTTTTTCAAATAATGAGTAATGCAATGCGAGTAATGTTAAAAAAATTCACTTTCAGTTTTTATCTAAATCGGTCACAATGATTACGGTATTTTTCGAATTCGCCGTGATTTTGGAAATACCAGTGTTTGTGATTGTGACAAGGGACCCAGGGAAATCTGTATACAGATACCCGGCCATGCCGGGGGGCAGGGCCGGGTTATGTCAGGATGGGAAGGTCCCTGAAGGGGATCTTCCCGACTGACTAAAACCCTGGGGGACATCCTGCGGGATGCCATGTGTCGGGGCTGCGGGCACGCCGAAGCACTCATCCGCAACAGATACCTACTTACCTGACTTAGCCCTAAATGCACCGATGCAGTTTCGCTGATGTACATGATCTTGCCATCAGGAGCTACTACGAAGATGAACCCGTCCAGGGTCTGCAGCAGATGCGAGCCCAGCTCCCGGATGGAGAGCTCTCGGGGTTGTGGTGGGGGAGGCGCCGCGCCCCATGCGTCTCCTAGACCTGAGGAAATTTGAGGGCGTCAAACATAATATTATATACCGAAATAGAGATTAAAAAATACATTTTTGCACGATAACGAAGGGAGTAGCCACTACGTTTCAAGCATTATTGCTGAGCAAGAGATTACGGACCAAATTTTTTAAGTATAAGATTACTGATTCCATTAAGAATTTTCCGATAGCCTGGTGTTTGGATTTGAGTCCAGATGGCGATAGACTCGCCTCCTATTTTACTTGGGACTTCTGGCAAATTGTGGGTGTACCACAACTACTATGAGATTGGAAACATATCCGCCTTAATTCTACTTCATCTGTGCTTTAGAGAACACGACGTGATGCCATGTCACCAGTAAAAACCCATTGGTGGCAATTAAAATGGGGATATATGGAAACGCTCACCATCAGGAAACACTTGCCGCATCTTCAGATAGCTTGTAGTGAGTCTGATGACTGTAGCTTTATCTAGCTGCGAGGTTATAGCTGTTGGGAGAGGGAGCAGCTTGGCCTTATCTATAGAACTCACCATCACGGAACATCTGCCGCATCTTCAGATAGCTTGTAGTGAGTCTGATGACTGAAGCTTTATCTAGCTGCGAGGTAATAGCTGCTGGAAAAGGGAATAGCTTGTCCTTATCTATAGAACTTACTATCACAGAACATCTGCCGCATCTTCAGATAGCTTGTAGTGAGTCTGATGACTGAAGCTTAATTCAGCTGCGAGGTTATATCTGCTGGGAGAGGGAGCAGCTTGTCCTTATCTATAGAACTCACCATCAGGGAACACCTGCCGCATCTTCAGATAGCTTGTAGTGAGTCTGATGACTGAAGCTTTATCCAGCTGCGAGGTGATAGCTGCAGGGAGAGGCAGCAACTTGGCCAGCTCGAGGAACTCCGCGTTTTCCTTCTCTCGTCGTGACCGCGCCGCGTTCTTACTCTTCTCTTTCATTATGGCGGACACGCACGGCTGGTGCCGTGTCGGGTCTTTGCGGCAGGCTAGAAGAGAGGATTATCTTTAATCCACCGGACGCTGGCCATTGATTATTTTTTTTTTTTATGATAGTGAGTGACAAGACGAGCTCATCAGATGCCTGATGGTAAGCATCATGATTGCCCATATCAGACACAGTGCCACCCAGTGTTTTAAAATATCTCAAACTCAAAGAACATTTATTTAACACCCAGACACAGATCAAAAAAACATATTCATGCACACAAATGTTTGACCTGGCCGGGGACCGAACCCGGGTCCTACGGCACAGAAAGCAGAGTCAACACAAAAAAACATTACAACAAATAGGTAATTTAAAAAGATCGCTCTTAGTTATAAGACCGCCTATTAAATAATAATGATAACCAGTTGGCGGTCTTACCGAGCAAGGAGAGGAGTGTACAGTAAATCAGTAGGTATATGCAGTCTTAGAAATCTTTGTACTTTATTAATTTCGCGCGGTCTGAAATAGAATTACCTAAGTTTTTCTTCCTTGAGGTAGTCACACTTAAATTAATTCAAAAATTTGCATCAACTAACGAGTAAAAATACATATTTATGAAGCGGCGAGTGCAAGCGCGTGCCGCTGCCTCTACAGAAAAAAGCATAGAGAAAAATCACCTTGTTTTGGCGGGAAAACAACATCGTCGTGAATTATTCATTTAATCGTAATAAATAAGGATTACCTTAGGAATGGGGTCTATGAAGGAAATGTATTGTTATTTTTATTGTGAGATTTTGTCAAACATTGCAATGTAGTTAGTTATATTAGTTATACCTTTCTACACTACTAGTTGAGTGACAGCACAGAACAGACATTTTGCACAGAATACTACGTACAGAATGTGTATTGGCCGTAGGGGCTCGGGGGGTTAGATATAATGCCTATTAGATATGTGTTTTACACACGTCAGTCAACCCCCTCGTAGTCCAAGCCTCGAACAGCTCAATAGTTCAAGCTGGAACTCCTCCCCTCCTAGGCCGCCCTCGCAACGTCCTGGACGACCCGGACGACTCTATCGCCGCCGTCACATCGGCGGCGCTAGGTTCGCCCAATCCTACCAATATACGCAACAGTCGCTCCGTTTTGTGCAGATCCACCAACTCACACAATCACAACACCGACCTCGCCGGCGAGGTCGAAGATCTCTCAGATCCTTCAGATCGGTTAGTTTCTCTCCAAATAATCAAACAGATCAAACCATTGATAGGGCCCTAGGACACTTCTCTTCTGGGGTGCCAGGGCAAGTCTGACCCCACGTATTCTGGCGACGGCCCAAGCCGAGGTTCGTACCGTCTAGGTGCCCTTGTGCTAGTCGCCCTTAAACTTTGGGTCGAGCGCCTCCTGTGCTCACCACTGCCCGGTAAAGCTGTAGAGGCCATCTGAGGCCAACAGCATAGGTAATTAAAAAAAAATACACACGTCAGTTACATATCGATGTCGGTTTATTACTAAGTTATGTCACCTATCACTACATCTCCTTTCTTATTTATTTTCTTATCTATTATGTTAACATTGGCAAAGCAAAAGCAAAAGTTTGGAATCTTACTCTACAACTGGCACGTGCAATTTGCTCAGTGTGAAGTTTGCATAGTGACATAATATTATAATGAACAACAAAGATAGAAAGACGTACCTAAGACCGAAGTGCGACCGAGACAACAATATTATTCGCTCGTACGACTTTACTTTACTGATGTATGTGGACCTAATATGACCTAATTTGAGCTTTCCATTTCCGAGAAGCCTCATCTCCCCTTTTCTTTATATCAATGTATGGTACCTACCACAATATACCTACCAACTTAGTACAATTCAGTGTTTACGTTTATAGCCTAAAGTCTAAACCTAGTGGTAGTAAACAGTTTGATTATGAATTGTGACCGTTGGAATGGAATTCGCGCGTTCCATTTTCAAATTAAAATTTAATATTCGTTTATTTTTGTTTTCATGGAATTTTCAGGCAGTGCTAATCTGATTTAAATTTTATTTTTTAATATTACAATGTACGTGCCCGTTGTTTCATTTGCTAAAAGCGAAAAATTACATTATTATTATATTAATTATTAATTCCATAATCTATGCAACCCATATTATACAAAATTTTAGTCTAATTAAATTAATAGGTAGTTTAAGCAAAAATAGGTAACAAACGTTCGCATAATTTATTGCCTATATTTGTATAACTAATTTACTTACGGTAATCCATATTAATCTCCGTATTGTATTTGCTGAAAATCTTCTTGCACGGGTATTTCATTTTCACAAAAAAGTTTAAACGTCGATCTCTTTTTACAAACTTTTTTAAAAGGAGGTTGCACCTTACTCGATCAGCAACAAATGCGTACTGGCTGGTGCAACACCTTCCTATGTCCGTTTCCGAAAAAAAAACAACAGGTAACAATTGACAATAGGACCCGTATCGATTTGACAAGCGATGTTTGACGTCTCGATTTACCGATATAATCGATAACAATAACAAATAGAGATACCTACATAATAAATATGCAACTGTGGATTAACGGATTGTGTTTTTATTTTGACTTATGTGGGTTTGTTATCATTTTTGTACTTTTGAAGAGCTCCTTATACTTAGTAAAAAAATCGCCTGAATATAATCTAATATCGATACTAAATTCCTACAGTATTTATTCGTTCTAACGCAGTAACAAATATTGTAAAACTGCCAGTAGAGAGAATAGACTCTACCAAGTTTCATGTGCGTTCTTCATATAAAGTTCAAACATTTGTGTGCACGAACATGTCTGTTTGATCTGTGTCTGGGTGTTATAAGGTATATCAGTCATCTGGTTACCATGGTACAGGATCTGCCTAGTTTGGGACCAGATGACCGTGTGTGGACGTTGTCCCATATTATTATTATTATTAATATATTATTTATTAAAGGTATCCTTCCGACCGCAAAGAAAATTCATGAGCTTAATTGAGGTGCAAGAGTCTTTTTAAGGTCTAAGTATCTAAGGTCTAAATATAAGTATCTAATCTAGTCTAATCCCCGATGGCATTAATCTTAGCGCAGCGTCTGCGACCGCTACGCCATCGGGGCAGTCTAATAAAACTTTATTTTTACAAAATCTTTAGTTAAAAATGCGTACCTCGTGACTGCTTCGTTGGTGTAGTTGGTCTTGAGGTCTCGGTTTCGATCCCCAGGTCAGGCAAAGTGTTAAATATTGGATTTTCCCATAAGAAATTATCTCAATAACTGCCTGGAATCTGGAACTTTGTTCGGTAGATGGCATAAAGCTCGCCCCCTATTACATGGGACCAATAACATACTGGCGAAATGTGGGTGTGTCTACTATGATGGGACTGAGTCCTGGGTACACCTCTGCCTATCTTCTCGGGAAAATGGCGTGATTGTATATTAAAGTACTTTAGATTTCTACTCATTCATAAACTTCTGTTCGCTCATTTTTTCTAAAGTACTCATCGCATTGTCGGTAATAAATAAAAATATTAAATAACAATTAGTCAGAACTCGGAACCTCCATACATTAGTAAGCGTAGTTTTAGTTCCCACGCGACGACAAATGAAAAAAAAAATTGTCTTTACCTGTTTTATTATTTGTCTTTACTTTATGAATATTGTTTTATTGCGTTTGGGGACAGTATTACAAACTGTATTTATTGTCTATGGTATTTATGTGACAGTTAAATTTAAAGATTTTTTGTCGCATTAATGGATTTTCTACCATTTAATAGACGAAAAGGCCAAGTCGCTTACGAAAAGAGTGTCCTGTGAAAACTGTAATGGAGTATTTGAAAAAAAAAATGTCGTATTTATCAAGTTATTTTGTAAGTTTAATGAAAATTATGTATTATCCGATTCAAAACTTACTTTAAAAATATTTTTTTTTTATTAATTACAACCAATTCAAAATTGATACTATTCCAATAGGAGTCACTTGATCACGTACGGGCTACGAGTGGTCGCCATGATTGTGACGTCATTATGTTATAGTTATGTATGGTACTTTATAACATTTTGACGTCACTACAGGTCACGAGCTCGTTCGGGTACTATCGGCGTGTTTTCGGTACTGGATTAAAAATGATTTTTTAATTTAATATAACTGTAATTATAGCGAATAAAAGAAAACTAAAAATAGTTTTGGTACAAATCTTATATATGATCTTTCCATTTATGCTAAAAGAAAATAAATTCAAATACTCAATTAACACTTAATTTTTAAGAGCGTAATCTAGCCACGATAAATTTCAAACAATGCCGTATTTTACTCGCGGGATTAGACGTTCACTACAAAAAAACGAAGTTTATCTAAGGCAAGAAAGTTATAGGGATTTAGATTACACCGTCTTAAAAATATCAGAATATAATAAATATATCAAATAGGTTTACTATATTCAAAGCAAACAAAACATCGATTTGGTAAATTTTCTACAGGATTGTGTCAAACTGCTTAGAGATCGCCTCTCCTGTTAAATACTTTCTATCACAGTGCTATTTCGCTGAAAAAGAAATCAGGTCGCATAAGAAAAAAAAATAACACACTGGCACAAAAATCTCAAATCTCATTAAAATCTTTTTATCGCCAAATCATAAAATACGCAAGGACTTCGAGATTCAAATTTCGAATTGTCAATTTTTTCCGCATCTCAAATTGCACGCATTCATTCAAGATGGCCGCTGATATGCAAAGGTTATTTTATTTTATTGATTTGTTGTCCTTTTCAATGGAGAAGTGTGGACGCGCATAATCGAGCCGTTAAGTTGGTGCTTATCTTAACTTAGACAGTAACTTCAGATAACAATTCGAATTGTGAATTACTTTTGAAATTATTATTCGTGTTTTCTATTGATGATTTTGTAAAATTTGCATAAAAGGGGCTATATGTATTGAATATATTATTTATTTTGCATATACTATGGATCAGAACGTGTGCTGTGTTATATTCCAGGGACATACCTATTATCTAACTCCGATACTGAATTTTGTAGTGGTAGGCCTCATTTGCAGGGGGCCGCCTGGGGAAGTACCACACCTTTGCCAGTTATTCATCCGCCAAGCAGTAATGTGCAAACATTACTGTGTTCCGGTATGAAGGGCCATGTTACCAGCGAAATTACTAGGCATGATGAGATTCAACAGCTTATATATCAGGGTGACAGGCGCAGTGCAGTGCCTCGCAGAATTTTGAATTTTAAAACACTGGGTGGCACTGTGACTGATATGGGTAATCATGATGCTTACCATCAGGCACCTGATTTGCTCGTGTTGTCACTCATTATCATAAAAAAAAAATACCTAGACGGCTTAAGGGTATTTTCAAAGCCGCTGTGTTGACCTAGTTTTGATATAAAATTTACAGTGTATGAAACCACGGGGTGCAATTAGCTAAGAAATGAGAGATATCAATCCGAAACATCCATCAAGCTCCCGCACACGTGCGCATCAGAAGTGGGATTAAAGGATCCGGGCGCGACGCGGTAGGCCCGACGCTCGGCACTCCACGCATTGTTTTACTAAGGGGAACTATACTATCGTATTGATTGCATAAAATTTAAAAAAAACTTTGTTGAAAAGAGGATAATCTGAATTTATACCCTATAGCAGAACGGATTTCCCTGCTGCTCGAGTCGATTCATATGGGTTATGTGGACACTTCCATATTGCCAGAGTTTCAGATCGTCAAGATTCCAACAAAGTTATTTATCAAATAGATGAAACTGGGAAATTCAAAACATCTGTCATGACGACTGTCAAGTCTCACTAATATTACCAGACATATTTTAATATTTCAACGTAACAAACCTTCTTTATAAATATTGTCTATGACTAAGTCAGTACGAATTCAAATCAGTAAAAAAGTAAAATTATAAAATTCTTCACAGTTCAATTTGAAGTATGTATCACAATATCTTAAAATTATCCAAAGTGAATGTGTCGTGTGTAAGTCCATCGACTGTAGCAATACCGCGGATCAAACACGTCCAAGCCAACTTATAGCTAAGTATCTAAGACCTGAAGAGAACCTAGGCAAGGTCTGATTTATAAAGTACATTCGTGAAGTTGATACAGACCAAATATTTACACGTGTGTTCTCTTAATATTATCACTTCGCGACAACATCGATTTGGTTGAATTTTCTTAGGACTGTTCCAAATTTCAATAAGGTATTCGTTCGCCTCAATGAATTAATAATTAAAATCTACATAAAACAAGTACGTAGGTACATCAAAACAATATAAAAGGTAGCATTATAACTTCCTACAATAACTGTAATCAGACAATGCCCATTCAGTAATTAGATATGATTGAGTCACCAAAACCAAAGCTTCGTCACCAATACGTTCCCACGCAAAATATCTTTTAAACTAAATTCATGAATGACTCAACAGGTGCCTTACTATACTACGCCGAAAAAAATAGTAAACAACCAAAACTGGCCATAGACACGTGCGTCGTCTTTGCGGCCAGAAACAATACCGGAAAAAAAAACAAAAAGGACAATATCTTTTGGCGCGAAGTCTTTTGTTTTTTTTTTTTTCAACCTGTCACCCGTTTCCCACGGTAATGCTGTAATAGTAAAACTCTACGGTAATAACCATTTGGGTTTTACATAATGATGACTAATTTTTGGGTTCTGTAAGCTGGTTAAATCGCTTGCAGGTGTATCTGTTATCCAATTACGGAGGTAGGATTATGAGTAAGAATTACGTTTTGTAAAAGTGACAGATGTCATCATGTTTTTCGCGCACCTACTAACGTTTGAAAAGGTAAGATGTTATAAGGTTAAAAAATGCAGTAATTACATTTACTTAAAATGTTATCAACGGCATGTTAAAACGGCTTATAAGTTGGTATTGTTTCTCTATCGTAAGATTGTTTTATTAGAGGGAGGAGATCTATATATACATAAAACATATTAGTACAATCACGCTTTTTCCCGAAGGGGTAGGCAGAGGTGTACCCAAGACTCAGTCCCATAGTAGGTACACCCACATTTCGCCAGTATGTTATTGTTCCCATGTAATAGGGAGCGAGCCTATTGCCATATACCAGGCACAGTTCAGTCTCCAGGCTGTCATAGAGATACTTAATTCCTAATTGAAAAATCCAATAACACTGCCTGACCTGGGGATCAAACACAGGACCTTATGAGCGACAGTAGAGCTAGGAATAATTAAGTTAGAGTTTATGATAGATTAAGTTAGGGATACCTACTTATGGTTCCATACCTACAAACTCGTATACAGAAATTTCGTAGTCCTACCTATTTAAAATAATGGAATAATAGCCAAATACACCGATAGCTCAAAAACCTAATAGATTTCATTATTGCCAGACATTCTCATGAACGTGACTAGTCAAAAGAGTTGTAAAGTTTGTAAGTCACACCTCTAGAAAAATCATTCATAAAGTAACAGACACCGATTCCCACGCAAACAAACAAGTGAAATAATAAACATAAAAACATCGTTTTTGCATTTATTTATTCAAAAGTTACGAAATTACTTCTGAATAGTGAAAAAAAGTTACATCTCAAACTTGCAAACGTCTGCTCAAACCTTAACGTCGAGCAAGAAGGTTGTATTTTGGAATTTAAAAGTTTAGTCTAGGGTTTTTGTTTGATGTGTCAGTGACAGATACAAAGGCGGGAGTGTTTTGTTTTGCGCGGAAATCACCTTTCATCAGAAAGTTACTTCCGATTAACCATTAATAAAATAATATTAATTTATATTATGATTTTATTAAATAAATTAAAGTTTAGTGTGTTGCCTTACAATTTTAATGTGCTCTTTAGAAACTCCCCGTAAGTAAGCTGAATAACTTTGTAAATTATCCCATCCATATCATATTTTTTGTAGTGGTAGGCCTCTTTAGCAGGGGGCTGCCTGGGGAAGTACCACACCTTTACCAGTTATTCATCCGCCAAGCAGTAATGTGCAAACATTACTGTGTTCCGGTCTGAAGGGCAATGTTACCAGCGAAATTACTAAGCATGACGAGATTCAACAGCTAATATCTCACGGTGACAGACGCAGTGCAGTGCCGCTCAGAATTTTAAATTTTAAAGCACTGGGTGGCACTGTGTCTGATATGGGTAAACATGATGCTTACCATCAGGCACCTGATTTTCCTGATTTGCTCGTTTTGTCACTCAATATCATAAAAAAAAATTCAACTTTAATATTATAAAAATGCAAGTGTGTGTATGTAGTGTATGTGTTCTGATCAGGCTGTTTGGTAGTATGTTTTACATTATGTAGTTAACTTTAGCTTAGGGAATAACCTGCTACTATTGAATTCGTTCGCGCATGAGCTCCAGCACGTCGACCTACTTACTGACTCTATAGGTACTATTGTTACAAATTTTAGGCTTTACTTTAGTCATAATACATAAATTAAAACTAAAATAGTAAGCGTTTTGGTGTTACTGTAAGCTTTCTATTTATTGAATAAATAAATAAATAACACGTAACAGGTACTTACTTTTCATCGTTAAACCGCGAGACGAAACTAGTAATATGTAATGTTATATTCAATCAATGACGTTGAATTTGCTTAAGTATTTAAGATAATCATCATCTCATTATCTCAGCCGTTGGTAAGTCCACTATTGAACATAGGCCTCCCCCATAAAGGGGGGTTTTGCCAATACTCGACACGCTTGGTAGGCGGGTTGTCGAGCGCAGTTCGATGGTTTTTTGCCGTGGACACTGCTGCCCATCCTCTAGATCTGTTGTTAACCCTTAGCCGGTTCTTACGGAAACCACGGGTAGAGAGGGTGGAGTACTATTCTAAAGCCGGTAACTCCACGGCGTCCAATATTGCACAGCTATTTATGTCACAGAATTCTCTTAAAATAGAGACTTGTAATTGAAGTTACATTAACATTACATATCATACAATCACGCCTTTTTCCCGAAGGGGTTGGCAGAGGTGTACCCAAGACTCAGTTCTATAGTAGGTACACACTCTCAATCTCAATTTCTACCCAAATGGGGAATTTGGGTAGAAATTCCTTGACTAGCCCCCCCCCCCACCCCCTCCCCCTTGATCATCGGCTGGCGACGGCCTTGTTTCAGACCCTAGGTTATAGTTATTGAGATCATTTCTAATGGAAAAATACAATATTTAACACTTTGCCGGACCTATGGGATCGAACCCGGGACCTCATGATCAGCAAGATAATGACAAAATAGCTGTACCTAGCTTTAGATTATCTAAAACAAATAAAAAGACATTCTTAGGAAATAGTGTACGTTTCTATAATAAAATCCCAAAAGAGATAACTGGGCTCTCAGAAGGTAAATTCAAAACCTATATAAAATCTACTTTACTAAAGAAGGCTTATTATAAAGTCAACCAGTACATAGAGGACAAAGATGCCTGGAAACTTCTGCATAGCCGCCTCGCGGCACCTTCAAAGAAAACGAATGTAACCAAACCAAATATTGTGAAACTATCCGTTGAAAAAATTAAGCCCTACAAGTTTCTTGTGCGTTCTTCTTGTAGAGGTATCTCTCCAAACGCACGGTAGACTCAGTACTGTTTATCTTCATTGACGTGCAAAAGTGTCAGATTATGACCTATTTGAATAAATCTGTTTGAGTTTGAGCAGACGAGCTTGCGCTCACTATACCACCAAGGCAGTCACATTAAATTGTCTAATTTACAGAAATCTCCCCTAAATATCACCGTCAATTTACCTAAATCTTTTAAAACCCAACTCCAGGCAAAGGTGAGAAAACAACACTAACTCACAGGAAGCGTGCGTAAATCACGCATTTTTTGTATCTGGCAATATATTCAGCAGTAATACTGGTAATACTGGGATTAGTTTGTAGTGGCTGAGGTATTAGAGCTTATAATCTCACATGGCAACATCTGGTTTGGTTTCGTTAAACGCTAAAGAGGGGAGAGTAAAATATTGTGGTAACGAAGTGATTTTTACGATTGTTCATTCTTCCTGTGACCATTTACTTACACTGCAGTGTTAAAAATATTACGGGCTTACATATTTTTTTTTATGTTAGTGAGTGACAAGACTAGCAAATGAGGTGCCTGATGGTAAGCATCATGTTTGCCCATATCAGACACAATGCCACCCAGTGTATTAAAATTCAAAATTCTGCATGGCACTGCACTGCGCCTGTTACCCTGAGATATAAGCTGTTGAATCTCATCATGCCTAGTAATTTCGCTGGTAACATTGCCCTTCATACCGGAACACAGTAATATTTGCACATTATTGCTTGGCGGATGAATAACTGGCAAAGGTGTGGTACTTCCCCAGGCGGCCCCCTGCAAAAGAGGCCTACCACTACCATAAAAGAGGCCTACCACATAACATATTATATAAATATACGCGATTATTTCGTTTTAGGTCATGTCAGTAACGCGGTTTCACCCGTGTAGTCTTGGTTCCCGTGAAAATATCGGGATATAGAGTAAGCTTTTGTGTTATTACAGGATCTTAATTATCTACATACCGAATTTCAGTCCAATGCATACGTGCAAACTGTGGAATGATCTCTTGCTGCGGTCTTCCCGTTAAGCTACAACATGGAGCTCTTTAAAAGGAGAGTGAATATAGTTTTGAAAGGTCGGCAACATACTGGCAATTTGCCTGGTGTTGCAGGTATCCATAGACGGCAGTAACCGCTCACCATAATCGGGCCGTCTGCTTGTTTGCCACTTATGGCTCAAAAAAAGTTCAGTTGTAGGCGTCTTATATCCAGCGTGTCTCTGCTAGATCTTTGTTAGATCGTCTGTCTACCGTGTGGGAGGACTGTGGAAGTCCTTTGCTGACCACGGATCGGCAAAATCCGTGGTCAGTGGTCTCTATTCGAGATCCATACATCCCCATTGAACATAAGTTCTAGTTCTACGTGCTATGTGCCCTGCCTTTCTCCACTTTATCTTGCTATTCCACTGGGCCATGTCGGCAACTTTCGTTCGTCTACAGATCTCGTCGTTTTGTTCTCTGTCTATTACAGAAATATCCGTCTAAAATAGGGTTCCCTCATTTAGCAAGGCAACGACCATGTCATCGGCTAACAATGCCGTCCGATAGCTACATAGTTGTGAGAACGTGCTTTATGTTGTAAATACGCTAGCTTGTATTGGAATCGGTCACGTTTCACACTTGACGGGGTTACTTTGTTACTGGGTGGAGATAGACTGATTATATCAATATGACAAAAAAAATGTTTTTATTTTTTTATTTTAGCTATGTTTTTTAGGCGGCTAGCGACTGGGTGAAAATGATTTTATAGTATTTGAAGAGGCAGAGAGTCGATTTGGTATAAATAGGAAGCCTAAATGAAAATTCCCAAATATGGAGAAAAAGAGAATAATTTTCCTCTCAATTTTTTGTGGTTGGCTCTTAAAAGGGTCATGACAACTCTTCACTCATTTCCCACAATTCATAAATATAACATATCCATATATATAATATAATGACATCATCATCATCTCAGCCATACGACGTCCACTGCTGAACATAGGCCTCCCTCATAGATTTCCATCCAGTCCGGTTGAAAACGGCCCGCCTCCAGCGTGTTCCTGCCGTCCTTATCAGATCGTCTGTTCACTATGGGTGGAAGTCCTACGCTGCGCTTGCTGGTCTGTGGTCTCCATTCGAGAACTTTACAGCTCCATCGGCAATCAGTTCTACGAGCTATGTGCCGCCCATTCCTACTTCAACTTGCTGGACTATGTCGGTAACATTCGTTCGTCTACGGATCTCCTCATTTCTGATTCGATCTCGCAGAGAAATCCCGAGCATAGCCCTCTCCATAGCTTCATAGCAATCATATACCTGGTGTACATATTATGATAAAATAAATAAATAAATCTGCAGAACCCATAGCGACATTTAGTTTAACTCTTGACCAAATATAAAGCGCAGTTAACTTCAACAAAATGTTGGAAGTTCACTGTTCAAACTGATTTATTTGTGACCATTGTTATAATTTAACAATTTGCAATAATTTATTATAATATACGGAACGTGACCAAATTACTCATTATGAAAACTCAGCCCCACTTTCAGCTATATTGTAAATTTTAAACTAGAGACCTGCCCCGGCTTCTCATAACATAGCATAATATCACGCCTTTTTCCTGAAGGGGTAGGCAGAGGTATGTCAGAACTTTGTCCCATAGTAGCCCATACCTCGATTCGCTAGTAATGTTTTTTTTCCCATCTTATAGGGGCCGAGCCTATTGCTATTTGCCAGATTCCAGGCTGTCATTGAGAAAATTCCTGGGGATCAAACCGTGGGGATGCCAGCATTAGAATAATATGTCACTTTCTACCTGGGTTACCGTATGAACTGGCTAATAGCTATAAAAATTCAGAGGACGAGTAGCGACGTCCTCTGGGTAAAAAACCACCAAAATGCTCTCGCTAACCCGCTTGCCAAGGGTTGCTAGTTTTGGCAAAACCCTCACAATGATAAACACCATACAGAACAGGCCCCCAGCACACCCCGGAAACTCCTTGGAAAACCTTGGACCATGGAGTTTTGTACACGCGCAATAGTGTGCGTGAGATGATTTCCCAGCGAAGCGGGGCTCATCGAAAGCTCAATCTCGCTCGCGGGGTGAGACACTCCGTTGATGCCCATAATCCGGCCAGATGACAGTGTCCATTCTTTACGTAGTATTATTATCTATTCTGTGCCCCCAGTCCCGATCAGTTAACCGTTATTCCTGACTCCGGTAGTGATAAGGACGGCATGCTGAATGCTGGCCGCTTACAACCGGACTGGATGGAAATCTATGGGTAGGTCTATGTTCAGCAGTGATCGTCGGGAAACCCGGGACCTCGTGATGGGCAATCGCACTTGCGAAACACTATGGCAGCTTAGCATTTATGTTTAGTGATAAATAACATCCCTTTCCGTTTCAGCATTTAGCAGCACTAAATTCTCCTTCTGTCAACATGGACTAGCAATTTAATATACTTAGGCATCATTAATTTTTTCAGCTGCATATCCTCACGGGCGCTATTTATACGCTCTATGCAACAAACTACAAGGTAATCCCACCTAATAGCGAATCCGTGACTCCTAGAATGCACACGCTGCAATAAAAACAAATATACTTCCAAATAAAATGAAAAAATGTCAAAAACGCCCGCCATGTTGGGAGCCATCACGTTCATTTCCCGCCAAATCTTTACAGATCGTTTTAGTACGTGACGTTTGAACATTTCCGAACGAGTTCTTTTTTTAAACAAATGATTTGAGGGTTTTTTTTTCTAAAATTAAATATTGGTTGCCAGTGATATTTTTGTTTATTGTGTGGCAAAGAGTTTCATTCAAGCTCATAGGAATTCGGAATAAAGGTTGCGTTCTTTCAATAAAAAAATTAAACTCAACATCATAACATATGAGTACTATTACTTATTCTGTGATACTGGCTAAACATTGAACAGAGACCAAAAATCAACAAATTTTAGGTATTTTTGTGTCTCCCATAGATTTAAAATTTAGTAATAATTAAACTATGAAAAAAAAGTTCACTTTTAGGTCCGTAACTATATTCTCATAGGAAATATTAAAATTATATAAAATAAATGTCTCTATAAAAGACTTCAACGAGCTCTGGTAACTTTTTTTATTTCGACATTTTTTTGGAACACTTAAGCACTTTAATAGGATAGGATAGAATGAGCTACATTTTCAGTTAGCTTCTGTTATATATTAAAATATAAGAAGTATATGTTAATAAAATTTGGTGGAATACTTTGACAATAGCATTTTTGGCACAAAATCTCTTTGTTTGTTTCAATGACAATTTTTTTAAGGAGCTAGACGGGTGACATTTTAACATTGCAACTGACACACTCTGGCTTCATTTATTTATTGCCAACATATTATGTTGGTAGGGAGGCATATGTAGGTATATTTTAAGCAGATATTTTATGTAATTTTACTTATTGTAATTTATAAGGCTAATGTGAATGGTTAAGTCGGTAGGGTTAACAATTCACATTATATCTTAAGGAAAGTTATCTTATATATTCACATTATATCTTAAGGAAAGATATGTATGTTATCTTAAGGAAAGGCCAGGTCAAAAGTACCAACAACCGACGAGCATGCATGAAGAATGTGATGAAAGTGGATGAATCGAAAGTTGTATCTCAGGATCGTAGCAAGTGGAAAGAAATAGTTTCTGCCTCCCCAACGGGAACAAGGCGTGACTGTATGTAAGTATGTATGTTACCTATTGTTTTATGTCTTAATTAAAATTTACATAATACTTACGCATAAAAAGTAATCCCGTAAGACTTATTTTACTAAATGATAAAAAGACTTAAAAGACACAAACAGGCTGCGATGATTTTCGGAGCACAAAACAAATTACGCGGATGATGCCAATTAATGTTGAGGCGTCAACATTTCGTAGGACCCGACCAATCAAACAGTGTCACACGGTTTTGGTTGTAAGTCTATGGTTTATCTAGATATTGTCGACAAATATCTGGCCTGCTTTTAGAGAACTGAAAATAGATAGCAATATGTACCTATTAAATTATAGGCATAACTACCTTACCTCTCTACATAACTGACAAAATTACACATTTTTATATAAATAACTGCCTTGAACGAAGAAAATATTAAAAAAAAAACACAATCACCAGTCACTCGGCAAAGGCGTTTGGATGCCAAATACAGGTTTTAAAAAACTGGATCATCCAACGCTTCACAGGCCACCGATAAAAAGAAAAAAATATTAATTTCTTAGAAAGAAGGTGGAGGTTCCACACTGGTCGGCCATTTTCA
The DNA here is from genome assembly GCA_947063395.1 of Hemistola chrysoprasaria. Taxonomy (NCBI): domain Eukaryota; kingdom Metazoa; phylum Arthropoda; class Insecta; order Lepidoptera; family Geometridae; genus Hemistola; species Hemistola chrysoprasaria. Next base: position 4,137,976 of record OX346736.1, on the reverse strand, counting down.
TGTTTGTCTATGGCCAAGATGGCTACCGTGCGTAGCTGTTTGACATGTCAATAAAGGTTTTTATTATTTATTTTATAGGACAAGGTTCCGTAAGGAAAGATATATAGTTATGGAATTGAAATGGGTTAGCGTTTGTAAACTTGTGATTTTTACAGTTTTAAGATAGGTAAGGGGGCTTTTAGTCTTAAAATATTAATCCGACGATTTTTGCAACAATATATCTTTTATTATTTCTAAATTATTATTTCTTGACCTACTTGCTGTATCTATTGTTATATAATCTGAATAAATAAATCTAGATTTCAGAGGAGATCCGCGGTTAAGCAAGCTGAAGCGGTAATGGGTAGGGCACATAACATGTAGAACTGATTGTCAATGGAGCTGTAAAGTTCTTGTATGTAGAAAATGGACCGACAAGCGCAGCGTAGGACGTCCATCCGCATGGACAGACGATCTAATAAACACCGCAGGAACACGTTGGATGCAAGCCGCTTACAACCGGACTATAAATATTATAGATGGAAATATATAAGGGAGTCTTTTTCTTTGTCCAGTCGTGGACGTCCTGCGACTGAGATGATATTGATGATGATGAGATTGTAACTCTTTCAGATAAAATTACCAATCATTGAAAAATGCAGATATACCTAGTGAAATAGCGACGCAGTAAATTAAAAATATATACCTTTTTAAATTATGCGTATGTATATGTATTATAGTATATAGAATGAAATAAAGGGTAATACAGTATAAGCTCGACACAAAAAAGTAGAAAATAATGGGGGCGCCACTGTATTTATCAATTAGAAAAACTTTTAAGTCAACACGTACATTTTAAATTAGTTCTGTTTCTACTCTTTTCTGTCGAGCTATACCTACGGTCGTTTAATCTTGGCGTTTTTTTTTTTTTTATGATAATGAATGACAAAACGAGCAAATCAGGTGCCTGATGGTAAGCATCATGATTGCCCATATCAGACACAGTGCCACCCAGTGTTTTAAAATTCAAAATTCCGCGCGGCACTGCACTGCGCCTGTCACCCTGAGATATTAGTTGTTGAATCTCATCATGCCCAGTAATTTCGCTGGTAACATTGCCCTTCAGACCGGAACACTGTAATGTTTGCACATTACTGCTTGGCGGATGAATAACTGGCAAAGGTGTGGTACTTCCCCAGGCGGCCCCCTGCAAAAGGCCTACCACTACAAAAAAAAAGTCTATGTACATAGGCTCTGCGAACTATAGCGTATGTAAACTCGAGAAGAAACCTGTTATTATTATGATTGAACTGAACTGAACATCTGGCAATAACAGTTTTCTTCATGAGTTTACATGCGCCTAAGTTAGCAGAGCCTATGTGCAGAAACGCCAAGATAAAACCATATTTAAAATAATTATGAAAGAAAGGCGGTACCCTAACTCAGAACCCAGTAATTATACCTACTATCCCTAATGGAACTGCTAACAGCCAGAAATTGTATGCACATCCCGACTTCATTACGATAAAATTAAAGAGTAAAGACTCAACCTTATTCTTTTACGTTTTAAGGTTCCTTTGACTTTTCATCACCTCCTTTATTTCACCTCTTTTCTCTGTCAATATGGTATACAAGCTGTTCTTCCGACTTTATGTCTTCAACTCAATATATTAAAGTTGAAACTGCCACGAAATGTTTATTTCGTAATTATTGACCACTATTTTACTTAATTATATGCAAAGAGTTTATAATGTGTTTGGCTTTGTTTTTTAAAAAGTTTTGAAAGCTTATGCGAGGGTCATAAACAAATATTATGTTTTTTTAAGTTTATATTGGCAAATGCATAAAAGTTAGAAACGATTTTCGTTTATTTAAAACAACAAAATAATCAGCGACATGTCCATTACACAATAAAACGTTTTAATCTATAAAAAACTGCTTAACTCACCTGAATTTCTTTCAATTTTCATTCTGTATAAAATCCACGGAACACAAATAAAAAAATCACGAACACTGCCTGAAAGTAAAGCCTTGCAAAATTCACTCACTAAAAAAACTTTGTCTATGATCACTTGGATGTTCTATTGTGAAGAGTTTTTCAGAAAACATGGGCAACTTATTTTTTTTTGCACGTGCGTGTTGCACGGGTCACTTTGTGCCAAGTAACTAATAAAACAATTGCAGTTTTCGTCTTCCGCATATAAAAATCAATGTCAGAGATGCGCAGCGTCAGCTACCGAGCGAGTTGCAAAGTAAGATGTAAGGTATTAGTTATAAAGTAATACCTAAAAGGTTGCACACATTGAAACTAACCTCATTATAGATAAAACTTGCATAATGCTTCTTTTAATTTCATTGTGACATGGCCTTGTTTGATAAAAGTTGTGAAAATTGTTGCAGTGACTGATTTTTTATCTGTTTCATAGTTCACCTAGTCAAATGGTATGGTAATTGTATTATGCCATTATGGCACACACAAACACACGTGAAATAATAATGGAGTTCACTGTTACAGGGCACTTTTACACCAAATTAAAGAAAATTAGACAAAGAACAACAAGAATTAAATTAAATAAATCTATCGTACCGTCGTTACTAGCCTTGTACGAGTAAATAGGTAATTTTGAAAGATGATTTTAGCTAGCCAAGGCATTTGCTCGTGGCTGAAGAGATAAGTATCCTCTTCACTCACGCTGCATCGTCTGGGAATTGGATGTACGAGTATACAGGCACAGGACCATCTTTTTTGTTTTTTCTTTTGACCCAGCAAAATGCTTTGGCGCATACCTCTCTCACTCGGGGGAGTGGGATTCACTAAAAATCTAGGGGTTGTTCAGCGGGACGCCATGGGCGCGTCGAAGTTCTCATCCGCAGCCCGGACATGCACAGAACTTGTTTTAATAAATGGCAGGTCCTACAAAAATGGTCAGTACGTATTGACCTACAAGAATGAAAAATTGTTTTTTTTATGTGAAAGAAGAATTGTAGAAATAGGAGCTATTGGAACTCGTAGGATAGACGTTGTAGGTCTATCAGATATAAAATATGTTAGTATATAGGCAATCGATAGATTGTCAGAGGCCTTGTAGGAACCCGACCCATATGAATTGACTCAGCAGTGTTGGTAAATTGGAAAACCCGTTCTGAGAGTCCTAAATTATTAATTTTAGGGTTCTGTATCTCAAAACGATAAAAAACACTTTCACATCCATCCATCCATCCATCCATCCATCCATCCATCCATCCATCCATCCATCCATCCATCCATCCATCCATCCATCCATCCATCAATCCATCCATCTGTCCATCTGTCTGCCTGTCTGTCCGTCTGTCAAGACACTATTTAACGGGAACGCGTGAAGGTACCAAATTGAAATTCAAATACTCAGATCTGCGGTCCCTTGTGACTATAAAAAAATCATACTTCTAAGTTAACGCAATCAAAAGTTATGGCCATTTTACTTTTAAATTTTCCATACTTTGTGCAAGGAACTAATAGATGGCGCTGTATAGTTCCGTAGGCGAATTGTTTTCAGGATTGGAAGCATTTTGTTCAGGTATCTAGGTATGGAACCCTACACTATGCATACATACGTATGCCTTAACAATTTATTTTAAATAGAGGCAATAAAATAGCACTTTGTCGAGCCAAAAACTGCCTCCCTAATTTTTTGGCCTACATTTACAGCTCCACACCCGCTCATAATGCCTCCCGCGCTTTCCTCGTCACGTACCATAGACAAGCGTATCGCAGCGACCTCTTTTGTCCGATCCTGATTTATTAGTTGTCACCGTTTGTGTTTGGAACGCTTTGGTATACGGTGAGAAGGAAATGCGGGGGTGATACCTCTTTGGATAATACTATTTTGTTGTATTGTCTATGGACGATTCTATCGCCGTCACATCGGCGGCGCTAGGCTCACCTAATCCTAACAATATGCACAACAGTCGCTCCGTTTTCGGTACTGGTGCCGGATACCAGATCCACCAACTCACACAATCACAACACCGACCTCGCCGGCGAGGTCGAAGATCTCTCAGATCCTTCAGATCGGTTAGTTTCTCTCCAAATAATCAAACAGATCCAACCATTGATAGGGCCCTAGGACACTTCCCTTCTGGGGTGCCAGGGCAAGTCTGACCCCACGTATTCTGGCGACGGCCCAAGCCGAGGTTCGTACCGTCTAGGTGCCATTGTGCTAGTCGCCCTTAAACTTTGGATCGAGCGCCTCCTGCGTTCACCACTGCCCGGTAAAGCTGTAGAGGCCATCTGAGGCCAACGGATCATTTAAAAAAAAAACATATAATTTGTTTGACCATCTAATAGCCCACCAAAACATAATCAAAGGAAGAGATGCTTTAGCATTCGTCTGCGGTACAGTAGCAGTATTTCCAATAAACTCCATTCTCGTAAACACCCCAGTTACATACGCCTGTGTTGCCTACGGATGCACACAATTATGCAAGCATATCGATTATTAGCATTTCTTAATTTCATATGTTCACTATTTATTTACAAGTTTGTGTACATATGTATTTGTTTGTATTATTGTATATGTTTGTACATATGTACATCCTTTACTATAATTTTCTTTATTTACAACTAGATAATATAATTTTTAATTTTCGAAACTTTTTTTAGAATTAATATTTTTGTATTTTATATTTTCGAATTAATTATTTTTAATTTTCAAATTTGTTTTTTCGAATTTGTAATTTTGAACCTATTGTTTAGAATTCATTCGTATTTTTAATTTCGAAATTTGAATTTTAGAATTTATTTCGAATGTATACCTCTCCATACAAGCATTCCCAATAGAAAACGGACTACTTCGAGGTTCACTTCGAGGAAACGATGTACCTAACCCTTTATAAGTATATTTTGCTTATTTTTCGCTTGAGCTTCGCCGTGTTTCAGATAGCATGCTAAAAACTATTCCCTTGCTTTCCCTTGTATGTCATTGCCTATAAAAAAGGTACTTAATTATTCAGTAGGGAGTGGTTGTTAGGTTATGTCGAAAGGCCTATAGAATCTTGGCGACCTGAATTTCTGACATATAATGTAATTGGGGACAGCAGTTCTGTTAAAATATAAAAATTCCAATTCAAATCTGCACCTAAATTTTTTTTAAAATTGCAATTTATATCATATCTATAATTAAGGTCTATTATTTTTGTATCCACAATACCTAAAAGAGCAAGTGTCGCAATTATCATGTAATCAACGATCGGTGCATAGACAAAGGCGCCGCACGGCTCGTTTATTCAGCCTCACGTACTGGCCATTTCCACTAGTATTGTCCCTCTATATTGTTTATGGGCTATGTTATGTAAACGATTATTTTTACTATCATTGTGGGATGCATAAATTTAATTTATAATGTAATAAATTATCATGTACAAAAATACTGAGTGTGATGTGTTCGCTGACAGATGGACCTCACTTCTGTCCATGTGTCACATACTGTGAGCTACATTTTTAATATTTTTAGTATTTTGTAAGTATATTTATTATTTTATTTGTTTATTTTTATGTTAAAACTTTGATTCAATTTTATTAGTGTCATTTAATTTTTTTTTTCTATTTTTTTTATTATTGTACTTAGTTTTAATGTTCCTAGCATAATATTATTTTTAGAATTTATTACTCATAGATGTCAATTATTGTAATTGGTTCCGGCCGTTATAATTGAAAATAAATAAATGTATACTATTTATTATAACATAACATAACATACATTCACGCCTTTTTCCCGAAGGGGTAGGCAGAGGTGTACCCAGGACTCAGTCCCATAGAGATACACCCACATTTCGCCAGTATGTTATTGGTCCCATGTAATAGGGGGCGAGCCTATTGCCATCTACCGGGCACAGTTCCAGACTCCAGGCAGTTATTGAGATAATTCCTAATGGAAAAATCCAATATTTAACACTATGCCTGACCTGGGGATCGAACCCGGGACCTCTTGATTGGCAGTCGAGCATGCGCCCACTACGCCACCGAGGCAGTCTTCTATTTATTATATACATATTATTTAATCACCTGTTGTCAGTAGAAAGAACTATAAGTATATATGATACCTACAAAATAAACCCTGAAGCATTTAAACAAATTCATTTGGTAAGTATTAGAAGACTCGCTTAATATTACCTTTTTTTTATGATAGTGAGTGACAAGATGAGCAAATCATGTGCCTGATGGTAAGCATCATGATTGCCCATATCAGACACAGTGCCACCCAGTGTTTTGAAATTCAAAATTCTGCGCGGCACTGCACTGCGCCTGTCACCTTGAGATATGAGTTGTTGAATCTCATCATGTCCAGTAATTTCGCTGGTAACAATGCCCTTCAGACCGGAACACAGTAATGTTTGCACATTACTGCTTGGCGGATGATATTAACTGGCAAAGGTGTTTTACCTACCTTTTTTTTAACTTAGGTAATGTGGCTTAATAGCTATTATAGGTATATTAACCTACTGTATCTTTAAGCGCGTTCTATTTACATATAACATCATGAAACAAAAAAATAAATTACACAAATATGAAAAAAGAGAGAACACCATTTTTTTTGTTATTCATTATAGCGATAAAACTTTATAAATACTTTATAATATTTATTAAATCTATAATATTTTTATATTATTTTTTATAAAAAAAATTTGAAATAACCTACAGTTACTTGTTAATTGTTAAGGTTTTCTTATATCTTTGGCCAAATATGTTTGTCCCATTTAAAGGCCAGATCCAGAGCTAACTACAAACAATTATATTATGTTAAAGTTAAGTATACAAAATTCTATGTTAAAGCTTTAAGGATTCAGCCCGTTTCATTCTACTCCCGATTCGCACTGCTCGAAAAATACTTAAAGATATTTCATCAAACGCAATGTACGCAGTACGGTCTGTTTCCTGTGATAGTGAGATGCGTGCGCCGACATTAGGCGCGGACTTTATTTGCTCGTTTGTGACGCTTTGGTATCTAACCTCTTTGGAAGACGAACACAATAATGAAACATACGTACAACTCCACCTATAGTAGGTATAGATAGAATATCATATCTATACGAATATAGACTTAGCCAGTGGGCGTTATCCCCCTCCTTTTCTCTCCTATAGATATAGTCTCTACCTAGACAGAGATAACAATACAAATGATTTTGTCTAGTCTTACGATATTAATGACTGCTTTACTTTAACGTCTATGCTAGGGATTTAGCACATTTCGGAGGCCTTTTAGGAAGCATGCCGACCAGAAACTACGACACAGGAAAGGACACCTCTAAGCAGATTGACACAATCCTATGGAAAATTTACCAAATCGATGTTTTGTATTCCCCTGTTTCCTCTTAATACAGTAAACCTATTTGATATATTTATATATTTATATTTTGTAGATGAAGAAAACTATGACCATGTCATTTTATTTTTGTTTACAAACTTAATTTTTTCGTAGTGAAAGCGAGTAAAACGGGCATTTTTAAGAGTCCAATATGAAAAATCCTACAGTTTATAAGAGGAACTAATACTAATATACTATAAATAAATGTCAGGGACATAGTTTACTCCACTATAAAAATATCAAGATATTAAATATATATATATGTATAGAATGAATCACTATTATATTATAAAATCCTAAATGACTCACTGACTGACATACAACGCCGAGTCCGAACCACTGATCCTAGAGACTTGAAACTTGGAATGTAGGTTCTTTTCGTTGTCTGGACGTGTGCTAAGAAAGGATTTTTGAAAATTCACATTCTAAGGGGTCCAAAACGGGCGTCAAAGTTTGGTATAAAACTTCCATATTTAGTAATTGCGAGCGGGAAAAGCTTACACTTGTTATTATTTATAATATATTTCTTTACTATTATGATGGTTTAGTACGCTCAATCCAAAAATAACCTATAAAACCAAATTGTATGTAAAATTTGTTGTTTTCTATGTTTCTACCATAATGGTCACTAAAGTAATAAAAAAAGCTGCCTATGTGTGCCTCTGGGTGAACAAGTGCGTAGGTGTATAGAGGATATTACTTTATTCCCATCAATTCACTTAGGTCAATTCACCCAGGTGAATTGATGCCGAGGAATTGAAGCCCTACAAGTTTCTTGTGCGTTCTTCTTGTATCTTTCTTCGTATCTTTCCGAACGCACGGTAGACTCAGTACTGTTTATCTTCATTGACGTGCAAAAGTGTCACATTATGATCTATTTGAATAACGTAAATAAAGAAAGCAAGTAAATAAAGTTTGAGTTTGAGGTCAATTGACTTGTTCACCCAGGTGAATAAACGGGAATAACCCATTTATATTCGGAGGGGAATACAAAACATCGATTTGTAAATATTTGTATGGATTGTATGAATTTTCTCGGTTCAAGTATCACTTAATAAATGAGTCATAGGTATACTTATAAATGTATTATGGATAATTATAATTGAAGACCTACAAACCTAATGACATTGACATACATACCTGCGATTTGCTTGTTTAGCGTTTTTATTTAAAAATGTACACAACGGATTTTTTATCATAACGACTGTCTAATAATACTAAATTCGTTTTTTATAAGACTATCTCTCGTGTATATAGATAAAATGTTTAAATTATTAAAAAAGCAATCTCTAGTCACCTTTAATTTATATTTTACTAGCTCCGCCCCGCGGTTTGTCGCGGCGTAGTCTTAGTTCCCTTGGGAATATCGAAATAAAAAGTACCCTATGTGTTATTCCAGGGTCTAAACTGTCTACATACCGAATTTCAGCCCAATCATTTCAGTAGTTTAGGCGTGAAAGAGTAACAAACATCCATCCTACATCTCAAACTTTCGCGTTTATAATATTAGTGTGATTTAACGAACACTTAATTCGACGATTCATACAAAATACAGTTCAAGGAAAAAGGGGCGTAAATAAAAATAATTTATATTCTACAATGATTTCTAATAGAGGGAGAGGAGAGGTGAAGAAGAAGGGTAGGGGGGGTCAGTTACTAATTAAACCCGACTGCATTGTAAATAAAGCATTCTACCAAAAAAGGAAAAACACCAAGCTCTCTGTGTGGCAGATGGAGGCACGTTATATAAATATATAGTTATATAAACCTCATATATTATACTCTACAAAAACATAACCCTCCTCCTTAGCAGTCGGGTAAAAAGTAATATTTCAGAATGACACTTTAAACAAAAGACTGCTTTCGTATCAATGCATTTGAAAAGAGCATTGGATGATCGAATTCAAAGGTGTCGCATCCGCCCCTTGATCGACCAGAAGCTTGTTCAGTTATAGTGTCGACGCGGTGGGTTTCAGAACTAAAGTTTATTGATATAATTATATTGAGCATCATTTTCTACTTATTTTTCAGTTACTTTTTCTATGTAGTGTACGACGTGGCAACCATTATATTAAAATAATAATTTGAATTTATGACATATATTTTTATTTTAATCATAAATTGAAAGTGGACTTGGACTTTGTATGTGTAGTTTTTGTGTTGTGTTTATAAGTTCATTTTTGTTGGTGCTTTATAAAAAAAAATTGCTGAGAATATATATATATTTTTTATATTAACTAAATATATAAATGCGAAAGTAAGTAGTAAGTAGTATCAAAAAAAAAATTTAAAAGATTTTTAATGGTCAGAATTTTCTTTTATTTGAATTTTATTTGAGAAAATTTCAAAATCAATTGAACAAAAGTTTATTTAGTTTATTTTTAAATTTTATGAACAAGATTTCTAAATAGCCGAAATTAAAAGCAATTGCTTACCTATTTCCCTAAAATTTTAATAAGTTAAATAATTTTTTACTCAGATTTTTTTTTATTAAATGTTAAAAATTGATTCACTTATAGACGACTTTCACAACACTGCATTGTAATTAATTAATATGTGATATTCTAAACATCTCACAGAAAAATATACAAAACAGTCGGTGGTTTGAGTTCGATTAATCAAAATTAAATTATAAAGTAGCTCACTTATTAACGGAGCTTTATTCAAAGAAACATTAAAAATAAATACATAAAAAACTTTTCACAAAAGTCATTACTTACACTTTTTACATTTTATGTGCAAAACCTACTCACTAGCTTATATCTATTAAACCCTTGGAGGAAGGGTAGGTGACCAGAATGCTGGCGGCATCACTTATTAGGTCATAATTGAAATGATATTTATTGTTATACATTAAAACTTATAAAATTACAGTAAAATAATATAATAAAAATAATAATAATAAAAAATAAACCGTAAAATCACGTCTGTAAAATCACATAATCATTCGCAAAATTTCGCGCACGGACTTTTGGACACAGAGTTCCCGAATACTGCCTCTTAAATGCCCATTCATTTATTAGGTTACCTACCCACCTTAAGACAGGGCCTTCTAGGAATGTGACACAATCCTATAAAAAATTTACCAAATCGATGTTTTGTATTCCCGTGTTTCCTCCGAATATAATAAACCCATTCTATAAATTTATATCCTGATGTTATTATAATGAAGTAACCTATGTCCCTAATTTTTCTTATAAACCCTTGGTTTTTTCATAGTGAACTTCCAAAAATTCCAGTTTTACTCGCGTGATTGGACGTTCTTGTTTGAAATTTCTTGTTTGTGGTGTACCAATAGTGTTTATATATCTATCTATTACCTATGCCATCAAAATGACGAAGAAAAGTCAATTTATTATAATTAGATACACTGCTTATTGCAAACAAGAAAAAATAGAACACAAGCAACATTAAACTCGATACTATTTTAACGAATTAATATTTGGGAAACAAGATTTTAAGTATGGATTATGACTACAATAAATAGAATTATATATATATATAAGAATCATATAACAATATTAAGATCATATTATGACTTATCCAATATGAATTCATATTAATTAACAGGGTATCTTTGGGCTGTATATGTAAACATTAGGCGGATTTTGTTATATGAAGAAGACAATTTCTAATAGTCACCTAGGGACTACCTGACATGATCTACACCAGCGCCCCCATGCGCCACGTCGGCTATACTAACTAGTGATTATTCTACGACAGGGTGTCGGTCCTGTCACCTGATTGGTGGAACTCAGGGTGGCTGTTACGAGTATCGACCAATCACAGCGATTCCCGCGAACGTGCTTTATCTCCAGCCAGCACCCCACACTTTAAAAAAAGTTCTGTTTACTCCGCGTTTCAATTGTTTGTCGTTTTAATTGATGTTCGTTTTTTAAAGCCGATACTTTTTTCGAGTGGGCTTGGAAAAAATGAGAGATGTGAAAAAAGGTTGGCAATTAGGAGGTTTACACACCCCACCCCCTATAGGTATAAAGTTACCTATACTTCTCTACTGTCTGTCTACAATCCTATACTTGGCAATCCTGCCTACTAATATTATAATATATGCGAAAGCTTGTGAGGATGGATGGATGAATGGATGGATGTTTGTTGTTTGTTGATGTTTGCAAAAACTACTGAATGGATTGGGTTGAAATTTGGTATGTAGATAGCTTAGGGTCTGGAATAACACATAGGTTACTTTGTTTCCCAATATTCCCTCGGGAACGAAGACTACGCGGGGCACAGCTAGTTCATAGTAGAGGTACAATAATTTCAATTATAAACATACATTCACGCCTTTTTCCCGAAGGGGTAGGCAGAGGTGTACCCAGGACTCAGTTCCATAGTAGATACACCCACATTTCGCCAGTATGTTATTGGTCCCATGTAATAGGGGGCGAGCCTATTGCCATCTACCGGGCACAGTTCCAGACTCCAGGCAGTTATTGAGATAATTCCTAATGGAAAAATCCAATACTTAAACATTGCCTAACCCGGGACCTCTTGATAGGCAGTCCAGCATGCGCCCTCTACGCCACCGAGGCAGTCGAGGCAGTCGAGCTAGAACGTGCGTCGCCATTAAAAATATAGTTAGTATTTAACCTCAATTTATTTAAATCTAATTATAAATTAAACGGCGATGATGAGATGGCTACCTTTATATTTGGGAACATTAAACATTACTGTGTTCCGGTCTGAAGGGCAATGTTACCAGCGAAATCACTGGGCATGATGAGATTCAACAACTCATATCTCAGGGTGACAGGCGCAGTGCAGTGCCGCGGAGAATTTTGAATTTTAAACAATGGGTGGCACTGTGTCTGATATGGGCAATCATGATGCTTACCATCAGCCACCTGATTTGCTCGTCTTATCACTTGCTAACTTTAAAAAAAAATTGCGAATGACGTTATCCCAGCCCAGCTTCCTTGAATCGAGTCCGTTTCCTACAAAGAATTCGGAGGAAACAGAGGAATACTAAAAAATCGGTATTTGGTCCTTTCAGATGTAGTTTCAGATGTAGACTGCCTCGGTGGCGTAGAGGGCGCATGCTCGACTGCCAATCAAGAGGTCCCGGGTTCGATCCCCAGGTCAAGCAGTGTTAAATATTGGATTTTTCCATTAGGAATTATCTCAATAACTGCCTGGAGTCTGGAACTGTGCCCGTTAGATGGCAATAGGCTCGCCCCCTATTACATGGGACCAATAACATACTGGCGAAATGTGGGTGTATCTACTGTGGGACTGAGTCCTGGGTACACCTCTGCCTACCCCTTCGGGAAATAGGCGTGAATGTATGTTATGTTATGTTCAGATGTAGTACCCAATTTTTCATAGGATTATTCGTAGCTAAGTTACGCACTTAATTTTTATTACGAGCATTGCTGTCACTCAATAATCCTGAAACTTGATTATGGTAACTTTCAAAACAAAGAACAAAAAAGTTATTTCAAATTCAAAATCGTTGGAACGAGGCCGTTGGAACAAAGGTTTGTTTTACTTTTTATAGCGTTCGATTTTCGAACGGGCGGTCATTAATGTTGGGACTGAGAGTGATTTACCCGGATAGACAACTATGTCTCGCGGTTTCACCCGTGTAGTCTTCGTTCCCGTGAGAATATCGGAATATAAAGTACTTTTTGTGTTATTACACATATCCACACCTCAGCCTCGTCGGCTCAAATGGTAGTCATCACCATCATCATCTCAGCCGTTGGTAATCCACTACTGAACATAGGCCTCCCCCATAAAGAGGGGTTTTGCCAATACTCGACACGCTTGGCAGGCGGGTTGTCGAGCGCAGTTCGATGGTTATTTTTTTTTTTGCAGAGGACGCTGCTGCCCGTCCTCTGGATCTGTTAACCCTTAGCCGACTTTTACGGCAACCACGGGTAGAGATGGTGGAGCACTATTCTAAAGCCGGTAACTCCACGGCAGATGGTAGTAACTCTGCTTTATGTGCCGCAGGCCCCGGGTTCGATCCCCGGCCAGGTCAAACATTTGTGTGCACGAACATGTCTGTTTGATCTGTGTCTGAGTGTTATAAGCTTATATAAGTATGTATATCAGTCATCTGATTACCATAGTACAGGCTTCTAGCCTAGTATGGGACCAGATGACCGTGTGTGGATGTTGTCCCATATTATTATTATTAATCTGAACTATCAATATACCGAATTTCAGCCCAAGCGGTTCAGTATAGTTTTGGCCTTAACAAACATCCATCCATCCTCACAAACTTTCGCATTTATAATATTGATTGAATTTAGCGTTACTTTTCGGAACTCCATTGTAGACTTCAGAAATTTATAATATTAATAAATAGGATATTAGTAGGATTTTAAGGTTTTATCATTTATTTAGGTTTTGTCACCGGAGAGCTTTTATATCTACTAGGTCGGCTTACCAACTCAGGTAAGCTTAGCTTTGATAATATATTATAGGATAGTAGAATTTTAAGGTTTTATCATTTATTTAGGTTTTGTCACCGGAGAGCTTTTATATCTACTAGGTAGGCTTACCAACTCAGGTAAGCTTAGCTTTGATAATATATTATAGGATAGTAGAATTTTAAGGTTTTATCATTTATTTAGGTTTTGTCACCGGAGAGCTTTTATATCTACTAGGTAGGCTTACCAACTCAGGTAAGCTTAGCTTTGATAATATATTATAGGATAGTAGAATTTTAAGGTTTTATCATTTATTTAGGTTTTGTCACCGAAGAGCTTTTATATCTACTAGGTAGGCTTACCAACTCAGGTAAGCTTAGCTTTGATAATATATTACAGGATAGTAGAATTTTAAGGTTTTATCATTTATTTAGGTTTTTTCACCGGAGAGCTTTTATATCTACTAGGTAGGCTTACCAACTCAGGTAAGCTTAGCTTTGATAATATATTATAGGATAGTAGAATTTTAAGGTTTTATCATTTATTTAGGTTTTGTCACCGGAGAGGTTTTATATCTACTAGGTAGGCTTACCAACTCAGGTAAGCTTAGCTTTGATAATATATTATAGGATAGTAGAATTTTAAGGTTTTATCATTTATTTAGGTTTTGTCACCGGAGAGCTTTTATATCTACTAGGTAGGCTTACCAACTCAGGTAAGCTTAGCTTTGATAATATATTATAGGATAGTAGAATTTTAAGGTTTTATCATTTTTTTTAGGTTTTGTCACTGGAGAGCCTATGTTTGTATATTATATAGCTCATATTTGCATATGTATGTAGGTATATGCAGTTGACGTGTCAGCGCTTATCACCGCGCCAACGATACATCAGCTGGAAGGGAGAACAAATGAAACCTGCCCGCCTAGCATGGCACGGGGATAACTCATTTTCCTCGTTTCTAGTCTCTTTCGCGTCCGAACATTGTGTATCTGCTGTCACGAGTCACGTTCTAACCGCCTGGGACTTCGTTTTCCCTGGTCACTGTGCTACCGGGGCTGCTTACAGTTGGCAAGTTGATTCCGTACAAAAGCCTTAGAAAACCTTAGAAAAACCCACTTTCTGCACTTCAGCGTCTCAGGCAGATCACACAGGAATCTTCTAATTCTTTTTCCAATTAAACTGAAGTGACTGAATAACTGTCATTAACAAAATCAAATTCATTTTTGCTAACGCCAGTTTTACAATAGGTATTTGGTTAAGTATGCTTCTGCGTTCTTCTTGTAGAGGTATCTTTCCGAACGCACGGTAGACTAAGTACTGTTTATCTTCATTGACGTGAAAAAGTGTCAGAGTATGACCTATTTGAATAAATCTTTTTGAATTTCAGTTTGAGTTCTTTGTACTTTTACCGTAAACCGTAACATTTTACCCAATAACCAAAGCTCCGGATTTTCATATACATGTCCCACCACTATTCGACACCCGAGACTGTTTTGACGTTGCGACTTGAGAGTTATGTTTTTAATTTATATTTTTTATTGCGCCGCACGGCTCGACGTGTGCCGTGACCGATGTCAATAATAAAACTTAAACCTTCAGCTGTTTTGTTTATGGGTTTACTAAATCAATAGGGCATTATTTTATTACATTTTTAAACGAACGAGAATCAAATAAGACTAAAAATAAATCATTAACATTAAGCAAAAAAAACTTGTGTAATATGTTTACTAGACTCTACTTACTTTGTCTCGTGGGTTTATCACATGACTCGTTCCCGTAGAAATATATAGCACTAATAATATTAATATATATCCTTCTCTATGGCCCGGTCTATGTATTTTCAAAATTTCGTCATAATTAATTTAGGGTTTAAGCTTACACCTAAATGCAACATTCAGACAAATATTCGTATGGAGAGTATGCTCTACTGGAATTTGAAATAATATAATAATAATAATAATAATATGGGCATTTGATTTGCTCGTCTTGTCATTCCCTATCATAAAAAAAAAGGATGAGCTGATAATATGTATTATACCGGGCATACAAAATGAAATTTTGAAGAATGAAGGAATAGATATTAATTTTCCACTGGCTCTTTATAATTTATTTGTGCAAAAATTTATTAATCCTATTTATTAATCCTAATTATGTATAGTGTATAAATATAATATTTGTAATAATTTTGTACCCGATCCCACCCCAACTCTTCCTATCACACAACTATCCATCCAAAGACTAAATGTCTAGAAGAGATTGATTAAAGCGATAAGGCCGCCCATTGTCGACTGCACACTTTTTAGGGTTCCATACCACAAAGGGAAAAAAGGAACCTTTACAGGATCATTTTTTTGTTCGTCTGCCTGTCTGTCTGTCTCTCTGTCTGTCCGTCTGTCAAGAAGACACTTTTTAACGGGAACGCGTGGAGGTATCAAGTTGAAATTGATTTCAACTTCTCAGATCTGCGGTCCCTTGTGGCTGTAATAAAATCATATTTCTAAGTTTAACGCAATCAAAAGTTACGGCCATTTTACTGCATAAATCCATACTTTGTGCAAGGAACTATTAGATGACGCTGTAAGTTCTGTACGCGGATTGTTTTTCGGGATTGGAAGCGTTTTTGTTCAGGTGTTCATGCCTTGACAATGTATTACTTAAAGCTTTAATTTTAAGTTATTATGCTGTAATATTAAGTAAAAATGGTCGCATTAAAGAGTAATCTATTCTATTCAAATTATTGACCCGGCCTAGCTTCGCTCCGGGTACCATTTCAATCATTTTATTATTATACAATTTCCTCTTAAATCACTAAGTCTATCGATGAAAACTGCATTATAATCCGTTGCGTGGTATTAAAGATCTAAGCGTATAAACGCCCAGAAAAGTCTTAGTTTTATACTATTGTAGCTGTGCCTTTTCCATTAAATAATACTTGAACACTTCAGCATATTTTACATGATTTATTCCAAGCCCACCATCTTCAACCTCCCTCTGCAATCATCTGTTGCGCTGGCATCCACCTCCCCGTGTTGCCATCGCGCCCTCGCACATGCCATAGATCTTCCTTAAACCACACGTTGCCATTAATACTTTCCATAAAACCACCAAAACGTTCACAGAATCCGTAGCATGCGCGTCACAAAATAACATCAACCCTACACTATGTAGAGATGACTTGAGAGATGGCTTAGAAAATATCTTTGCCGACGGCGGCAAAACGGCATCAGCCGGAAGACGTCCACTGCTGAGCTTAGGCCTGCCCCATATAACGCGATAAATTATTCATATGATGGATGGGTTTTGCCGTAATCACCACGCTTGGAAGGTGGTTTGGCGATCGTAGTAGTTCGATATCCATCGAATATCCTCTGCTGGTTCTCACAGAATGAGAAAGGGATAGCCATATATAGCCGCGGACGGTTAAGGAGTGGAACTCTCTGCCGAGGTCAGTTTTTCCGGAACGCTATAATCTTTAAGGCCAAAGTGAACAGACACCTTCTAGGCAAACGTGTACCATCTTAGGCCTCATCTTCGCCTTCCATCAAGCGAGATTGAAGTCAAACGTAACCCTATTTTAAATTAAAAAAAAAAGCCGGGAACTTCACGGCTAGAAGTATGTGCAGGCCTAATAATATTCTGATAAAAATTAGATGCGTAAAAAATATGATTAATTTTTCACTAAAACAATACAGTTCTTCTGCGTCATCTAAAACATGATTTAAAATTACAAAAAGAATATAATTAGTAAAATTACCTTACAAGAATCCAATTCGATTGACACTTTTACACGAAAATGCATTACTAGGCATTATTTTTTATTGTTTCACATCACTAGCACTGATTCGAACTATATTATAATATTTAATAATAACTACGCACGCACTAGTCAACATTTCAGAAAAAACACTGGTACAAAAAGATTTCTGTAAAAAGTTCCAATTCGATTTTCAAGCTAAAATTCAAACCTCTTTTCACTTCAATCAAAAAGTTTTCTATATGTATTACATACTCTTTTCAATTTTAATTTATTCTACTTCTGTTTTCTTTCACTAAACGTTCACTTTACTACGCACTTAATTATACATAAGTAATAGAGTAAGTAGATAAGATACACTGATTTTCAATTTCACAAAAACATTTCAATTCTGATTCATAATCAATTAAAACCTTACAGCGCTATTTTATATTTTCAACTTCCGAATTAAAAAGTTAGAATTTTTCACTATAGAACTGATCACTGTTTTTTTTTTAATTTGAATATCGACACATGGTATGTGTGTTAATCAATATTGTTATTATAATGTAAAATGCCCGTGGCGTTATAGCGTACCGCACGCTATAGTTTGACTGACAGAGCCCCTCGGTCCCGACCTGCTCAGAGGAATGGGAGGAGGAGGGGCTGATCCCGGCTCACGACTCCCGGCTGTTATGATAAGGAGTAGTAATACTTGAGGTCATGTTACCTTTAACTTATTATTGTTATGAATTGTCTACGAATACGTAGAATGTTCGTTTTAAGTCTAATAATATGTACACATCTTTAAAGGTATATTACCTTTGTTATATATATTCTATAAATTAACACCCGTATTTAAGAACAATACTTACGTAAGGTACTGAGCTAAGTGAGGAATTTCTCACCGCGTTTGTCACGGCAGGCAATTTTTTCAATTGGATTTATCGGCGTTTGGGCTATCATAGTGTTGTTCTTGAATACAGGTGTAAGTACATAATCTAAATATATAATACGAAAATGATTTCCTCAAACATGCATGGAAATATTGTCATATTATTTTCGAAAAAGAACACGCGAAGTATCGAATTTACGGACAAAGGAAATGAAATCCAATGCTGGAGCGTTTTTTGAATTTGGAACATTACAAGGCTCCAGCAATGTTGTATGAAACTGCGTGCTGGAGTAATTAAAAACTCTTTGATTGGATCTCTTTTATCAATCTTGGCATACCAAAGTAAGTATTTAATCTCTTTGCTTACTACAAATTGAGTTCACAAATACAAATACAAATTACAAATACAAATTATTTATTGTGATAAAAAACGGTACATCACCAATTACAATATTATCACACAGATTAATAATACAAAAAATACATGCTGAAAACTTAATAACTATGTCAATTTAGATAATCATAGAGATACACATGATAAATAACAATTTTAGTCATTTTAGAAGTAAAACTTATTCGCTATCGCTATCATCCGGTTTACCCGAATAGCTCCATTGGTATTGGTTCACGTGGCTGTATAAATGCTTTTGTTTTCAGAACTTTGTGTATTACTTGCCTGGGATAGATCGCTTAAAGCGATAAGGACGCCCGTTTTCGACCAATAACATGTAACTTAAATTTTTATGTGCTGTATTAAATATGTGTAACATTGATGTCAATAAAGAGTATTATATTGTACTTGAAATAATACATACATACATAATTAAGTATTACCACAGTATTACATACTTAAGAAGTGGCGTTCTTTAAGGGAAGCCTATGTTCAGCAGTGGACGTCTTCCGGCTGATGATGACATAAAGGAGATGCAAAAATAGACTTTCCATACAATATGGTTCAGCCAATCGATTGTGTCCGAAATGGAATTTTTCGCGTTTTTTTTTAAAGTGACTAATTTTTTTTTCTTTCAGTATTACTCTGGCTTTTGTTACACAGATTAGTCAACAGTACCCAGTTGATACGCCGGGGTAGGTAAGATATATGTTTTTTTTACACGATTTTATAATCTGCCTTAAAACGTAACACGCCCGGTGCTTTTACCTCAACGTCCCTATAAAAAGTGTTTTAGTAGATCGTTTCTAAATGACGTCATAAAGAGACCATTGTGTTTTTAGTGATGTTACTTTTTTAATTTGAAAGGGTATAGTCAAGCGAAAGGATCCAATCCACATAATAATATTTATGAAAGTATGTATGTGCTTCATGTACTTAGTTATTGTTTTTTATATTCAAACCTTTTTGGAGACACAATATTATGAAAAATCTGTAGGTAGTTCTTATTTTTTTTTTTTAATATTTAAGAAATTATGTAGACTTAGGTATTGAGAATTAACTAATTTCTAACTAAACATTTTAGGTCGTAGTCGATCCATAAAGTAGGTTTTATAAAATGAATTTATAAAATTGAAAAAAAAAAAACTTATGTTGGCAAATAAGTATGTAACTGTAAATTATGTGTTAATTTTAATTATGATTTTATTGAATTTGTACCTAATCTGCCACTTAATTTAATGTAATTTAATGAGCTTGGTGTATTTGATCTATTTTACTTTTTTTTGAGTATTATTTTATGCGTATAACTGTAAACACTGTGGACAAAGTCTGCAATAAATTATTTTTATTTATTTAATATTTTATAATAACTAAAAATTTTCGATGTTGGCATAGTATAATTAATGTTTATTTTATATTAGTCACAATAAAATTCATATGTACCTATTCTATTCTTTCTAAGCACACAGAATTATGATTTTTATTTTTTATTTTTTAATAACCATCTAATCATAAGTACTTTCTTATTAAATACTTATTTGCTATCCTACCTAATAATATCGCCCAGGCCTTATAAGCAACATCTACTGAGCCAAAAAAGGCTTGTTTGCTCCCATTACGGACCTATTTTCATAATACTCTTCCGTAAACGGCGTACATCATAATAAAATAACGACTCTCCATAACTGGCTGAATGCAAACACCGAGCGAAGAACGAGTTTTAAAAAACTAATTTGCATTTGACGTATGCCTCTTCCCGCCTACAGTGATTCCGCTCTCTCATTGGTTGGAGCGTAACCAATGGATTCGAAGGTCGATTTACTTTTTAAAGTTTTTTTCAACAGTGTTGTCAGGTTGATAGATAGTTTTGATGCGTTTTTCGGATTTTTTGGCGTTACGCCGACTTTATTGTTCGACTGTGCCCGTAATTTGTTTTAAGATTTATTGTTTGTTTATTTAATAAAATCGCGATTCACAATATTTAGTTTTATTTTTTTCTAAATGGGGTTTATAATAATATGTGGAAGCTTGTAATTGACTTTTTGTGTGTAGGTACATTACAATATTTACGTTTATTGATTAGCTGTAAGCTCTCCTAATAAAATTATAAAAATATATATATATATGAACCCTATTTAATTATTAATTATTTCTTATCAAATAAAATTCTGCGCGGCTCTGCACTGCGCGCCTGTCACCCTGAGATATTAGTTATTGAAACTCATCATGCCCAGTAATTTCGCTGGTAACATTGCCCTTCAGACCGGAACACAGTAATGTCTGCACATTACTGCTTGGCGGATGAATAACTGGCAAAGGTGTGGTACTTCCCCAGGCGGCCCCCTGCAAAAGAGGCCTTCCACTACACAAATATACTTATTTATAACATTATTTTATTTAAAGTTTCCTATTCCAAAGAATGAAAAAATTTAATGTGATTTTGAATTTGAATTTATTTAATTTAAATGACGTTGGTATTATGTAGGTGCGATAAATAAGTATATTATCTTATGCATTATGAATTTTGTAGAATGTGAATTTATGTTTTATAATGTTTAACAAATTATTAATTAATAATTTTTCGTAATTTTTTAACCTTTAACATTTAAGGTAGTTTGGTCGACATACTATAAGGAACCAATGTCGAAGATAAAAGAGATATAATTTCTTAATTAGTGTTTTATATTAAGTAACAACTAATTATAAAGTGGCATTTATCCAGTAATACTACAAAAGATGCGTCAAATAAGTTATTTTCAGAATTATGGTATTCCTAAGGACAGACTTTAAAAACCTATTTACATAAAACACTAATAATTAAAATATATCTCTTCTATCATAATCATTAGTTCATGACAGCCTCGTTGGCTCAGACGGTAGTAACTCTGCTTTCTGTGCCGCAGGCCCCTGGTTCGATCCTCGGCCAAGTCAAACATTTGTTTGCATGAACACGTCTGTTTGATCTTTTGTTTGAGTTTGTATAGGAATATGCCCAACCACCAGGCATAGGCCAGGTAAACCAAGAGGCAAAAAGGAGTCATAATCTGTAGTCATTATTTCTAACTCCACAACAGATACGTTATAACTGCTTTTCATTAAAGTTCGTTAATTATGGAAGTTGTTGGCGCGCGCCATTTTGTAAATTGAACTAATTTGACTCCCTCCGTGTACCCCTGCCTCCTTTCACACCTTCCCTCGTACCTTAGAGTATTCAGATCGGGAGTTGTCAACCGTACGCCCCCTCTGCCGAGCATGCATGGTTCATGAATAAATTGTTCATGAACAATTTATTCATGAACCATTAGCAGAGCCCGCGGTTTCACCCGTGTAGTCTTCGTCCCGTGGGAATATCGAGATTATAAGTACTCTATGTGTTATTCCAGTGTCTAAACTATCTACATAACGAATTTCAGCCAAATCGGTTCAATAGTTTTGGCGTGAAAGAGTGACAAACATCTGTCCATCCATCCTCACAAACTGCCGCATTATAATATTATATAGGTATATAATATATAATATATAATAATATGTAGAAAGCATATTTGTAGACGAACGAAAGTTACCGACATATTATGCACAGCAGATTAGCAAGTTGAAGTGGCAATGGATAAGGCATAACACGTAGAGCTGATGGCCTATGGGGCAGCGTAGGTCGTCCTCCCATAAGATGGACGGACGTCTAATAAATACGGTATAGGAACACGCTGGATGCAAGCCACTTATGATTATGTAATATAAAGATACATGAACAAGTCGTTCATGTTACTCGACCCTTGTGCGGCACACGCTTTGACAACTCTTGTTTTGAATACTCTAACCTACTAAGTATAATAATACCTATGCTTATAACGTGCTTGCTCTCTCTCGCGGTTTCACTCGCTTAAGTACCTAGTACCTACCTTTTATACCCTCTAAGAATATTATGTAATTTCAAGGTAAAAGCTATCTACGGACTGAATTTCAGCCAAGATTCAGTAGTTTTAACGTAAAGTAGTAACAAACATATAACGACAAACATTCGCACTTATTATATTAGTAGGATTGACGGAAGGCAAAGGGAGGGGGTGTTATAATTTGTTTGTATAATTTTAGAAGCTCGTAGCGCTATGCTATGGGACTATGAGTCTACGAGCTACGACGCTACGAAAGTTAAGGATAGCTTAAATAATATAATAACATAACATAAATTCACGCCTTTTTCCCGAAGGGGTAGGCAGAGGTGAACCCAGGATTCAGTTCTATAGTAGGTACACCCACATTTCGCCAGTATGTTATTGGTCCCATGTAATAGGGGGGCGAGCTTATTGCCATCTACCGGGCACAGTTCCAGACTCCAGGCAGTTATTGAGATAATTCCTAATGGAAAAATCCAATATTCAATACTGCCTGACCTGGGGATCGAACCCGGGACCTCTTGATTGGCAGTCGAGCATGCGCCCTCTACGCCACCGAGGCAGTTAAATAATATAATAGCTTATATAATTTATATTAATTATTAATTTACAAAGTGCAAAAAAATCTATAGTAATACTTAGAAGGAGTCAAACTGAATTTATGAAATAAAAATTCAAAATGTCGCGAAAGAAATTGGACTTCCGTAATGGAAAAATCCAATAAAATACTTTTTGCTTGAATTTCAGGAAAAGAGTACCTTATGTGTTATTCCAGGGTCTAAGCTACACGCGTACCAAATTTCAGTAGTTTTGGCGTGAAAGAGTAACAAACATCCATCCATCCATCCTCACAAACTTTCACATACTTACTATTAGACTTAGAAAAATTTACCTTTACTAAGTTGCATCAAGTGCCCTACGTAATCTCAGAGGTATAGTCACAAAAAAAATTTATAACGGGGCTCTCAGAGGGTAAATTCAAAACCTATATAAAATCTACTTTACTAAAGAAGGCTTATTATAAAGTCAATCAGTACATAGAGGACAAAGATGCCTGGAAACTACTGCATAGCACCACGCGGCACCGACACAAACAATCGAATGTAACCAAACCAAATATTGTAAAACTATCAGTTGAAAAATGAAGCCCTGTAAGTTTGTCGTGCATTATTCTTGTAGAGATATCTTTCCGAATGCACGGTAGACTCATTACTGTTAATCGTCATTGACGTGCAAAATTGTCAATTTGTGACCAATTTGAATAAATCTTTTTTAGTTTGAGTCTTTTTTAGTTTAGGTTAAATTAGGTTTTAGCGCGTTAAGTCCCTTTTTTATCGTAAATATCATTCTCTTTCTCAGCAAATAAAATAATATTCTTCTCCTAATAAAGGGCGGTGTACACGCGCGATTTCACACAGCGCTCGCGCACGTGCGCTCTAACGAGAGAGAATATTGCGTTAATTGGAATTGTTTTAACTTTCAACGTTGACAGACGTCGCTGGTTGCCGGTTGTATTATTGTGGGTGTTTGATGTTTGGTGCTTACTCTTACGTTTATAAAGAGTAGGAGTGATTGGTTGTAGTGGTTTTGATTAATATAGGAAAGACCGATTATTATCCTACTGATAATATTATGAATGCGAAAGTTTGTGAGGATGGATGGATGGATGTTCGTTGTTCATAGTTGAATGTGAAACTTTCGTGTGTATTGCGTCTTAACATTATCATGTCTTTACATTGAGATTGGTTGCAAATTTAAAATGAAATATCTTCTAATATAATAATATATAATTCTAATAATGCTAATTTAGTTTTCTTATGTAATATAATGTAAAGAAGTCTGTAAGTTATTTAGTATAGTCATGTGTTATTTGAATAAAACTATAATAGTTAATATCTTCTTCTTCATTTTCTTCTCCTCTGGCGCTACAACACTGTAGTTCTTGGCTTCCTCCACAATCTTCTGCCAGTTGTCGCGGAGCCTAGCGACCTTCTTCCAGCTGGTGAATTTTCCCATTCTACGCAGATGTTCTAAGTTCTCGCTCCATCGCTTCTCTACCTTCTCTTACCAAAATCTTTATACTAAGTACTTACACAAATGGATCGGCTGATTGGCCAATTTGTATGGATTTGTATGGGCTTATCGAGTTTCAACAACTAATATCTCAGGGTGACAGGCGCAGTGTAGTGTCACGCACAATTTTGAATTTTAAAACACTTATAGGTGGCACTGCGTCTGATATGGGCAACCATGATGCTTACCATAAGGCACCTGATTTGCTCTTCTTGTCGCTCCAATCATAAAATAATAATAATATATAAGTAATCCGTAATTAGTAGTTAGAGACACCGCCTACTCGTAGCTTCGCATCCCAAAAATCGGAGTGTCCCATCCCAGGCCTGCCTATTGACAATAGCTACAGCTAAAGACAATAGGAAACACGATAAATGAGTTGTTTTCCCATATCAGTGTCTCTGCCCGCGGCGTCTGGCACATTCTCGTCGTCACAGCGGGTTCCTCCTGTTCTACAATGAAATGTACAATTTGCACCCATTGACGCGTGCTCGCCATTATATTGATCCCTGTGGTGAAGTGGGAATCAGTGTAAACAGATTTTTAAAAAGCATTGGTATAGGTCTCGCCGTGGAATTACCGGCTTTAGAATAGTGCTCCACCCTTTCTATACCCATGTTTGCCGTAAGAGCCGGGAGAGCCGTAAGAGCCGGGTTAACAGATCCAGAGGACGGGCAGCAGCGCCCTCTGCAAACAACCATCAAACTGCGCTCGACAACCCGCCTGCCAAGCGTGTCGAGTATTGGCAAAAGCCCTCTTTATGGGGGAGGCCTATGTTCAGTAGTGGATTACTAATGGCCGAGATGATGATGATGATTGGTAGGTATACCTACTCTAGTTCTCTACTTATTTAATGATAACATGAAAATAGTATTAATTCTGTCTGTGATTTGAATTTTTTCTGTGATTATATTATGTGGCGAGTTAGTATGGCCACGGTAAGGATATCTAAGTTTGGCAGAACATTGCAAGGAAGTAGGCCTACTTTATAGGTATAATTGGACAGGTTCTTAAAGATTCTTGTGTGAGCTTTTTGGCCGTGGGGTTACCGGCTTTAGAATAGTACCTCACTCTCTCAACCCGGAGTTGCCGTAAGAGCCGGCTAAGGGTTATGAGATCCAGAGGATGGGCAGCAGCGTCCTCTGCATAAAACCATCAAACTGCACTCGCCAACCCGCCTGCCAAGCGTGGCGAGTAGGTATTGGCAACAACCCCCTTATGGGGGAGGCCTATGTTCAGCAGTACTTCCAACGGCTGGATGATGATGAAGATTTGTGAGCTTTATTATAAAAAAAATAGTTTACATTTATGATACATTTTTTATTCTGAATATCGAAATAAGTACTTAATTAATAATATCTGCTTTACAGATCGATTTTATAATTTGTTCTAATAATATTATGTAGGTGTATTAAATTTTATAAAAAATATACACATATCTCGAACAGCCAGCGACATCTGTGATTGAATTTATATAACAAATAAGTTCATTTAACACAAAATAGATGGCGTGTTAACAATGTATTGCTACTTGATAATAGATGGCGCAATTAAATTATTTCAACTACCCCACGATAGATGGCGCTAAACTTAAAAGTCCCGCATCAATCCCTGAACTCCATTGTTGGCTTGTCTCAAACTAGTTCCGCTATTCCACGATAGAAAGCGCTACAATTAAAAATAAGTAATAGTTTTTTCAAAATATTGTCAATGAAAGCTAATGAAAGCTAAAAAATTCATACGAATCTCTCCATAATTTAATAATTTTAACATTTGCTCATTCATTGAGCTTTATTTATTTGCATTATTATTATATATGATTAATAGATCATAGATCTATATATATTTATCTTCGCCAATATCAGTTCCCAATAGAAAATTAAAATTACACAAAAACAAAATTACTGGTAAAATATACAATTTAATCCTTAAAAATAACCTAAACAATCTTAATCTTAGAATGCAAGTTTCTTCATCAGTAGATACATGTGTTGATCAACTTCAAATCCGTGCAAGTTATTAGCGTCTCCTTGTAGTCTCATCAGGAGACCTCCGAAGGAGACGTATGCGGCGAGTCGTGATGCTGGCTCCATTGCTCCTTCGTCTCCTTCTATCCTGGAATTATATAAAAAAAACTATATTATGTATATTATATTAAATTATTTATTTCAAGCCCACCATCTTGAATCTTGCTCTAAAATCCTCTGTCGCGCTGGCATCCACCTCCCCATGTACGTTTACGTGACAATAGATAGCAAAAATAGGCATAGAAAATGTATTTCAATAAAAATATAATATTTTAAATCAGATTTACCCTATCGTTAAATAGTTGAGACGAATAAGAATTCGTCGAATTATATCTGAAAAGCGGGACATTTAATTTTGATTTAAAAATCGGGACGTCGTGTGTGTGTTTGTTTATTTTTTACTTTTCACATCAAACTATGGAACCAATTTGACTGAAATTCAGTATGAAGATGGCTTGAATTCTAAGATAACACAGGGCTTTTTAGTTTGAGTGATTGCACAATCGTAGTTACTAGCCAACTAGCCACCAATAAAGCTTCTAAAACACTTAAATGTGATGGAATGAAGATAAATAAAAAATTCTAACCTGTAAACTTTCCCTGACATGACATATTCGAAGCTATCTGCTCGATTTCCTTCAGTCTCCAGAGGGTTCCACTCCCCTCCATCAGGGTAGCCGTTTTCCCTGAGCGTCGTTGCAAGCACCAATCTAAACTTATCACCTAATTCCATGGGATAAATCCAAGAATTTATGTCTAATATCAAATCCATTTTGAACGACTCTGATTCACAGTGTAGCCGGCTGACGCGGTCGAATTTCTTGCCCTCCGGGTCCATATCTTTAACATTGAATATGTCCTCGAATAATACACCCGCCATGGTGTCTTTTTCTATTTAATAAATATTATTTTATGGCTAAACAAATATGATTTTATTCACAATCAGATCGAACTATTCGCGTACCGTGTCTCACAGAACACAAATCGTCACAAATGACAAATGACAAACTAATAAACAAACGCCGTAAACCGCGTCCCTTTGACTTTGGATATTTTGATTGATGTCAAAACAATTTGACATTGACTTTTTTTATCTTGGTGGAATTTGATAAATTCGGAAATAACATCTAAGCAATAAATCTCCAATTTTGTCATTTTAATACAAGAAACCTAAAAAATATTTTACTTTTATGAAAGAAATAGGTAAAGTGATAGTTAATTATTCGATAAATTAACATTATTACTACATAATTGGTTTCCTCAATTCAATTCAATTCTTATTTTGTGGCTTGTGAAAGTATTGGTTTCCTCATTATCCACTATATTTGACAGCCTAAAATAAATTGTCTGTCAATGTCAATGTCATTTCACCACTGGCCGCTGCCATCTAGCGGATTATCATTATCAATTAACATTTTCTTTTCGACAGACTGTCGAAAATCAAAGCATCTTTTTCTGGTTCAAAATAATAACCTAAAACATATGCACGTGTTATTACTTTGTGCGTATAATTTCGATAAATAACTTGCAAAGAGTGCTTGTAATTAGGGCACTGCATTGTGTGTTGTGTGTCGTGACAATTTAATTTGGTGAAAAACAGGACTCTTTTTAACGAAAATGACGGAGGTCTTAACACCCGGCTCGGGAGTGTTTTCCGAGAAGAAAAAGAAGAAGAACAAAGACGAAGTGACCGTCGGAGAGTTTCAGAAGCTGCAGGACTTCAAGATCGAGCCTTCGGAGAGCATTGCGAAGTTGGACACAGCTTATTGGCCTATATTATTGAAAAATTTCGATCGTCTCAATGTGCGCACTAACCATTACACGCCGCTGCCATTTGGACACTCTCCTTTAAAGCGCCCTATAGTTGAGTACATCAAATCTGGCTTCATCAACGTCGACAAACCGAGCAACCCGAGTTCCCACGAGGTCGTGTCATGGATAAAACGTATTTTAAAAGTGGAGAAGACAGGCCACTCAGGAACTTTAGATCCGAAGGTAACAGGCTGTCTTATTGTGTGCATAGACCGAGCTACACGATTGGTCAAGTCCCAACAGAACGCTGGTAAGGAGTACGTCGCTGTTTTTAGCCTGCACTCAGCTGTAGAAAGCATAAAAAAGGTTACTCAAGGTTTGGAAAAGCTACGAGGCGCGTTATTCCAGCGCCCGCCTTTAATCTCCGCCGTCAAACGTCAACTGCGAGTCCGCTCAGTATATGACAGTAAACTTCTAGATTTTGACCAGGAACGCAATATCGGTGTGTTTTGGGTAAGCTGCGAAGCCGGTTCATACATCCGTACGATGTGCGTCCATTTGGGCCTGATGCTGGGAGTCGGAGGACAAATGATTGAGCTGAGGCGTGTCCGATCTGGTATCCAAGGAGAAGGCGAAGGCATGGTCACCATGCATGACATTTTAGACGCACAATGGGCCTACGAAAACCACAAAGACGAAACTTACATCCGAAGAGTAATAAAACCATTGGAAGGTCTACTAATTGCCCACAAACGCATCTTCATCAAAGACAGTGCGGTTAACGCAGTTTGTTATGGTGCTAAGGTATTATTACCTGGTATTTTGAGGTATGAAGACGGTATTGAGATTGGTCAAGAGATTGTGATAGTTACGACTAAAGGTGAGGCCGTAGCATTAGCTATAGCGTTAATGACGACTGCTACAATGGCGTCGTGCGATCATGGTGTTGCAGCTAAGCTCAAAAGGGTAATCATGGAACGGGACACATATCCGAGAAAGTGGGGGCTTGGGCCGAAGGCTTCGCAGAGGAAAATGATGATACAACAAGGGAAGCTGGATAAATTTGGTAAACCCAATGAGAACACACCGAAAGAATGGCTGAACAGCTACGTTGACTTCAAGAAGTCATCTGTTAAGGTGAATCTAAGTTCTAACTTTACTAAACTTATGTATTTTTGGATTAAAGTCTCATAATATGGCTGGATTCCACATTTTAACAGATTTATCAGTAACCAGAATGCCCCGCGGTTTCATCCGCATTGTTTTCACTCCCATGGAAATATCCGGATAAAAAGTACCCTTTGTGTTATTCCAGGGTTTAAGCTACCTACCAAATTTCAGCCAAATCGGTTCTGTAATTTTGGCGTGAAAGAGTAACAAACATCCATCTATCCATCCAACCTCACAAACTTTCGCATTTATAATATTAGTAGAATAGTAGGATTCTTTCAATTAATAAAAATTGTCAATACAAATTTCAGACGGAGAACGGTGAAGCAGAAGAAGGCAGCAGGAAGAGAACAGCTTCCACGGCCAATGCAGAGGATCCAGACAACTCCACAGAAGTCAAACAAGAGAAGAAAAAGAAGAAGAAGAAACGTGACAGTGAAGCACCGTAAGTACTTTCTATAAAAAAATTACTACAGTCCACTTGCACGAAAATTAGGGTTAAATAAATCAAGTCTATTCAATAATATTCAATAATAATATTGATCCATCGACCCAGCGTTTGCATGGTCTCTTAATTTCCTCATGTGTGCTTTAGTAGGACCCAAGTTTGGCAGCCATGTGTGAGGACTGGCAAGATACATGTGTTAGAGTTTGCGTTTAACCGTCATACCACTTGCACGAAAATTAGGTTTAAATAAATAAAACTTATTAACTCTGGAATAAATATTTGAAATGTCAGGAGTTTAGCTACTAACCCATAAAAGGGTGCAAGATTTTTTCTTGGTGGGATCAGCCATCGGTTTCTAATTATATGCATATTCATTGTGATTACTGGTGTTGTTTGATGCTCATGACTCATTAGTTCCTCTACCTAGTAGGCCATCGAGAATGTGGGCTCTTTTTAACTGTTTTTTGGCATTTGAGTTATTTGTGTGTTCTAGCAATGCCTCCTGAGGCGGTTGCAGTAAACTACTTCCTAGTTTAATAAAGAGGGTGTAAGAGAAGCTATTAATTTATTACCTGGGTTAGTGGTTAACTCAGTGATAATTATGCTAACCCAGAATGATGCAGTGGGCCTTAACAGGAAAGAGGACCTCTTAGCAATTTGACACAATCCTATGGAAAATTTACTAAATCGATGTTTGGTATTCCCCTGTTTTCTCCGAATACAGTAAACCTATTTGATATATTTATATCATGATAATATTATAGATGAAGTAAAGTAAGTCCCTATTTTTCTACTTTTGTTTATAAACTCTACATTTTTTTGTAGTGAATGTCCAATCACGCGAGTAAAACTTTTTTTGGAAGTTTTGCTACGAAAAACCAAGGGTTTATAAGAAAAAATAAAATGACAGGGACATAGGTTACTTCACTATAAAAATATCTGGATATAAATTCATAGAATGAGTTTATTACTATATTCGGAGGAAACAGGGGAAAACAAAACATTGATTTGGTAAACTTTTCATAGGAAAAATCCTATTGAAAATTTTCTTCAATTCATAGCAATCAAATTCCTAGCAGGCCATGTACACTCTTAAGGTGACGTTTGGTGGCTGACTCTATGTAGCGATTTGTGTGTGTGTGTTTGTAACCTTTGCTATGTAGATTGCTATGAAAATAAAATCTTTGTGAAATGTGTCGTTTGCGTAGCATTCCATTATCAAATTATCCAAATTTACTCTGAGACTAGCAAGTTATGCTGTTGTGGTATTTATTTAATTTATACGAACTTCCTCGACTGCCTCGGTGGCGTAGAGAGCGCATGCTCGACTGCCAATCAAGAGGTCCCGGGTTCGATCCCCAGGTCAGGCAAAGTGTTAAATATTGGATTTTTCCATTAGGAATTATCTCAATAACTGCCTGGAGTCTGGAACTGTGCCCGGTAGATGGCAATAGGCTCGCCCCCTATTACATGGGACCAATAACATACTGGCGAAATGTGGGTGTATCTACTACGGGACTGAGTCCTGGGTACACCTCTGCCTACCCCTTCGGGAAAAAGGCGTGAATGTATGTTATGTTATGTTATACGAACTTATGACGCGTAATTTATAGTATTGCTTGATATGTGACAGCTGAAGAAAAATCAAGCTTATTGTCATATTAACATAAATTAGGTACATAATATGTATCAGGTACTAAATAATTCAAATGACTAATCACGTTCAGCTGTCAGGTACAGGTCGCATCACGGTTAAATAGCGCTCGACTATAGTGGAGGGGTGCTTTGCTTTTACCTAAACGTATTGGTCTAAAAAGTTCTGTCAGATCTAAAAATCGATTCAGCCCTATTAAACCGTAACGCGACCTGTGCCAAGCTATACCTTTATATTACAAAGATTTATAGATTCATTTTATTATGCTCTATGAATGAAAATGATTCTAAGTTTATTAAATCCTTTTTTCAGAGCTGAAGAAGCCGATGCGTCTATGGCAGAGCCCACCGAAACTACAGGCGACGCCGAAGTTTCACAAAAAAAAGATAAAAAAAAGAAAAAGAAGAAGGACAAAGATCAGGAAAAACCAGAAGAATGAATGATGTTTAATTAATTATAAGTTAGTTTTATGCGAAAGATTATATTATAAGTGAAAAAGAATTTGTTTTTTACTGCATTTATGACTACCTCAAGAATCAGGAATGAATGATAATTTTTTATCTTAAAATTATGGAGTGATTAAAAATATATATTTGTAATTTGGAGCCATAGACAATGCATAGAAATAAGTTTTAAAGAATATTAAATCTGTTTGAGTAAGAAAAGCTAAGCTTAATTTAGTTTTTAAGTTGATAATTTGAAAACATTTTAATTAAATGTGTTTTTATAAAACTTTGAAATCATTCTTAGATGAATAAGATATTGTCCAAATATAAGGAATATAATACGCAAAATAATCCTAACAAATATCAAATAGATGCACCTAGTTACTTGAAAACAAAGTTTAAAATCCTAGGTATTTTATTTAATTTTCCCGCTAGGTATTATCATTGTAACAAAGATTTCCAATCGCAGCATTGCAGCCGCTTGATAATTAATATCCGTAGCGGTCTCGTCCGATAAACATGGCGCTACCAGCTATGCAAAATGTACGTAGTATTATTATCTGTTCTGTGGCAGAGGTGTACCCAGGACTCCATCCCATGGTAGGTACACCCACATTACGCCAGATGTTATTGGGCCCACGTAATAGGGGCGAGCCTATTGCCATGGCCTGGCACTGGTCCAAACTCCAGGCTGTCTTGAAATAATTCCTAATGAAAAAATCCATAACACTGCCTGACCTGGGGATCGAACCCGGGACCTAATGATCGGTCATATATATAGGGCCGGACCTAATTTGATATATTTAACACTGGCAGCTCTGATTTATTATGTCACATTAGATTTTGATTTTGACAGTTGTCATTTCTGTCAACGTAAAAAAACAATAAACACAGTGTTACATTCTCTTTGAGTAAACAATCGAATGCGAATTAAATGCAATCAAATGAAAATGGTTTTGTTTATTTTGCATTTTTTTCTTTGTGTTAAAGTGATGTTAATTTAATCCAAGCAGTAAGCGTAATATAATATAATGTCTTACAAGAATACAATCTCGGACAGCGAGAGGTACACATACGACTATTTTTTTCTGGATTATGTCTGTAGATTGTGCTGGGGAAGGGACGGCGTTATAGAATTAACGTCTTTTAGCCCGAAATCCATAGAAAATGATGCTACAATCGCTGAAAAGATACAAGAATGCATAGGCATCGATGTTACGACGCTCACACACCCGAAAAAAATATGCTCGAAATGCTTGAACGAGATCGACATTTTCACAGAATTCAAAAGATTTTGCCAAGAGAGTAACAAAAAATTGCACGGAATCCTCCAAACAGGAACTACGCAACAAAAAGAAGAAGAAAGTACAAAACCAGAGCCAATCGTGAAACAGGAAAATAATGAATTTTCAAATTTCGAACTTGACGATTCCATTGACGAACTTTTTGATGACTTGCCTCTTCCGTGCGAAATTGGCGGGAATGTTGAAGAAAAAACTAATAAAAAGAAAAGAAAAAAGCGAGCAGCGACATACTGCAATTTGTGCCATGTCAATTTGGACTGTAAGGAAAAAGTAATAGAGCACAATTTAGAAATTCATGGAATTGAAGAAAATGGACTTTGCAAGTGTTTTGGATGCGAGAAAATATTTAATAATGTCAAAAAAAGATTGAGGCATGAAACAGAGGTATGTAAAGAATTAAAGCCTGGATATAAATGTGATGTTTGTGGAAGATATTTACCTAAACGTAAATTATATGAAATACATATAAGCTCACATAAAGTAAATAATGATATTGACTTTCCGGAAGATATATTTAAGTGTAATAAGTGTTTAAAATCATTTGATGGTTCGGAACCGTTAAGAGAACACATGCTAACACATTACCAAAAGGAAAAAGTTGAAAAAACCAGAACTTATATTTGCGATGTAAGTACACAAATAAATGTTAATGTAATGTTTATTGTTGATATACTTTATTTTTAACATGAATTATATAAGCTTACCCACGCAATATTCCTCCCATATGAAAAGTTTACGGAATTCTATGGGGAGGCCTGTGTTCAGCAGTTGAAGTCTTCCATCCAGTTGATGATGAAAACATCAGCTTTTAGATTGAGTTGTATGTGACCTATTTACAAATTATGTTAGAGCTCTTATACACGGGCGGCATGTTGCCAACGGCAGTGGTAACTGCAGCCATCGATACGTCAATGACTAAAGTCAACCTGCCGTTGACCATCAATGTTTGCTGTTGAAATTTTACAGCAGCCGTTGACATGTCGATGGTTCCTGTTAACTCTGCCATTGGCAACATGTCGCTCATGTGTAAGAGCTCTTAGTCTATGGTCAGCTAAAAAAAGTTGCTTCATTGCTTTTTCACACTTGATCTTCTGGCTTAGTTATCTGTTGCTGCGCTTACCTTTTGCTATAACATTAGTGTAGTATTTGTAGTTATTTTCTAGAGCCTCCTTTTCTCAT
This sequence comes from Hemistola chrysoprasaria, assembly GCA_947063395.1. Lineage (NCBI taxonomy): Eukaryota > Metazoa > Arthropoda > Insecta > Lepidoptera > Geometridae > Hemistola > Hemistola chrysoprasaria. The sequence continues at coordinate 4,103,292 of OX346736.1, read as the reverse complement.
AGGTTTGTGGACGAGTATTCAACAGAAGAGACTACTTATACAAGCATAAACTGACCCATGAAGGGAACAAACTACATAAATGTCCACATTGCCCTTATACAGCCATACAGAGGGCTTCACTTACAGTACATATTAGGTAAGTAACAATTTCATAATTATAAAAATCAATTATTGGTTTTTCCATTAGGAATTATTTCTATGACAGGCTGGAGTTTGGAATTGGGCCTGGTTGATGGCAATAGGCTCGCCTCCTATTACATGGGACCAATAACATATTGGCGAAATGTGGGTACTGAGTTCCTGGGTACATTGTATGTACCTTACAGAGAACATAAAATGCATACATTTCTTCCATACCTATGTCGACTTCTACTAACTTGACCATTCACACTCAACTTGTAACCACACTCCATTATTCATCCGCTAAGCAGTAATGTGCAAACATTACTGTGTTCCAGCATGAGGGCAATATTACCAACAAATTACTGGGTATGATGAGATTCAACATCTCATATCTCAGGGTTACAGGCACAGTGCAGTGCCACGTAGAATTTTGAATTATAAAAACTGGTTGGCACTGTGTCGGATATGGGCAATCAAGATGCTTACCATCAGGCACCTGATTTGCTAGTCTTGTCACTCAATATCTATAAAAAAAACAACCTCTTCACGCTTAAACTGCTGAACTGATTTAGATGAAATTTGACATAGGATAGTTTTTATCTCAATATTCCCACATGAACGAAGACTACGCGGGTGAAACCGCGGGGCACAGCTAGTAATATTATAAATGAGAAAGTCTGGGGATGGATGGATGTTTCTTACTCTCGTAGGTAGTTTAGACTCTAGAATAACACAGGGTACGTTTTATTCCGATATTGCCACGGGAACGAAGACTATGCAGGTGAAACCGCGGGGCACAGCTAGTAATATTATAAATGAGAAAGTCGGGATGGATGGATGTTTCTTACTCTTTCACGTCAAAACTACTGAACCGATTGGGCTGAAATTCCGTATGTAGGTAGTTTAGACTCTAGAATAACACAGGGTACGTTTTATTCCGATATTGCCACGGGAACGAAGACTATGCGGGTGAAACCGCGTGCACAGCTAGTGATTGACAATATATTTTTAGGAAGCATACAGGAGAGCGTCCGTACGCGTGTGATCTGTGCCCACATCGATGTATTACTAGTTCTAATTTGAGTGCACATCGGCGTCGACACTTCGGCGTTAAAGCTTTTGAGGTATTCTAATAGGCAAATAAATATTTTTTTTAATTGACCCATTTAAGTATTTAAGTTGGAGTGGTAGGCCTCTTTTGCAGGGGTCCGCCTGGGGAAGTACCACACCTTTGCCAGTTATTCATCCGCAAGCAGTAATGTGCAAACATTACAAGTAATGTGCAACAATTTATTATTATTGTTATAGTCTGAAGGGCAATGTTACCAGCGAAATTACTGGGTATGACGAGTTTCAACAACTAATATCTCAGGGTGACAGGCGCAGTGCAGTGCCGCGCAGAATTTTGAATTTTAAAATACTGGGTGGCACTGTGCCTGATATGGGCAATCAAGCAAATCATGTGCCTGATGCTTACCATCAGGCACATGATTTGCTCGTCTTGTTGCACACTATCATAAAAAAAAAAATTATTGACTACATGCCGTGGTATACATACTGGCGAAATGTGGGTGTATCTACTATGGGACGGAGTCCTGGGTACACCTCTGCCTACCCCTTCGGGAAAAAGGCGTGATGTATGTTATGTTATGCCGTGGTACCAGATTTAGAATAGTAACCCACCTTCTCTACCCATGGCTAAGCCGTCAGAGATGATGATTATAATAACTTTTTTAATTTAAAAATCTTTTAATAAGCATGCTTTTTGCTGAACTTATTATTCTTACCCCTTCCGGGAAAAAGGCTTGATGTTATGTTATTTTTTTTCCAGTGCATTCTCTGTGACAAAAAGTTTGGCTACAAGCTCAGTCTAGAGGAGCATATGGCCGCTGTCCATGAACGCTCAGACACGCACACATGCATACATTGCGGGTCCTCATACTCCCGCTTTAGAGGCCTCAGGCGCCATCTATTAGCCAAACACGGGAAACGAGTGAAAAAGTTAAAGGACGACTTTGTTGAAGTTCAAAGTGAGAAGGATAAGTGCTTGAAGGGAGATAATGTCGCGATTGAGAATGTAGATGGCGCTTTTAACGCATTTCGACCATATGAGGAAACTGGACATGTGTAATCACACAAATGCCGATCATAGGTCCCTGGTTTGATCCCCAGGTCAGGCAGTGTTAAATATTGGAGGAATCTCAATAACTACTTGGAATCTGGAAATGTGCTCGGTAGATGGCAATAGGCTCGCCCCCTGGTGGCGAAATGTGTACCTACTAGGGACTTGAGTCCCTGGGTACACCTCTGACTACCCCTTCGGGAAAAAGGCGTGACTGTATGTTATGTTCTAATCACACAAAATAATGAATTGTGAAAGTTTAATTGAAATGTACATTTATAAATTATCATAAAATTCGCAGTTTATTAAGCGGAAGTTTCACGAGGAGAGTTTCTCGAACGCGAGTGGCGAGAATTGAGTATTTAATTATTTTTTTGGCATAAATGGAAAGATCATATTATATAAGTTTCGTAAAAAAAACTATTATGACATATATGACAGCCTCGTTGGCTCAGATGGTAGTAACCCTACTTTCTGTGCCGCAGGCCTCGGGTTCGATCCCCGGCCAGGTCAAACATTTGTGTGCATGAACATGTCTGTTTGATCTGTGTCTGGGTGTTTTATGCATATATAAGTATGTATATCAGTCATTTGGTTACTATAGTACAGGCTTCTAGCCTAGTTTGGGACCAGATGACCATGTGTGGAAGTTGTCCCATATTATTATTATATTTTGAGTTTTTTTATTCGCTATAATTACAGTTATAGCTAATTAAAAAATCATTTTTATCCAGTACCGAAAACACGCCGATAGTACCCGAACGAGCTCGTGACCTGTAATGTTTACAGGTCACGAGCTGTTTACCACTAGGCGACATATTATCGCAACAAGAAACGACACTCGCATTTAAAAACTTGTGTAACTTCGGCTTTAGAAACACGCAAATTTTGATCTCTGATTATGGTTTGTCGAATTTTTGGATAACTATTTAGAAAATGTCTTTATATAGCTAAATCGTTAATGCGTAAATGATATTTAATTATAATTGTATATAAGTGTTAAACTATAAGGTCCAAGGGCGTCGCCAGCAGATGATAAAGGGGGGGGGGGGGGGTAGACAAGGAATTATCTAACCTAATTCCCCATTTGGGTAGAAATTCCTTGGGGCTAGTAGAAGTATAGAGGATGGAAAAAGTATGTAGGTATAGTCGACAGCATTATGTAGCAAGTGAAAACTTCAACGTGCTTATGATAGTACAAACAATAAATTAAAATTGTAAACTCCGTGCCGTAGTGGGCGCATGCTCGACTGCCAATCAAGAGGTCCCGGGTTCGATCCCCAGGTCAGGCATAGTGCTAAATATTGGATTTTTCCATTAGGAATTATCTCAATAGCTGCCTGGAGTCTGGAATTGTGCCCAGTATATGGCAATAGGCTCGCCCCCTATTACATGGGACCAATAACATACTGGCGAAATGTGGGTGTATCTACTATGGGACTGAGTCCTGGGTACACCTCTGCCTACCCCTTCGGGAAAAAGGCGTAAATGTATGTTATGTTAAAATTGTAAACATAGTTACTATTAAGAAATAAAACTATACAATTACAAATTTCTATGAAACAGAAAAGCCCTGCAATGCTACAATTTTTAAGATCTTTTACAGTTTTGTAGATTATTTTTTTTATGAAATGGGCCCAGATATTTTTAAATATAGAACGTATTTAAAAATACGTGTCTATCGTATGGCGGCACTTGAATGTCAACATTGACAAAAATAAAGGCTTAAGATTCTGTAGTTCTGTGTTCCCCCCCTCACCTGCCCCCCCCTTGGCGACGCCCTTGATAAGGTCTGTATCTAAAGTGTAAAGTCAAAATTCTATGCATGTATGTGTGTTAAAGGGGCGGCGACCGAAGAATTCCCCATTCTAATTTAATACATAAATCATTTAAAATCAGAGCATATTTCCAACATTCAATGATGTTATTTGGAACGGGACAAATTGTTATCTAGGTTCCTAATTATAGTATTTTAGTCCAAAATACTTATAATTGGAGTTATATTTGAAAATACCTATATATTGTCAAAATACATACCTATATTTTATTTTTATCATATTTTCCAAAGTACTTGTATTTTATTACTGCCTCGGTGGCGTAGAGGGCGCATGCTCGACTGCCAATCAAGAGGTCCTGAGTTCGATCCCCAGGTCAGGCAGTGTTTAAATATTGGATTTTTCCATTAGGAATTATCTCAATAACGGCAGTTACCGTTCACAGTACATCTACCGGGCACAGTTCCAGACTCCAGGCATGGAGTCTGGAACTGTGCCCGGTAGATGGCAATAGGCTCGCCCCCTCTGCCTACCCCTTCGGGAAAAAGGCGTGAATGTATGTTATGTTATGTTATGTACTTGTATTTTGCCTTGAAATATAATTATGAACCTAGATAACTAGTGTCTCATTCCGAATAACATCGTTGAATGTTGGAAATATGCTCTCATTTTATATAATTTAAGTATTACCACACCCCGGACACGACTCAATTCCCATACAAAAGCCGCGCTATAACTACCTACTACACAGACACTGTGCAGCGGGGCTCGTGGAGAGCTCAATCTCGCTCGCGGAGTCAGGAAGGCACGATTGGTGGGCGGATGACAGTGTCCATTCTATACGTAGTATTATTATCTGTTCTGTGCTATTACGTTTGTATGGGGAATTCGTCGGACGCCGCCCCGTGGCACATTAAATTATAGGTAAATAAATTATAAACTATAAACTGTGTGCAGGTCGGTTAACGAATGCTGGCGCGTATAAAACATTCACCAAAGTGTCTGTAATAAGTGCACGTCGCATCGTATGTATAAAGGGATAGTAATTACCTACTAATAATTAGGGGGCTATCTACTCATCAAACTGAACAAGTTTCAAAAGAGAGAATTGCGAAATTTGCAAAAAGTTTTTATTTCCCATACAAAATAGATCAGCTGATCAAAGTCAAAGGAAATCATCATAAGATCGGCAAATTTATAGTAGTCGCAATTTATTTTGCGCGCAATTAATTTATTTGTTTTTGTTAAGGTTGACGGTTAGCCTTAGTTTTACCACACCGTTGCACGCGGCCAATAAGGAGATAGGAGTAATTTATAATAATTAATTGATAGTAATATAATAGAAATTGCATTAGTATGAGAACAGTGAACACGCCGTAACCGACGTAAACCGATTAAGGTTAAAACACATTCACAGGCGCGACACGGGTCGAATGTCAGAGATACAAAGAAATGAGCCCGACTCGCGCGTAGATAGTGTGCTCGCGTGTAGATAGTGGGTCGTCCTTGTGGGTCGGGTCAAGTTGCATTCCTTGCATATATGCAAGGTCAAGGGTCAATGCATATATGCAAGGAATGCATCTAGACCCGACCCGCCGCAACAAGGATGTGTGTTTTAACCTATTGTTTATTGTAAAAATAAAACACCAAATGTTTATTTACAATTTATTTATTTCACCTTTTACAATTATGTTGTATTTGGAACAAAAATAAAGATTTCTATAATATTAAAACATTCGACGATCTACGACATTTTTTATTTACAATCTACCATTTATTACGAAACATAGAGTAAGATAATTTAGATCCAAATAAAATATACAAGAGTTTATGTACACAGAATAAAAAAAAATGCTGTGATATATTTTTAATAACCATCTATCCCCTAACGCAAAAAGTTCAATGAAATAAGTACTAATTAAAAAGTTACCTATTTAAATGAGGTTACAGCAATTGGTAACGTTTATTAAAATTTAAACATCTTATTAAAAAAAAGTTCTATAAATACTAAGATGTTTTGTTCTTACATTAATAAGTACTAAGGAATCTGATCTTAAGCTCAAACTTATCAATCCCGCTAAGCAATGACAGCGGAAAGGTGCTGGGCCCATAACCTGTTCGTTTAAATATAAAGATATTCTGTTGGAGATATTTTATTTCCTGAACATATTTTCCATCTTTAGATACCTAACCACATTTAACAAATTTTATAGAGATACTTCGCAATTCTCTTTATTCATTCGTTTTTCCAATCCTGTCTTAGCACATTGACCAAGGGAACTAAAGTATACCATAATGATATTATATACAAACATTGATTTAAAGAACGAGGGAGATAGGGTACGTTCTCCCAGCGCTTACTCAACTGTCACGTGCAGTTTGCTCAGTGTGAAGTTTGCACAGTGCAATATATAACGAACAACAAAGATAGAAAGATGTACCTAAGACCGAAATGCGACCGAGACAATATTAGTCGCCCGTTCGACTTAACTTTACTGACGTACGTGGACCTAATTTGAGCTTTCCATTATCGTATTTCCTCATCTCCCCTATTTTTTGTATCAATGTATACAACCAAAAAACTATTTATAAATAGGTAAATTTAATTGCCATGTTAATAAAAGTATCTCTCAGCAGTGCAGCAGCAAGCCTACCATAATACGGGGATAATATATATTACTAGTACCATTTTTCAAGCTCGCGCGGAAAGAGAATGTAACTGTCTTCGTTCTCATTTTTTTACTCTCAACTGGGAAAAAAATACCGAACTAAAATTCTCTAAAACCATAAAATCTGCAAAGAAACTAGCGCTGCGTTGCGTCAGTATCTAGTCTATATACGATATACTTATGTGATATGTGTAGTGTGTAGGTACCTTTTCCAAAACGTAATTAGAGCCTAATTTTTTATAAAAACTAAAAACATTAAACTTAATTGAATTGCTTTGCGGGTGATGATAAGATTCTGCGAGTTGGACTCGCTTCAAAGGCTAAATATTGCTTTTGTCTTATTATAATAATAATATTTTATTATAATTTATTTTAAAATTACTAAGTATACTTTTATACCTACTTCATAGTTGTATGTACGTAGATACGTATTATTGCGGAATAATAAAAAATATGATTTGAAAAGAAAATACTTGAAAGATACTGATTTTACGATACGCGGCGTAGCATAGTGCTACGACTATGAAGAATGTGCTACAACTGCGTAGTATGTGCCACGAAAATTGTAGGCACTGCTATAGCCCGGCGCAGCATAGTGCTACGACGACGTTGAATGCGCTACAGCAATCCTAGTACTAAGCTACTACAACTCTACAACGTAGTATGTGCTACTGAGGTTGTATGCGCTGCTATAGCGCGGCATAGCAAGTGCTACGACGATGTAGAATGTGCTACAGCTGCGTAGTATGTGCTGTGTCAGCGTAGCGTACGCATAGATACTTATTTTTACCATAATACCTTTATAATACGAACCTACTTGACATAATTTTTACAATATTTAAAATTCTACACGATCACAAGACGTCTAATAAGTTACTTATCTTTTAATATTATTTTACAAGATATTGTCAAATACAGGAACTTCGAAAGATTTAACATACGAACTTAAGTTGTTAGCAAGTTGATTATTGCTTTTAAAAATGGTTTATGAAAAGTTTCAACACATTTAAGTACATAACTACTATTTAATATGTGATTTATTATTTAATATGTGACATAACATCACACCTTTTTCTCGAAGGGGTCGCTGTGTTGCAGATACAAATATCTATAAGATACATTAGCGTAGTCTCCGAGACTTAATTCCCGTGGGAATATTGTGAATCCTTTTCTTATTAACTACTAATATATCCATACTTCCATACTAATATTATAAATGCGAATGTGTGTCTGTCTGTCTGTTACTTGTTCACGATGAAACCGCTGAACCGATGTTGATGAAATTTGGTATAGAGATAGTTTGTATCACAGAAATCATTCTTTAAGGGGGGAAAGGGGGATGGAAGTTTGTATAGGGAATCAAAAACCGCTTAACCGATTGAGCTGAAACTTGGTATGTAGGTAGGTTAGACTCTGGAATAACACATAGGGTAATTTTTATCCCGATATTCCCACGGGAACGAAGTCTAGGTGAAACCGCGGCATAGCTAGAACATTACAATGGAAACCTATGTGCTCAATGTCAGCTCTCTAGGTCTTAAGGTTGGAGCTGGGCGTTAATGAGTGAATGTTTTTTTTTATGATAGTGAGAAGACGAGCAAATCAGGTAAGCATCATGATTGCCCATATCAGACACAGTGTTTTAAAATTAAAAATTCTGCGCGGCACTGCACTGAGCACTGAGTAGGTTGGGACTGTTTCCTATAAGGTATGTAGGGGGCAGTCGTTAGGTCATGTCTGAGGCCTTGTAGGAATCTTGTAGACTTGAAACTATGACAATATGGGTTGTCCACATAACCCGGAAAGGATTGACTCGAGCAGTGTAATTGGGTAAGAGTATAAATTCAAATTATTAAATTATTTTACCGCCATTTCTGCTTATCTTCCTCGTCCATAGAGTCATAGAGATATCTCAATACTTTTATTATCAAACCAGCAACTTTGATACTGTCAATTTTCTTGTTGACAGTGACAAAGCCACAGACTAAAAATCTACAAATTCTTACATTTGTCAAAAATAATTTTATCATTAAAGATTTTTATCAACTTGCTAACATAATATAATTTTTTAAACACTACAAACTACAACCTACTTACATTTTACAATCATTCTAAAAATATGGATTCATGATCAATTTCATAAATTCAGTAAATTTCAGAATAACATTATATTGACGTTAAGACATCGCAGACGGCATACAAAACGCTGGCGCGTGACGGGTAGAGAGTACAACGTGGAAAAGCCGCCGCCTCGCAGGGTTATTACAAAAATGTTCATAGCAATACAACAGTAGCGCGACAGGCGTAAATTGTGCTTCTACTTCAGGAAAACCAGGAATGAAAGCAAAAAAAGGATAAAAAGTTTTATTAAAAGAGCCGCTACAGGAAAAGTGCATCTTTGTGGAATAAATAATAAAATATAACGTCTTTATCATGTTACCCGTGTTTTTCGCAACAGCGTGCGTCGCAACGACGACATTCGAATCTATATATCAGACCCGTTTCTGGCATTACACATAACATATACATATAATCACACCTTTTTCCCGAAGGGCTAGGTACTAGGCAGAGGTATACGCAGGACTCAGTCCCATAGTAGGTACACCTACATTTCGCCAGTTTATTGTTCCCATGTAATAGGGGCCGAGCCAATTGCCATCTACCGGGTAGTTTCAGCCTCCAGGCAGTTAATGAGATAATCCTTTGCCTGACCTGGGGATCGAACCCGGGACCTCATCATTGGAATTTTTTCAGTATTTTAGGCGAATCTTACTCACACTGCCCCGCACCACGCAGCGTAGGTCGAGAGCGCTCCATGTAACGCGATGCTTGTAAATGTCTGTTTTTTTTCTCAAGCGGGGAGCTCTGCTGTCTGTAGCTCAGTTTAAATACTATTACAGACACCAACCCTCCGCATATGAAACCTGTGCCTAATCTGTTATTTATATTAGCATATAATTTGTAAGAACATAAAGTCGTGTACTTATTTAAATGGTCAATAAAGATTTTTTTATTAATATTTTGAAAACAATATAATTTTGGGAAAAAGGCATGATGATGCTTTTAATATCACCTCTTTTTCCCAAAGCAGAGGTGTATCTGAAGTTCTCAATCCTACACCCACATTCAAACATCGCCAGTTATGTTTTTAAGTGTACCTCTGTAATAATACGTAATAGGCGAGCCTATTGTCATCTACCGGGCACATTTCCAGATTCCAGGCTATCACTAATAAAAAAGAAAATTCTATAACATTTGCCCACGCGTATTTCTTTTTCGTACTCTCGCACCAGGCTGCGTGGTTCGGGGCAGTGTGAGAATCGCCTTTGAAAATAATTTATTACAATTTGAATGGCAGTGGCATACACAATATTCAATATAAATTCAAATTCACGGGTCATATTCATTAAAACGCTGTCTACAATTTTTACAAAATTGTAAGAGGCCGCTAGGGAATTTGATGGCTTCATAAATAGCGAAATATTAGTTCCATTTTCAGCCACATGCTCGTAGTTAAACGCTTACAGAAAAAGAAAACAAATTTATCTCTTCGCATAAAATGCATCTTGCCAAGGAAAACCAAACCGTAACATAACTCAATAAGGTAGGTTATCCCTCAAGAACGCTTGTTTAGTGTACCCACGCCGCAAGCACTTGCCCCACCAAGACCGCTGGGTGCAAGTCTTCACAGGTTTGAGGATGAAGCATTTCGTTTGGACCACGTTGAAGAATAACTTGCCCACCATGTTGGATACTGATGTATCGGCTAACTTGAGACACGCGCGAAACCTGGAATGTAAAAAAAAAAGAAACGTCATCTACCAAACTCGATCATCCCTGTACTCTATGGTGGCCAGCGCTGATATACATACTAGCTGTGCCCCGCGGTTTCACCCGCGTAGATGGGAATATGGGGATAAAGGTACACTTTGTGTTATTCCAGAGTCTAAAACTATCTACATCCCGAATTTCAGTTCAATAAGTTCAGTAGTTTTGTCGTGAAAGAGTATCAAACATCCATCCATCCTTACAAACTTTCGCATTTATAATACTTATTAGTAGGATTATAGCGATATAACAGCCAGACACAGATCAGCACTAACAGATAATATGCTCATGCACACAAATGTTTGATGTGCCTGGGGATCGAACCCGGGACCTGCGACTCAAAAGTCTTAGCTACCATCGGAGCCAACGGGTCAGTCCGTGTAATAAAATACAAAAAACTTAAAGAAACAAGCTTTTTTTCTTCTCAGAAAATGCCGTTTGCCCTCGATATGGAGATCAAATGACCCTTTTATTCGATCTCCATATCAAGGGCATGCCCAATAGTACGCCATTTTGGGCCGTCCGCCATATTGGATTTAGAATGATTTCAACTAGCTGCTAACCATGCATTGTCACTTACGAAACTTATATAAGTAACTAAACTAAGTAGGGTCAGGTGGGGCACAATTGTTCCACCTAATGTTGACCTTGAAATTGATTGGGCAGGATGGGGGTAGGTAAACATAATGTTCGGCCAAAATTTCTAATTCCTAATTTTAGGTTTTAAGTTTTCCAATAGATCCCATAACTCATAACTAAATGAATCCAATACCAGAGAGGACTAATAAATTATGGCCACAATAATTGAGTATTTGAAAGAAAAATGTCGTATTTTTAAATTTATTCTGAAAGTTTAAAGAAAATTATGTATGATCCGATTCAAAAATCACTTTAAAAATACACTTTTTTAATTAATTATAAGCAATTCAGAATTGATAAAATTCCAATAAGAGTCACTTGATCACAAACGCGCTACGAGTGGTCGCCATGATTGTGACGTCAGTATGATATAATTATGTATGTATGCAAAATTTGCAAGTTGCAATTTGCCCCTAACATACATAATATAGCTATACATAGGTATATCTACAAACTACATGCATAAAATTAAACTTTAAAGTAAAAAAACTGTAATAATCGCGTAGTATCACCACAAATTAGACAGGACAAAAGTTGATATGGGTGCTTCCCGCTGGTGACAAATGGCATTTATTTTAGAATTTGTCCCGCCTGTCACCACTGGTGACATGTGAAAATAGCTACTTTTACGGTTACCAGACTTAGCACGAGTTTTTAGACAATCACAATTGTATCTAATCCGTGTCATCGTTATGTCAAATCCCATACATTTTTGACAGATAACGCTCGAACTCAACACGATTGCGATTGTAAAAAAAATCGTGCTAAGCCTCTGTTTTCACGAGTGACTACATGGGTGACTAAATACAGTACATATAATAAATTAAGGTCACCCATACAAAATATAAATACACAAATATGAAGAAAAGGGGAATAATAATAATTTTCCACTCAATTGTGTGGTTGGCTCTGGATCTGGCCTTTATTTATATATTTTGTTAAAGAAAACTGTATGGTTTTTTTGCTATTAAAATAAACATAAACATAACCTAAAAACTACTTTTTTTACAATTTTTTTTTTTTTATAATATGGGACAACTTCCACACACGGTCATCTGGTCCCAAACTAGGCTAGAAGCCTGTACTATGGTTACCAGATGACTGATATACATACTTATATAAGCTTATAACACCCAGACACAGATCAAACAGACATGTTCATGCACACAAATGTTTGATCTGGCCGGGGATCGAACCCGGGACCTGCGGCACAGAAAGCAGAGTTACTACCATTTGTGCAAACCAGGCTGTCAAAATACGAAGATCCTGTAAGGTTTTCTTTAAAAAAATATGTTTTCGCGCAAATAAAGGCCAGATCCAGAGCCAACTACAAACAATGGAGTGGAAATTTTTTTTTTTTTTTTTTTTTTTTGTGCGTCTGCAATCTACAATCAGTCCCAGGACTATAAGCAGATTTGTTGGGCGGTTGAAGCGAGTGGAGTGGAAAATTATTCACTATTTTTTTCATATCTGTTTATTTTTATTTTTTATGGGAGACGTTTAATAATACATACATACATACATACATTCACGCCTTTTTTCCCGAAGGGGTAGGCAGAGGTGTACCCAGGACTCAGTCCCATAGTAGATACACCCACATTTCGCCAGTATGTTATTGGTCCCATGTCCCATTGGGGGCGAGCCTATTGCCATCTACCGGGCACATCTCCAGGCAGTTATTGAGATAATTCCTAATGGAAAAATCTAATATTTAACACTGCCTGACCTGGGGATCGAACCCGGGACCTCTTGATTGGTAGTCGAGCATGTGCCCTCTACGCCACCGAGGCACCGAGGCCACGTTTAATAATAAATGTATTAAGTAATACTTTAAAAAGTACAACTACTCATCAAGCTGAACAATTTGCAAAAATGTCGACTTTCCATTAATTTTTTACCGAAAGTTGAAAGATTACTACTGGAAGATTTATTTCGCGCAATTCTTTTTCTTTTTTCAGACGGGTAGATGCTAATCCTATTACTACACATTTTTGTAGCACCTTCTTTAAAGCCTATAAAATGGTTATAAATCCCATAGATCCTTATTTCTTATTAATGTTGTCCAAGGATGGTAATAATTTACCTCCATAAAAAATCATGTTTTTATTGCAATACTTAAAGATTATTAATGTAATAATACCAAGTTTTTACGAATCTTTTTTTTGGACTGCCTTTGTGGCGTAGTGGTTCGGAAGCGTTACTGCCGATCATGAGCCCCCGGGTTTGATTCCCAGGTCAGATAAGAAGTGTTATTGGATGTTTCATTTGGAGTTTTCTCAATGACAGCTTGGAGCCTGGAATAGTGTCCGGTTAATGGCACTAGGCTCGCCTCTCTTACTTGAATGGGACTTAACTGGCGAAGTGTGATTGTACCTACTATGGGACTGGAAAGGTGAGCAGATATGTACCCACATATCGGCTCACCTTTGGGAAAAGGCGTGATAGTTTGTAGTGGTAGGCCTCTTTTGCAGGAGGCCTGGGGAAGTACCACACCTTTGCCAGTTATTCATCCGCCAAACAGTAATGTGCAAACATTACTGTGTACCGGTCTGAAGGGCAATGTTGCCAGCAAAATTACTGGGCATAAGGAGTTTCAACAACTTATCTCTCAGGATGCCGGGCGCAATGCAGTGCCGCGCAGAATTTAGAATTTTAAAACACTGGGTGGCACTGTGTCTGATATGTGCAATTATGATGCTTACCATCAAGCACCTGATTTGCTTGTCGTGCTTGTCACTTACTCACTCACTCACTATCATAAAAAAAGGTGTCTGCGTTTTTCAATACAAACATTCCGAATGTAACGAATGGGTTAATTAATTTCAGAGGCATAACTTGGCAGGATTTAGAGTGTATCACTATCTTCATGCCCTTATCCCACTAACTATAGCCCATCAAATCTAAGAATTATCGTTGACAGTACTTGAGTTTTGGCCTCGTTTAAAGGATTTGTATTTTTTTTATGGTAGTGAGTAACAAGACGAGCAAATCAGGTGCCTGATGGTAAGCATCATGATCGCCCATATCAGACACAGTGCCACCCAGTGTTTTAATATTCAAAATTCTGCGTGGCATTGCACTGCGCCTGTCACCTCGAGATATTAAGTTGATGAAACACGTCATGCCCAGTAATTTCGCTGGCAATTAAATAAAATAAAATTTAGTTAATTTAAATTTAGTGAATAAATAATTGTTCACCTTGTGATAAAATTTATAATTTTGTGGTTTCACGGCCAAGGTTATTGAAATTGTGTGAATTACGCCTATGCAAAGTTATTTCTGCATGAAAAGTTAAACGTCAAAACTTACTTCTTTGATTTTCTGGGCAGTTCTACATCCTTTTTTGTTTATATTGAACATTTATATTGATCATGGTTGATATCTACGGATATTATAATACGGGCTTACAGGTTTGGAAAAAGTGGCGCCCAACGAGGTACCAGTTTTCAGCCGTCTTTCAACGGCACGGAGTCAACGGAGTAGGTATTAATAACTTTGACACTATCTTTAACTTTAATTAAATGAAGGGTATATAAATTTGCGCAATGCAGTCGCACGACTAAAACGCCAATGGACACCTATTCGCTTACAAAATGTTTGATCGCGGATTTGTATGACTGTTATCATCGTGTTGTCGCTCACCGCAACTGTTATGTTGCGCAGACATATTTATGTTATATTATTATACAAACAGTTAGTGGCGAGTTGCCTGTTACCGCAACACGAAACTCAAAGGTGCTTTCCATGAGAAGCGACTTATAGTTTTTTACCGTATTCATTTTAGATCATAGACAATCTATAATCTCATTATCTTTATTGTTACTTTAACAAAATTTATTAATATCATATAAACAGTTTGAACGATGATGCCTGTGAGAGTTTGTAAAACTGAGATTGTAAAATAGGAAATAAATTAATATGACTGGTCACTTCACGTAGCATTTCTAAATAAACCATTAAATCCTAATATTATTCATAATATCCGGCAAATGTTCATAACTGGCGTCGCCTCGCGTCATCGTTTCGCGCCATTTTACGAGACACCATAAATTGGCGGGAAACTGCGCTTCCATCTGACGTTAACATGTGAAATGATTACGGACACTCGTATCTTTTAAGATCTTTTGAAGTCGGTGGCAAGGATGCCTCCAAATAAAATATATCCTTGAGCTATAGGCTGGTTTGCGAAACTTCATAAGGCCTACATGCACGATCCCATTGCTTCTCATGGCGATAGATAGGTAGACACATAATGAAAGCTAAACATACGTAAATCAATTGCTAAAATACTTACATAGCTAAACATCAGGCAGTAAACATCAGTTATAAAGAAAATTTAAAATACAGAAGTTAGATTAGATAGTCGATCGTTATACCTTTTATATTATGATTGAACTGAACTTAACATTAAATTTACAATACCTGCTTATAAATTTGTTCGTATATTACGTTTATCTGGGAATTATATAGCTTTCTTCACGAGTTTATTGACCTAAAATTCGCAGAGCCTAAATTAAAAAAGATAGAAAGAAAAAAAATACATTTATTGAGACACACACAATTCCTAGACTCCACATACTACATTTCAATCAGATTATATATTAAGTATATGACATAAAATAATGAACACATAAAGAAAGAAGCAAAGTGTGTCCCAACACGGCCTCAACTCAGCATGGTGCTGGCTGTATATTCAGACTCGCCAAGATAAAACGACTGTACTGTACAATACACCACCCGACTTGATAATCGATCTCATGACCAGCAGTAGAGCTTCAGTCCACTTTACCAAATAACTAGACAGTCAATATTGCCAGGTAAGAAAAAAACATTCCCCAAACATAAATCAAAATTAACCCAGTAACGATCGCACAAACATAATGTCGAGGTATTGTTGTCCCACGGAATGGACCTTTCCATGCCGATAACCAAGTGAATGGTTATCTCTAACCTGACTAGGAATGGGCTGAGTTGCCGGAGATTTCGTTCGGAGTCGTAGATTATGCCGGATCATATTATAAATTTAACAACTGAACTTAGGTATATTAAATGCAAATGTTTTAATTGGCTCCATGGGTTCGGCACTCGAAGTTACTAACTTTACGTTGCCATAGCAACTAAACTGTTTACAGTATGGCGCCCATTTTTTCACATTCCTTAGTCTATTGTATTGTTAATAAACATACAAAAGCTTATTATTTTTCGTCGTTGTTAAAAAAAGTTTTGCAGATGGAAGTCAAACGAAACAGTGTCATTTCTTTGTATTTGGCTGGAAAATCGCAGTCAGTCA
This sequence comes from Hemistola chrysoprasaria, assembly GCA_947063395.1. NCBI lineage: Eukaryota > Metazoa > Arthropoda > Insecta > Lepidoptera > Geometridae > Hemistola > Hemistola chrysoprasaria. Next base: position 4,086,846 of record OX346736.1, on the reverse strand, counting down.
TCGTTAATGAGCTAGGACATTTACATTTGAACAAAATGTTTGTGTATCGGACCATCACGCGTTACAATGATACGGGTAGCATCAAAAAACGCCATGGAGGTGGACATCCAACAACAGCAACATCATCAGAAATGGTTCGAAAGGTAAAGGCTAGAATTGAACGAAATCCACGACAAAGCGCAGTTAAATTGGCGAAAAGTCTTAATGTATCTGCCCGGAGCATAGGACGCATATTGAAAAATAAACTTCAACTGAAGCCCTACAAATTACAAAAAGTGCAAGACCCTAACACTTGCACAAAAGGCAACTCGTCTAGAAAGAGCTAAGAACTTAAAGCACTTGCACGTTGGTGGCATGCTTGAAAATTTGGTATTTTCCGATGAAAAAATTTTTACGGTTCAGCAATATGTGAACAAACAACGTTTTGTTTCACACTTTAGTGTAAATCAAATGACAATTTAGACCAACGAATTGCCTTGCGAAAGCAAGCACCAGCATCTGTGATGGTTTGGGCTGCGGTAACTGCCACGGGACGCTCACCTCTCGTTTTCATTGACCAGGGTGTAAAGATAAACCAGCAGATCTACCGTAAAAACATTTTAAACGATGCTTTGTTACCTTGGGCACGTAAACAATTTGGTAGAAATCATTGGACCTTTCAACAAGACTCGGCACCATCCCACAAAGCACGTGAAAATGTTCAAGAAGATACAAGAAAATGTTCCGAGCTTCATTTCTTCGCAACAATGGCCACCATATTCCCCGGACTTAAACCCAATGGATTTTTCTATATGGTCAATTCTAGAAGCCAAAGTGTCAACAAAAAAATATGTGACGGTCGACGCCTTAAAGATTGCTCTCCGCCGAGAATGGAACAAAATACCAGCAGACCACATTCGTGCAGCGTGTGAAACCTTCTCGGTCAGACTCGATGCTGTTATCCGCGCTAAAGGTGGTCATATTGAACAATAATTTCTTTTTTATTTATTTTATATGTTTTCTTTTCGATATTAAAGTTTTAAAATAAATATGCTCATAATTAACAAAATTACAGCATTTTGTATTAGTAACACTTCGAGTGCCGAACCCTGTTTAGACAATAGTATCATCACTCATTTAATTTAAATTTTTTTTGTAGTGGTAGGCCTCTTTTGCAGGGGGCAGCCTGGGGAAGTACCACACCTTTGCCAGTTATTCATCCGCCAAGCAGTAATGTGCAAACATTACTGTGTTCCGGTCTGAAGGGCATTGTTACCAGCGAAATTACTGGGCATGATGAGATTCAACAACTCATATCTCAGGGTGACAGGCGCAGTGCAGTGCCGCGCAGAATTTTGAATTTCAAAAGACTGGGTGGTACTGTGTCTATTGTTATGGGCAATCATGATGCTTACCATCAGGCACCTGATTTGCTCGTCTTGTCACTCACTATAAAAAAAAAAAAAAAACTCCGGTAAATTTGCCGATGTAGGTACAGTAGGCGCCAAACTTGACATAAATATATGAAACATTTTGCTGTTTTGGCTGCGCAATTAATGCGAATATTAATGAATTAATAGAAAAAGACTAACTTCACATAAGTGATACAGTTTTGTGGTTAATATACATAGGTACATTTGTTATTCTGTTCCTACATACCATATCATCACACCTTTTCTGAAGGGGTAGGCAGAGGTTTACCCGATTTGATTCAGTGCCATAGTAGGTATACCTATTTCTCCAGTATGTTATTAGTCCTATATAATAGGGGGCGAGCCTATTAGCATCTGCCGGGCACACTTCTAGACTCCAGTAATCAGAATATGTCATATAGACATAATGTATAATAGCAAAATTCATTACCTTGCCTGACCTGGAGATCGAATCGGGACCTCATGATCGGCCAAGCTTGCGCCCACTACATCACCGAGGTATTGTTCTGTTCCGTCCATAAATAAAGCTAACCGGCCAACTATCCAACTTAATATGTTTTTTCATTCATCCCTATCCGAACCGCAGACACCTCGCCACCCCAGCGACATTCATAATTTATGTTTTGTCAGACAACGTATTTAGCGTCGTAGAAAGCATTATTCACACATTATAAATCCAGCGAAACGCGCCGATAAACCGAACGCATGCAAGATGGCGGCTGACAGTTCCTTGACAGCGATTTGGGCGGGAAACTTGGGCGCGAAATGATGCGCAAGTTTTCTTTTTATAAAGACACTTGAGTAGGTTCTATTATATTGTAGTCTTTAAGACCTTTTTATTTTATAATATAAGTAAAAATGCGAGAAAAAGGGGCGTTGTTTTTGTTTATTATGTCTACAGTTTGGGCCCATAACATAATACCTATAATTTGTCAGGTGTGTATTCTTGTATAGAGGAGGCCAAGCCGACCAAGCTAAGAAATAATAATAATAGCTAATGTCAGTAAAAATGTATTATTGCCCTCAACGGTTTAAATGATATTTATAATTTCCACAAACGCTAGTAGATAGGTATTTGTTTTGAATTTATGTTAAAAAATCTTTAAAATTGAGGTTAAAACCTTCTTAGTGCTTCAAAACAAAAGATACTAAAGAGTTTCGAGGGTGGAAATCGTGGACACCTGTTTAGTCTATGGTTTCCGTCCCATTAGGCACCCATTGAACCGCGCGCGCGATTTTCGAAATTCAACGTCTTCGCACAAAATGGCGTCGCACCGTGAACTTGTCTCAACGACTGGCTGATAATACTTTTTAAAATAATATATAATGACAATACTAATAAGGCTGGGTTTTTTCATCCCTGGTTAACTATTTTAACCGTAACTAACGATCTAAAAACCGGCCCTAAAAGATTTTTTTAACAGTGCGTCAATTACCCACTTCTTGAAAAATATGCGAATCATTTCATTTCGAGTAGGTAACTAACGAAGGTGTACCTAAATTCCATTAGACTACAAAAAACTACTTACTGAACAACATGAGCTTTCGGCCCCGAATGAACAATCTCGTGACGTATAATATGAATCCTTCCTAATATCCTACTATAATAATAAATAAATGCGACAGTTTGTGATTTCTGAGGATGGATGGATGTTTGTGACCCTTACGTCAAAACTACTTGGTTGGTAATTTGGGCTGAAATTTGGTATGTATATAATTTAGACCCTAGAATAACACATAGGGTTGTAACACATTGTAGTAACACATTGTCCCGATATTCCCACGGGAATTAGTTTATTATTAGTATTTGAATAAACGCTGTACAACCGGTAATAAGTACTATATCACATAGGTAGAAACCAAATTTTTTTTATATATAATATAAAACAACTTTATGTACATTATGTATTTGAAATATTCCACCATTGGAGCTAATTTTGCACTAACTTGGTACATACTCGTGCTTATATTTAGAGTTTCCTATCAGTTTTGTTAGCAATGCCGTTATTTCGCGTGGGATGCTACTAGTTAGAAGTTCACGATCTGCCTAGAATCCTAGATTGTTTGTGCGGATACTCGTAATGACTATGCATTAGTTGGATTTATATTCGCGTGTATCTGTATCCCTGCGAGGCGTAATAATTTATAGTTATCATTGTAATTAAAGGTTTCTTTGATTCTTCTTCTTCTTTAAGTGCTTCTCCATTACTGAAGGCCGGCAGTCATCCTTTTAAATTTCTCCTTGTCCTGGGCAAGCCTAAACAGGTGTTCCACATTCTTATCTTCAGTCCGACAATCCACTTCCTGATGTTACGAATCTAAGAAATACTGTTTCCGTCTTCCGACGCATCGCTTGCCTGAGACCTTATACCTAATCTATCCCCCTTGATAGGATCATTCTCTGTGTTCACTATTTTCAGTCATAAAAAAAACACTATAATAATACCTTAATATAAAGATAAGTATAAAGACTCAGAAGCAATCGTGTGTTTATATTTCTTTCCCGCCAATTTATTTCTCTTACCCGCCAATTACAACCGAATTACGCGCCAAACGACCTCTAAGCCGATTCTTTTAATACGACCAGAGACAAAGGTGTTTTTTTTCTTCGGACCCCGCTAAGAAGTTAACAAGTTAAGCTAAAGTGCACACGATGCGGGCGCGTAACAAAAATACGATTTAAGCGATTTAAGCTGACCGCTCGAGCGCTAACGAGGAGAAATAACGGTCATGTACGAATTGCGTTACAGTTGTTAGGGTTCTTTGCATTTATATCAATAAATTATATAAGTTTTTCTTTTAAACACTTTGACAGCGGATCACGTACTACGCACGTGACGCTTATTTTTTAATAATGTTAGCTGTAGATTAGTTGCTATCCCTATTTACTTATAAGTGTTATGGATGAAAAAAAGTTTTTGCAAAAATTTATATTATAACTTCCGCTTTAACGTCATTCTCGTTTTATTTGTTTTATTTGTGGTGCCACCACGGTTGCAACAATAAGTTCGTATGTCGTTAGAGCTTCAATGTAATGACACAATAATAACACAATGTACGCTGTTTGCGTTTTTATATTTAATTGTATACTGCAATTCAACGTTTTTAAGTGAATAATTAGAACCAAATTTTATCAAAAACACAGCTCTTGCTTGGACCATAATTTATAGAGATTTTTATATAATTGTTATCATTTAAAATCAAGAGACACGGTAGCGATATGTAGTAAGTAGCTTGTAGAGTATTTTGTTTTGCCAGATCCACAATATAATATTCAAAAATGGAATCTAAAACAAGCTTTACGATTTCACAGCAAAAAAAATTTTTATTGTTTTGAGTAGTAATAAGTAACGCAAAAGCGTTCATACTCCAAATAGGTTTATTAGTTACACGGAACCCTAAAGAAAAACAAAAAAGGTTGGTTGGCACACGGTATTTCGCGTTAATTCTTTTTAGGGTCCAAGGAGAAGGAGAGCTGTAATCCTTCTTTTGTTCTTGCCCGCATTGATTCGGCACTTGGCGGCGCTTGTAGTGTAACTAAGCCACTTATGGACGGTTATAGGGATGTGTACGATAGTTTATCGATCTCGACATTTTAGTATTTTTCTGCAATCTACTTTTGGCTACTTTAGCTCTCTCAAAGCCACAAAAGAAAGATTCTATTTTTACCCGTCTATGAATGTGTACCTACTTTAACATTTTAAATATTAGGTATATAATATCATATGTATATATTTTTATGCCATAAAAGCGCCAAAATACTCGATTGATTTTGATTCATGAATAATGAGCTTTCGAAAGATTCGATATAATATCGAGTTTTAGGCCTTATAAAATACCTTTTAATTAGTTTCTAGGCTAATATAAATTATGCGTTGGGGCTGTAAGGCTCTCGTATGGAGACCGCAGAAAAAAACGTCCACCACCCACAAGGACGATCTAATAAAGTCCGATGGAACAAGCTGGCTGGAAGCCGCTTAAAACCAAACTAGATAGAAATTTATAGGGGAGGCTAATGCCCAGGCCCAGCAGTGGACTCTCTATTTACTCTACGACTGAAATGATGATGATGAAGTGTCGAAAGATAAGATTGACTCTTGTTAATTTATGAAAAAGTAGATATAGGTATAATGTTTCTAACTTTTGTATGATATCGATATTCGATAAAATCATGTCCCAACACTATCTCAGCTTGACCAGAACTTTGGCAAATGAAGCGGGAGCGCGACCAGCCCCGCCGCGGAATCAATATAGACTAGTTGCAATACAGAGATTACACTCTATGTCATCATCATCATATATATTATATTATTATAAGTTCGTTAATAAATTATTATTATTATCAATATTATAACCACATAACTACTGTGAAATGGAAATGTTTTTTGTACTTAAAACGGATTACCTACTGTACAAATAATATGACAAAAAATCTACTATCTTAATCAATTAATATTAATAGATACCTAAAACTAATAATAATTCTATAATTAAAAAAAAGATACCTTTTTCAGTGGGAAGTTGATTTTTGTTTCGTGAATCTTGAAATTACAAATAGTTCAATGTTGGACGCGTACGACAGCACATCCATAATGAGTTTAATTTTATACCCTTTTCAATCAATCTAAAAACACTTAAAGTAATCCTTTTTGGGTTTTGGGCAGCCACCTTAAGCTTGTAGTACTCGTATACCTACATATATAGTATTCTCTGAACCTCTACTACTCTGTACGGGACCTGTGGCCGAAGTAAAGTGCATACAAAGACGGGTCTCGTTAAGTGCGGCCAAGTGAGGCTTACAGATGGATACTGTGGTATTTTATAACAATTATTTTATGTATTATTTTGATTATTTGTAATAAGATAATCTTTTTTTACTTCTCTTGCACAAAAAGGTCATATATTATTGATAGTATAGCATAAAATTACGTCTATGCTATTTATTATACTTATACTTCTAGGAGAAAACTTATTTCTTTATGTCTATTACCAACGAGCCTACAAATACGTTATATAGGTATTTAGGTGGGTAACGCTGAACGTTCTTATAATATGCCAGTAAGAGAAGCAGCCGATGAAAAATGTTTTTAAATTTCGTATTAGACTCTTTGGGAATCTGTAACGTATATTAAATTCTTATTATGTCATTTGTTTTTACAACATTAATGTCATTAGTTTTTGTAGTGGTAGGCCTCTTTTGCAGGGGGCCGCCTGGGGAAGTACCACGCCTTTGCCAGTTATTCATCCGCCAAGCAGTAATGTGCAAACATTAATGTGTTCCGGTCTGAAGGGCAATGTTACCAGCGATATTACTGGGCATGATGAGTTTCAACAACTAATATCTCAGGGTGACAGGCGCAGTGCAGTGCCGCACAGTATTTTGAATTTTAAAACACTGGGTGGCACTGTGTCTGATATGGGCAATCATGATGCTTACCATCAGGCACCTGATTAGCACGTCTTGTCACTCACGATCATAAAAAATAAAAACTACCCTCACAAACTTTCGCATTTATAATAATAGTAGGATATAGGATTTGATGCTACCATTGCGAAGACGGGGCGGGCCTTCAATGTGCTTTATGTTATTTATTTAGTTTGTTGACGAATGTTAAAGCTAAAGGTGGTTACTCATGCATAAACAAAGTTGTATGCACTATTATTAGGAATTCTTAGCGGATGTACTTCCTCCTAATTATAAAGTAGGTACATACTTACGCCTCTTATTTTATAGTTAGTGATAATAATGTTTAGTCATTAGTCTTGTGTCATTGCTGTTTTCAATATAATATAAGTAATGTAGTTACGAATTCAGGGTTTTTATTTCGTAGGGTTGGTTGCATTTTAACTTTTAACACAATGTCAGATATGTCATTTTTATCGATACCGATGCTATTGTTGTGATCGACATCACTATTTTGAAAATTGTGTATAATAATATGAAGTTTATTGTAATGCAGAATACAATGTAAGGGTCGCACATAGCTAGTAATAATAAAAATCTTTTATTTTAGGCACATTGCGGACAAAGTAAAAAAATAATAAAACCTATTTTCGTACATTACTGGCAGGTAAGAAAAGATTTTCAGTGAATCATAAAACAAAATGGCTGCAATAAAATGGCGCGAAACGGCTTTCCCGCCAAACGGCAGCTGTCAAGTGCATACTTTTGGAGCCACTTGAATCGGCGGTTATCCGGTGCATCCCTTAATATATTCTGCTGTAAAGTACCCGCAGATGCCAAAAACAAGGGAGAATTCGATGGACGATGTGTATTTTTGCGATATCTTGAGAAATTCGTGGTTTATAAGATGATAACTAAAAAAATATAAACGAAAAGTTGCAGTAGAAGATGTATTAAATTAATGTAGAGATCAAATTTTAATACGATTTTACATAGTTTGCATTTTTATAAAATAGCTTTGAATGAAAAATATAAGCTCTTTTTTTAAATTAGGTTTAATTTTAATAAAATTAAATACCTTTATGATGTATCTCTACGTACTTATCAATAAAAACTTGATCTAAGACACAGATTTTAACAAATACTTTTTACTTAAATAGAATCATCGAAACGTAAAGAACATCGTTATCTCGAATCCGATCTGAGATTTGATCAGTTTCTGAAAGGAATAGACGATTCTATTGTAAAAAAAAAACTGGTTTCTCAACGAGCTTTATATAACGTGTATGAGGGCGCTAGAGTCTATGCGTTACTATAATATTATGACAGTTGATTTTTACGGCCGAATTTTAGTACCATTTTCTGCCCCATACACTATGATCTTAGACAAAGTCTATCTATGTAATAAACACCTAGTTAAAATACTTGGGGTTGGTTTTGATTGTGTCTTTTTGCCATTGAAAATAAAACGGATGAGCTCTATGGTATATGACCGTTCGATTTTTAAATGCGTTGAAATTTTGGTTTACCTGCAAAACTAAAAAGGATTACCTAATTAACGTAATATTATTAATTTGATAGATACTCTAGTAATAGTGAAATTGCGTCAGTCGTCAAATTGTTTAATAATGTTGAGTAAAAAATACTTACTTTATGTAGTTACCTAATATCTATGTAGCGAACAGAAAAAAAAATAGGGTAACTACAATCAAAACATGTTGGAAATACACTATAATAAGTATTTTTCAAAGCTCATTTGAAGAAATCATCTTTTTAATGTCATCATCCACTAGAATCTGAGCGATACAAACAAACACGAGAGACATCGCCGTATCTCGCCTTCCTTTAATTTATGGACACCAATTAGGCTGTACCAGATACTATCAGTTTTTTGTGGTTTCCTTGAACAGGGGAAGGTGTTGAGCTGACTTATTTTTTAAATTATCTTTGTTTATAAAAAAAAATTAAATTGTTCCTGCTAATGCACTGTGGCGTAGTGGTCGTTTTAAACTATTTTCACATTTTTAATTTGACGTTCTCAAATAGACTAAGTAAGACTCTCTAGAAAAGTCCATTGCGTATTATTTTTGTGACAATTTACAATTAATAGAGATCTATTTAGAAGCAGAGAGCACCTGGCACAACTCGCTAACGCACTACCCGTTCCCTCGTAGTTATTAATCTTATAATACTATACATATACATCTTTAAGAGCATCATGTACTTCTGTGCCTAAAAATTCACATAAATTTAAATTAAATAGCGACCTCTATAAAAACTGGGAATAAAGACAAAATAGCTTTAGATTATCTAAAGCAAATAATAAGTCATTTTTAGGAAACTGCGTACGCGTTTCTATAATAATATCCCAAAAGAGATAACGGGGCACTCAAAGGGTAAATTCGAAAACAATATAAAAAAACTACATTACTAAAAAAAAACAAATATTGAAAAACTTTCAGTTGTAAAAATTCTGCCCTACAAGTTTATTGTGCGTTCTTCTTGTAATGATTTCATTCTGAACGCACGGTAAACTCATTACTGGAGTTTACCGTGCGTTCAGAATTTATAATATTCATTGACATGCAAAAGTGTCAGATTTTAACCTAATTTAATAATCGTCAAATCGTCTCCATACATTTCCCTATTCGTAGATCAGAGCTATCTAATTCGACGACACGGAGGTGCTATGCACTTTTATTATGTTTATTTCATTTATAACCCATTAATTTTGTACCTTAAGCTAGTGTTGCCATGCGTTTTGGTTTTAAGGATTTTTATATATGTTAATGCTATGCTCGGGATTTCTCTGCGAGATCGAATCAGAGATGAAGATATCCTTAGACGAGCGAAAGATACCGACATGCTCAGCGGAGTAGCAGGTTGCAGTGGCAATAGGCAGGGCACATAGCACGTAGAACTGATAGCCGATGGGGCTGTAAAGTTCTCGAATGGAGACCACGGACCGCAGCGCAGCGAAAGCGCAGCGTAGGACGTCCACCCATAACAGACAGGTGGACAGACGATCTGATAAGGGCGGCAGGAACACGCTGTTTCACGAAAGTTTGGTTAGTTCTTCATAAGTTTAGTTTTACATTCTCCACAACAATGCCCCACCCGTATACATAGACGATCCAAAATTTTTAGTGATCAGGGATCAGAAAGGAATATGTAAATAAAAATGATACTCAGAGAATATCTTTGTTAGGAGTAACCTTCTCAATTGTTAACATACTCATGTTAACCCTACTCTCGCCACGATGTCGGCACCACAAGGAAATGGCTCTATTAATACACCGTGGTAATTGTTGATACTCTGCGACCAAAACTTAATGATTCTTTATTGAATCCTTTAAAATTTTAATGAACGTAATTAAAATAGGTTGTATATCTTTTTTTTTTGCCCCCTACTGGTTGCGGCTCATGACAAAATCGTACATACTTTTATGTCAAACATTACGAGCCAGAAAAAAGTTAAAAATGAAATCGCCGCAATCTTATGTACTATGTACCTTATAACAAGTACCTCTTCATAATTTATGACACCCTGGTATTTATTTCAGACGTTATTTACAACTACTTATTCTCATTGGTTAGTAGTACTGGAAGGATTTTTTTTTCCCAGTAGTTCTATGCACAATTCAGTAACTAAGAGTCTCACTACTAAGTAATGCACAGTACTCATGATTGATTGATTGATATCAATCAATATCTTTATTGACATAATAACTACTACTCGGAATAAACGTCAAAAACCCTTTCTAACTACAAAAGCCGCGCCGAGCGCATTGATATAAAGAAAAGGGGAGATGAGGTATCAGCTTCTCGAAAATGGCAAGCTCAAATTAGGTCCCATTAGGTCCACGTACGTCAGTAAAATAAGGTCGTATGAGCGAATAATATTGTGGTCTCGGTCGCACTTCGGTCTTAGCTGCGTCTTTCTATCTTTGATGTTCATTATAATATATGTCACTGTACAAACTTCACACTGAGCAAATTGTACGTGCCATTTGTTGAGTAAGCGCTGGGAGAACGTACCCTATCTCCCCTTTTCTTTAGGTATATCAATGGTCGAGCGTCTATTCTTAATACTACTTTGTCTTTGATTAAATAATGATTTATATTTAGATTTATTAAAATACAATAAATAAACGAATTATATTTTATAATAAAATGCGACTATAAGTAGTATCTATAAAAATAAGGACATGCTCCACAAGCACATTTCTACAAATCAATTTTCTTTTGGACACAATTTTAACATAAACAAGCATTAAAATTACTGTTTTACGAAATGAAAAGAAACGCAATAAAAGAAAAAGGCAACAATAATTATTTATTAATGCAAAAGACGTGCGACACCAAACTCAGGAGTTACTGTTGAAAAAAAGACAACAACTGTTAACTGTTAAAAATTATAATATGTACGAACTAACCTTTCATCGCATCGGCAATGCATGAGCGTATTAACCCTCCAGTTGTGCAAACCGTACTTTTTCTCCATCCCCCCTATCCAGAACGGGCATCGAAGGTCGTGGACGCGACAGCATCTATCAGTTCTGGTGTACCCTCCAAGTTGAGAATATCTAGTGGCTGAGTAACCTTTCCCGCACCATTTTGTGCCGGGAACTCGAAGGAGGTCCATAGCATCGCGTTTGGGTCTGTCAACGTCAAATCTGTCACTTGATTGTTAGCTGTCAGTGTGGTTTTTTATTCCAGGCTATTTTTATTGCGTCCGGTGATCCAGCCAGTATTTTCCACGATTTTTAAAATTACGCGTGTTTATAAACGATACGTTAATTAATTATGTTGCCTAATTTAAAAAAACAAAACTCCCATGGATTTGCTAATAAAAATAATTATATTATAATATAAAAAAATAATATGTTAAGAAGTAAAAATCATGTTATTATTTATTACTTTATTAATTTGTATCCTACGCGCTATTAAAATTGGACCACCAACGAAATGTTTTATGATTGAGAAAAATATTAATCGTAAATGAGTAGAGATGTGAAAGTGTGGTTCAGGAGCGGACTTAGAATGATAAATTATTACTTATAGTAATATTATCAATTCTGTTTATGAATTATGTTACCTTATAATGTTTGAAAAATAGGGGGTGAAACATATTAATAAAAACTTTTTAAGCTTACCAATTATTTTGTATGGATCTACACATATTGGGTCATAAAAATTCCGGATTTCTATAAACAACATTACGGGCGGGTTATGTATGCCCAAAATCCCCATGGACTTTCCCATCAATGGGGAATGGACTATGGACCATAAGGACGCTGTGGACTTTTGTTTGGGGGTATACGAAACTAACTATTATAGGTATATTACACATTAATCTGCTTAATTAAAGTAATAATCACTAACTGGATAAGAATTTAAACAACATTTATAAACTTGTAATAAAACATTTTTTATAATAATAATTCATTTATTTCAGGCATTAGTACGTATAACAATAAATTATGCGCACCAGAGGCCCATATTAATAAATACCTTACAGACTAACATACATAAAAACATAAACTAAAACACCTAGGTAGGGATAATTTTCTGTCTCGCCTCCCTAAAGCGCCGGAACACGATTCCTGCAGGCCAAAATTCGGGTGCCAGGAACACCAGGAACTCCTTATATTTCACCTCCTTATATTTTCTCCTTATATCTCCTTATATTTGGTAATATAGGTAAAGACATAAACTCGCTCACTCAGGCAAAACATACGAGTATTAAATTTATATGTAAAGCAATTTAGGTCTCCACGACACAGTCCTTGAGCCTAGTGCGGGACCACAGAATCTTCGTCTTCGTCGTGTAGGGTCCGTGGTCCAGCGGGAATATGCCCGGCTTTAAATCCGGAGTCCCTGGATCGAATCTCACCATGTGGACTTTTCGCCTGGGCGCTACCGTGTTTCGGATGGCACGTTAAATTGTAGGTCCCGGCTATTGCCTATAAAATATGTAGGGAGCAGTCGTTAGGTCATGTTGGAGGCCTTGTAGGAATCTTGGCGACCTGAAACTCTGACAATATGAGTTGTCCACATAACCCATATGAATTGGCTCGAGCAGTGTAATCGGGGTAACCCGTTCTGTTAGAGTATAAATTCAATTTATTGTTATCTTCCATGAGAACATTACATTAAAAATTATTTATAATGTTTTCTACCTAACCTACTACATTTAATATTATATTGATTTACTTTAACAGAATTAGCTATTTAAGTAATATTTTATGATTCTGCATATTATAATATAAAGTTTCCTGTACATACCTAACCTTTTGGCAAATAAATATTATTATCTTATTAATTTGGTATTAAAAAATAAAAGTTTCAGCTTATTTAGCCAAAGGCCCGCACTACGCTTTCAGCCGCGCGCGCTTATTTTTTCGACCGCAAATCAGCCGCGGGAAAAAGCGCCAGTGCGTTCACATAGATTGACTTCTTTGAAATTAAATTTCTTTGAATGATCAATGAAAATTTGAATGAAAAATCTTTGAATTTGAATGAAAATAGATTTTTCTCTCATTTTCCGTAATAATTGGGAAATTTCACATTGTATAGAAGGGCAACCCCCCTTATGTAGAATTGGTAAAAAGTAGAGAGATCGCGTAATGGCGTACTATTACAATCCTTAAGAGCCTGTGCACACGGTGCGTTGCGGCAGCGGCCCGGCGCCTGAGCGGTGCCGCTGCGGTTTCCTCGGCGTGTGTGGCATTCAGTGGCATACCAGTCATTTTTATATGTAGGAAACCGCAGCGGCAGCGCCAAGGCGTTGGCGCCGCTGCCGCAACGCGCAGTGTACACAGGCTCTTACTTCGTCCCTGTGATCAGAGTGGTAAGGTAATAAAGCACTCTGGTAACACGTGAACAATCTATAGATTAGAGGTTTACAACAAGGAATACGAGGGATATAAACCTTATAATGCTCTCGGTAGGTACTTCTCTTCCTCACCGTGTCGCTTTAGAATATAATAGAATAGAATAATACTTTATTGCATATCAAAATATGATAAAAAACAATGTTACAAAACAATTAACAGGTAATACGGTAAACAACCGGCGGTCTTATCGCATAAAGCAATTTCTTACAGACAACCTGGGGATAGAAACGGAGAGTTAAAACAATAAACGACGGTGGTGTGCAATAGGGAATATCTAGATAATTTGGGATTTGGTATTTTACTCCTATACAACAACACATATAAGAGATACTTCTACAGAACATACATAGAATAGATATTTATAGAGTATATGAAACAATGGTATTAATAATTATTATAATTAATACTTATATAATACTACTTGCTTTAGGGAACCTCGAGAGTTTTAAGAACTGGAGATATATGCATTTAGAGGTCGTATACGAGATCTAGACGATATTCGAAAGCTCACGCAATTTTATGTATATGTGGTAAAAAGTGATGCATACATTATATAGACGACTTTCACAACAATGCATTGTGAATTTTTCATACCGTTATGACGTCACAACGATTAAAAAATATGTGCTATTCTAATTCCCTTCACAGCAAAACTCACAAAAAGTCGCTGGATTGAGTTCGATTACTCAAAATAAAATTATAAAAATAAAAACGTAGCTCATTTATTAGGTCCTAATTCAAATGACATTTCATGCTGTCCATTAAAACTTATACAGTATTTTTCTGCAAATTTTCGTGTACACGGCCTCTTAAGTCATAAATACGAGTGTGTTACACTACAAAGATGCCTGGAAACTTCTGCATAGCCACCACAGGGCGTCCTCCAAACAAACGAATGTTACCTCACCAAATATTGTAATATACCATCTGTTAAAGTATAAGAGGTACGTATCTTTTCGAACGCACGATAGAGATTCAATACTAGCTTCGTTAATTTGCAAAAATGTCATAATAATATTGTGAACAATTTGAATAAAGACATTATAAAAAATGTTATTTTATTTTTTAATTAGAAATTTTCTCTGTCGAGATAATTATCAACTTAGTACTTCTACTTACTTTGTGATTTAAATATGATGATATTTAAATCACAAAACACAAAAAAAAAGGTCCACGTATAATACCGATATCTAAGTAACTATTAGTATTGTCGCGCTGCTGTCAGTCATTTTCAGATTAAAGGTGAATGCAGGTCTATCCAAGCCGAAACGTATTTCCAAATTCTTTATATATAAACTCCTATGAAACTTCGCACACCGCACCGATGTGCGTTCACCTTTATCTAATCGTCAGACGATGCCTGCCAAAGATCTGGAATGTCACATAGCGAAAAAAAAAATACTATGTCTATGACGCCTGCGCGATTACTACATCCGCGAACTTCAACGAACGATTGCGATTTTCAAAATTTTCACTCATAGAACAGAACAATAAATATAATAAATAGTACTTACTAACTCTTAGCGAACTTTGGTAGCTCTGACCGAGCTCCCAACAAGTCACATCTCAAACGGCTAGCAATGAGAACTTAAATCCCAACCAGTCACAGATGACTGCATGTAGGTACAGTTAAAAATCTTTAGTTTTAAAGAGATTTCAGACGAGCGACGCAGACTGTTATACTGTTCTTTTTGACGTCGGTTGACTATGAGACGTTCGATCGAGTTGACGTTACGCCGACGTTCGTCTCGCTTAGGTACACTTTAAAAAAATCCTGTCACATCCGATCATACCTAATAAGAAGTGAATCAGAGATCATCCATCAAAATACAAATGAAAAGTATTCCAAAAAGAAGGCCACAAATTAGGAGTGCGTTCCGGAACAGCCTCATAAAGTTTTACAACTTTTGATACAACTTACGACCTCAAACGATGTGGTCTTACAGGCTCTTAGTATCTATATACCAACGTACTACAGAAAAGATGCTTACTAATAGCACAGTACACTAAGAACAGTAGTTCATCTTCATAGAAATTGGCCGCTGCTGGTTTGAATGTGTGCGTGCGTACCGGGCGCCGTGTACGCACGTACTACTACGCACACATTAGCATAATCTGTGGGGGAATCGGGTGGCGGTAGTGTGGGGTGTGGGCCGTGCTGTGAGTGTGATCGCGCGCGTTCAAGTACGATGCATGCCAACTCAAATTCGCCTGCTCTAACCGTCAACTTTTTTAGTTATTTAGCGCAGTTTTTTATTTAAAATTGTTCTGCTCATAACACGCAAATAATATTTAACTAAAAATAAAAGTGACAACCCTAAGCATCAACGCATGAGAAGGCTATTAACTCGCCGACCGGCCTTAGATGAGATACTGTTCTTATTATAGTGTGGTAGGTTTGGTTCCTTGGTTTGACCAGACAGATAAACACTTTATTGGTACACATTAAACAGAAACAGTATGCCAAATAGTGTAACAATTAGCGGTCTTATCGCTAAGAGCGAACTCTTCCAACCGTGCAACCGTGAAGGGAGAGGAGACTACGTTAAATCACATTTGGTCAGTGGTGTTTATTTACTGTAAATTTTTGCGGGGGTGAACTGGTACATCATCATCATCAGCCGGAAGACGTCCACTGCTGGTCATAGGCCTCCCCCATAGAACGCCATAAACTATTCATCAGAAAGGACGGCAAAAGATTTTAATCTCTTTCCATAATGCTCAATCGACTGATTGAGTCGAAACACGAATTAAATTTGATATATTATTGTTGCTTATTTTTTAATTGAACTGAAGGTCTTCTTTACTTTTTCTTGTATGATGTAGGTACTTATTTACAGAGCTATCGGCGGTAAGCTTATTTATAAGCCCATAAATAAAGATTTTTTTATACAATTTTAACCACAAAAGTATATTGTATATGTAAATTACATAATAGTCTAACACTATATGCAATAATATATGCAAAATATATGAATTTGTTTTAACTACTTCCCCAAAACACAAACACAAACATTTCCTCAAAAGAGAAAAAAAAATAACTAAAAAAAAAAGCGGTGTCACCAGTTGGGTGCAGATAATGTTATTTTTGTTCTAACTAGCATGAATTTTGTTTTTTTTTTGCTGCATACTGTAAAATCATTTTTCTGTGAAAAATCATTGTACAACTGTTTCATTCAACGATAAAAAAAATCTCGAACGCATTCATGTATTTACAATGTAGTTTAAAACAATAATCCCCAATACTCATGCTTTATTTACATAAAAAGGGTAAACCACCCAAAACTAGCAACACCGTAAAAAAAAACAAAAAAAAAAACAAACCTCCTATCACATCGGCAGTGCGAAATCGTGTACGGTCGGAAGTTGAATATGCCAAATCGGCGTTTGAACTGGCCAATATTTATCCGGCAGTAATCGTGGGCCCTACAGCATCGGTCCTCCTTTGTCTCTGGGCCCAGTTCGTTGTACTCTTCGGCCAGTTGTCCCGCGCCACACCATTTTGTCCCCGGAACTATGAAATTCTCTCTGAATGAGCGGCGATACCTGTTTTTGGAAGAAGGCTCGTTGTTGAGAATTTGATAGGAGTTGAAGAGTTTTGATAGTAGTCTATGGAGTTTGTGGTCATTAATGGGAGATTGATAGTTTGATTTGTGATTCGTGCAAGAAATTTAAGGGCGTCTCTCTTCCATACAAAATTATTTTTTCTAAATATGGTGAAAGTGAGAATAATTTTCTACTCACTTGTTTGAGGTTGGTTATTGATCTGGCTTTTATTTGCGCCAGAACATATTTGGCTTAAGAAAATCGTATAGTTTTTTTTCTATTTATAAAAAAAACATCAAAATAACCTCAAAGAGATTTTTTTAACATATTTTATAAATATGGAAAAAACGTTCGGTTTTCTTTAACAAAATATGTTTTGGCGCAAATAAAGGCCAGATCAAGAGCCAACCAGAAACAATTGACTGACAAAGAGGACAATGATATTTTTGTAAGTCCCATGTAATAGGGAGCGAGCCTATTTTTCAATGTAAGTTGGATAAGTATGTTGTATATTTATGTATAAATATTTTTAGTGATGGTTTAAAATTTATAACGTTGTGATGTTTAAAATAACAGTTGAAAAGAACTTTTAAAGAATTGGTGAATGGAGAATATTTCAAAATATGGATGATAATATTTAGCTATTAAGTTTGCAATGAATTTAAAAGTTTGTGTAGTAGTGTAGAGTTTGAAAAGAATTTTATACATGTGTTAAAAAAAGGTGTAGTCATACTTAAGAGGGTGCATCTTTTCGTTAAACTGAACAACTTTCAAAAGAAAGAATTCCATAATTCGGAGAAAAAAAAAATCGTCAACCATACAAAATTGATCAGCTGATTGGCTTTGTAGGAAAATGCAATTTTGCGGGCGGGAGGAAGGTGCACTAGACTGTGCATGTTGTTTTTGACACTAAAAATTGATTCTTGTTCCAGAAGTCTATTATGGAGTTCCGAAAAGTAACACCAAATTCAATCAATTATTTGTAGGAAAAGTAATAAAAATATTTTGGTAATTTCGCAATTTTGCTTTTGCAAGTTGTTAAGGTTTGACGAGTAGATGCACCCTCTTAAGTGATACTTAAGTGATACTGCACCTTTTCGTTACATGTTGTATATTATAGTGGAAGTTTTTTATATTAATTCTATGTGAAATGTAATATTAAAGTATGATGATGAACATTGTTTTAAAGAAATGGGGAGATGAGGTACTTACTGGCTACTCGAAAATGGAAAGCTCAAATCAGGTCCCATTAGGTCCACGTAAGTAAATTTAATTGTTGCACTTCGGTCTTAGGTACGTCTTTCTATCTTTGTTGTTTCAAATTGCACATGCCAGTTCTTGAGTAAGCGCTGAGAGAACGTACCCTATCTCCCCTTTTCTTTAAATCAATGAATATACATTCACGCCTTTTTCCCGAAGGGGTAGGCAGAGGTGTATTCAGGACTCAGTCTTATAGTAGATACACCCACATTTCGCCAGTATGTTATTGGTCCCATGTAATAGGGGGCGAGCCTATTGCCATCTATCGGGCACAGTTCCAGACTCCAGGCAGTTACTGAGATAAT
Source organism: Hemistola chrysoprasaria (assembly GCA_947063395.1). Taxonomy (NCBI): domain Eukaryota; kingdom Metazoa; phylum Arthropoda; class Insecta; order Lepidoptera; family Geometridae; genus Hemistola; species Hemistola chrysoprasaria. The sequence goes on along the minus strand of OX346736.1, from coordinate 4,068,020 downwards.
TCCTAAGGGAAAAATCCAATATTTAACACTGCCTGACCTGGGGATCGAACCCGGGATCTTGGTGATTGGCAGTCGAGCATGCGCCCACTACGCCACCGAGGAAGGAAATGAATGAAGATGAATGTATATTACATTCAGTAAGAGGTGATGTGAGGAGGAGGCATCTTAAAGAGAGCTGGATGAACTATAATGGATATATATGTGTGAAAGACGAGTGAGTGCATATATGGCGGATGATAGACTGGAATGGCGGAAGAAGACGAGCTGTGTAAACTCCACCTAGAGTGGGACAAGGGCAAGAAGATGATGATGAAAAATAATTTTAAAATAGTATCCGAGAGACTATAATGCAGACAGGCTCATAGGCGTTTTGTGGCCGTTTTCCCATGATTGCGTGCGCGGTTACGTACGTGATTTATGATTATTAAGCTGGCATTTGGGATAAAGTTTTTAATAAGTGTTTCGTTTTATAATATACATTTCGTTACAAAAGATGTAATAACTCTTAAGAAGGTTCATCTACCGATCAAACTGAACTACTTACAAAAGAATGACTGACAAAATTCGCGAAAAATTTTCAACAACACAAATAGATACAAAGCACAAAATGGATAAGCTGATCGACTTTGTATGAGAAGTTGAATTTTTTTGTAAATTACGCAAGCCCGTCTTTTGCTTTTAGGTTGACGGGTAGACGCCATCCCTTTAAGTATAACTAAACCTTTTTTTAACACGTCGTATCGGTGCAATGTCGAAATAACCAGGACTTGCACTAAGGGCGGACTATGGCAGATTACATGACGCCTTATGTTCTTGCCGGGGTATGCAGAGACTATTTCTTATACAATGATACAATTTATTATTCTGTGAACATAGGTACACACTGTTACATGGATGTTAGAGAAAAATTAAGATCTCTATGTTCCACCTTGTCGGCATACAGAAAAGCAATAAAATTAAATCTAAATATTGTCATAATTAAAAACAAATTAAAATCATTAAAGTGTGAAGTTATAAAATTAAAAATAAAATAAATCAATAAACCAGCAATAATCAGTTGAAGGTAATAAAATGTCAAAAATAATATAAATGTCAAAAATAATATCTATTATGTCAAAAAATAGTTCTAAAATTTGTCACAAAAGAATTCGTTTATATTATAAGGGGTTATCGAATTTATTAAGGAAATACTTTGAATACCTATTTATAGTTATAAAACGTATCTTATGTTACTACATAAGATACGCTACTTTATAAATAGTACAAAATGTATCTTATCATAAGATACGTTTTGTAATATTTATAAAGTAGCGTTTATCCAGTTTTACTAAACTGCCAATATAAATGCTACTAATATAACGTATCTTAACGTATGTAACGTATCTGAATATATAACGTATCTTATGTAGTAACATAAGATACGTTTTGTACTATTTATAAAGTAGCGTTTATCAAGTTTTACTAAACTGCTAATATAAATGCTACTAATATAACGTATCTTAACGTATGTAACGTATCTGCATATATAACGTATCTTATGTAGTAACATAAGATACGTTTTGTACTGTTTATAAAGTAGCGTTTATCCAGTTTAACTAAACTGCTAATATAAATGCTACTAATATAACGTATCTTAACGTATGTAACGTATCTGCTAATATAACGTATCTTATGTAGTAACATAAGATACGTTTTGTACTATTTATAAAGTAGCGTTTATCCAGTTTAACTAAACTGCTAATATAAATGCCACTAATATAACGTATCTTAACGTATGTAACGTATCTGCATATATAACGTATCTTATGTAGTAACATAAGATACGTTTTGTACTATTTATAAAGTAGCGTTTATCCAGTTTTACTAAACTGCTAATATAAATGCTACTAATATAACGTATCTTAACGTATGTAACGTATCTGCATATATAACGTATCTTATGTAGTAACATAAGATACGTTTTGTACTATTTATAAAGTAGCGTTTATCCAGTTTTACTAAACTGCTAATATAACGTATCTTAACATATGTAACGTATCTGCTAATATAACGTGTCTTATGTAGTAACTTAAGATACAATATAAATGCTACTTTATAAATAGTTTTTACTTAAAATAAAACACTAATGAAGAAATTATATAATATCTCTTCTATGATCGTCATTGGTTCCTCAAAGTTTGTATGGGGAATGATGTCTTAAGTAGGTATATATAGTTTGTATAATAATATTATATATTAATATATTAGTACATTTATTTTAAAGGTGAGGTAATGTCGTCCATGTAAGGTGAGGTGTGCGTTTGTGTTGTGACTGGTTGGGAACCCGCTATATTTTGAAGTATATCTACCTAAGAATACGTGTAATAAGTCATTGTGTTTGTAGGTAGGTATATTATATGTATATGAAATTATATCATTCCACATTTTTAACAGGCAAATGACGAAAACGATGAAATGATAAAAGGAAGCATTCCATTTTCCCAGTAGAAGTGCGTCCATAACCGTTCTTTTTAAAAATCGAAGATGAAAATACTGGCTGGTGACACGAAGGGATCGCGTGCATTCGAAATGACAGATAGATTCAGTGTTGCCATGAATAAAAAATACCACACCTTTGTACATATGAAAATAAAGAGAAAAATAAAATAAAAAACATACCTACCTAGCCAGAGAGACACCACTAGCCTTATTTGTATTTTCCATCACATCTTTCATTTCCTCGTGTCTTTTTAAACATTGAATTTTTAAATCGTCATAATTCATCCAGCTAGCGATATCTGTTGGAAGATCTTCACCAACTTTCAAAATTTTAACTGATACGTTGCCGAAATGGCGGTAGAATTTTTCATTTTCGACTTCATCATGGTTTTTGTCCATTATTTTGAAAGTTTCCTCGTTCAAGGCCTGTTTTAGTTCTTTTCTAAGGGTTTTAAGGAAGTTTCTGGCTGATTTCCCTTGTGTTATGTACTCGCAGTCTTGTAGGATGCCATTTTGGTTGTAGATGACTTGGACAAGATGGCGGCCATCGGTTAGTTGACGAAGCCTCAGCCCGTTACTGTAACAAAGATAAAAAAGATAAATAAATTGATAGGCTGTGAAGTAAAGAGGACGGTGCAGGCAATAAATTGGGGGTCAATACTCGCTAAGCTTGGAAGGCGGGTCCTCTTGATTTCTTAACCCTTAGCAGGTTCTTACGGCAACCACGGGTAGAAAGGGACACTATTCTAATGCCGGCACCCCACGGTTCTGATTCATTAATACTATTATTTATTCTGTGGTACTGAGCAGGAAAACGTAGCACTCTAGTATTTAGTATTACTGAGATTGACCTACATTACTTTTCTTGATGCGCAGCGTCTATATTTATTACAACCATCTGTGGTACCTTTCTCTACCTGTTTACCTGCAATTTCCGGAAGTGATTGAATCAGTCTTAAATATGACTTCCGGTGAAATGAAGGTAGATTTAAAATATAAATGAGGCACGCCTAAATCATGTTGTTAATTAAACAGATAAAATAGAGATTAAACGATTTATTTATTACAATTTGTTTTGATGTCGAAATTAATTAATTTAAATATTATCTTTTCATCAGTATCTAACACAGTTATATCTGTGGTAGCTAATAGTGACATCCATCCAAAAGCTGGCTTATAGTAATCAAAATGTATGATTTTAAAAAAATCTATTTTTTTATGATAGTGTGACAAGACGAACAAATCAGATGCCTGATGGTAAGCATCATGATTGACCATATCAGACACAGTGCCACCCAGTGTTTTAAAATTCAAAATTCTGCGCGGCACTGCACTGTGCCTGTCACCCTGAGATATTAGTTGTTGAACCTCGTTATGCCCAGTAATTTTGCTGGTAACATTGGCCTTCAGACCGGAACACAGTAATGTTACTAATGTAATGTACCTAATAACAATGTAACTTTATCTATGTAGATATTATTTTTTACTATTTTTAATGAAGAGTCGAGTCTATGGAGCTATAGGAGTCAATTATTTTAAAAAAAAACAATAGATAGGTAAATATATTTTCTCCGTGTCGATTCTATTTTTGAATGTCTGATTAAAATGTCGAAAGATTCTTTTAATCTACCCTCATTTCGCTATAAATGACCAGTTCAATTTCAAGGGTAACTTTGCACCCCTAAAAGTACAATCGAGAACAATAAATTGGCTTATTCGTGACTCGTGACGCGTATTTGATTCATATTAATTCACACTCTTTGGTTTAGTGGTCACAAACGCAAGCACTACTGTCGGGCATGCATGAGGTGGTCCTGGGTTCTATTTCCAGGTCGGGTTAAGTGTTATTCGATTTTTCAAATAGGTATTTCCGATGCTTATCTCTTCGGGAAAGAGGTGTAATGTAATTTTAAACATACATACATTCATTCACGCCTTTTTCCCGAAGGGGTAGGCAGAGGTGTACCCAGGACTCAGTCCCGTAGTAGATACACCCACATTTCGCCAGTATTTTATTGGTCCCATGTAATAGGGGGCGAGCCTATTGCCATCTACCGGGCACAGTTCCAGACTCCAGGCAGTTATTGAGATAATTCCTAATGGAAAATTCCAATATTTATCACTTTGCCTGACCTGGGGATCGAACCCGGGACCTCTTGATTGGCAGTCGAGCATGCGCCCTCTACACCACCGAGGCAGTCCTTATTTATTGTATTCTAATATCGGTTGTTTCCAATAAGATATGTAGGGGGCAGTCGTTAGCTCATGTCGGAGGCTGCGTAGGAATCTTGGCCACCTGAAACTCTGACAATATGGGTTGTCCACATAACCCATATGAATTGACTCGAGCACTATAATTGGGGTAACCCGTTTTTTATGTATTTCTCGTAATTCGAATTAATTAATTTCAGTCCATAGCCCCGTATATATTACAATTTACAATTACGGCTTATTCCCGAAGGAATAGGCAGAGGGGGCGAGGTTATTGCCATCTACCGGGCACAGTTCTAGACTACAGTAGGTCACATTGAGATTCCTAATGGAAAAATCCAATAACACTTTGCCTGACCTGGGGATCGAATCCGGTACCTCATGATTGGCAGTCGAGCTTGCGCCTTTCGAGATTTTTTTAAAATTTTGCACTACGCCAATGAGACACTCGTAATTTAAATCTCAGAATAATTAAAATAATATTAAAATTAATTTTTAAATTTTTTAATTACCAATCGTAATAAAAAAATACCGAAATAACGACTCGATTGCAATATCGAATGCAAAATATCGATTTAACCAAAGAGAATAATATAGGTATGCGTATTTATAGTGAGGGGCTACAGTTATTGTAATAATTCTATATCAATTACATTAATCGTGTTACAAATAGAGATACAAGCGATAAGAGAAGTGCACTCCATCGATCACATTAGTGATCTCTGGAGAGTTGTTAACATCCCCTTTGCTAGGTACAGTCAAGTGAAAAATTATCTTCTTTTTTTAAATAATTTTCAAGATTTTATACCATATATATATTTTATACCCGGCTTACCCAAGCGGTGCCCGGCTAAAATATGGCCTCCCCATATCATCCCGTGTCACTAAGGGAAGTATATAAAGGCTACCACCATATGCCAACAACAGCGTTCCCAAGGATGGTTGAGGTCAGGCAGGCGCGGCCGCTCGTTATAATCCTAGCTAAAATTAAAACAGCAGTATGATGTAAAAGAGGACGTGCTATGCCAACCCCACCATAAGTGAGGTAAGGGCAGAAAGAAGAAGAATTTACGATTTTATACCTCGCATAGTAATGCCGGGTGGTACAAACTGATGAAGGTACATTAAGGTATATTATGTCTAATTGAACACCAAAGAAAGAATTATTGTAGCATATTAACATATATGCATGGTCAAATAAACATACTGACCCTACCATCCTTATACATGATGTGGTTGTAGATGTACAAGCACATCATGTATGTGCGTAAAAACTTACATAAATTCAAATTAAATAGACACTACAAACATGAAACCTTAAATTTAATATACAATTATAACATATAATGTAATAATTGGCGGTCTTATCGCTAAGAGCGATCTCTTCTAGACAACCGTGACCTTTACAATTTTTAATACTAGGAATAGAGACAAAATATATCTAACTTTTAATTATCTAAAACAAATAAAAAGTAAATCTTAGAAAATAGTTTGCGTTTCTATAGAAACTCTCTTTTGGGATTTCATTATAATGAAATCCCAAAAGAGATAACGGGGATCTCAGAGGGTAAATTCAAAACCTATATAAAATCTACTTTACTAAAGAAGGCATTATAAAGTCAATCACTACATTGAGGGCAAAAATGTCTGAAAACTGGAAATTTCTGCAGAGCCACCATGCGGCACCTTCCAAACAAACGAATGTATCTAAACTAAATAATGTAAAAAAAAAATAGAGCCCTACAAGTTTCTTGTGCGTTCTTCTTGAAGAGGTATATTTTCGAACGCTCGACATATTCATTACTGTCTATCTTCATTGATGTGCAAAGGAGTTCGAGTGTGACCTAAATCTTTCTTGAGTGTGAAATCTTTTTGAGTGTGAGTTTTCAGTTTTTTAGGATTTTTTTTTACTCTCCGTACAAAACATATCAATAATTGTTCAGTAATTCTTACGGTCATAATCTTAATCTTAGGGTAGGGTAGGGTAGGTAGTAAGTAGGTAGCTCTATTGTTTAGTCTTTTTTCAATAAAGGCACTCAATAAAAAAAAGTCTTAATCTTGTAATTTAATATATATTCATATTAGTCAAGGTTTTTCTCGATTTCAGATTTCATTCGATAGTGCATGGTTATTCTTAATGATAAGAACAATGCCGTGTAAACGTTATTGTTGGCAAAAAATACATAATTATAATTTTGGCACTGACTGTACTAGCGAACTGTCACAAAATGTTAAAATAACCGCAGGCGACACGAATTGGTTAAACGAACCGTGATTGGTGAAGCATTTGTTACATGGGGTCCCATAACTGTCCCATACACCCTATATAATGTAAAAACATTTAATATTGGGGTCGCTTTGTTCCTTTGTAGTTATTTATTGTTGTTATTGTATGTACCTGTTAATGGTATCTATTTATTTTTCTGTGTATTCTTTTACTTCTACACATTAAATATTATATAGCACAGCACTATAAGGAATGTCCATAACCTACTTCCAGTACTCTTTTTTACATTTTTTGCGGGTAGGTAAACAGTTACAGCACACATTTATATAATCACGCAACAAGTGCATTCAACAAACAAGAAACATGTGTTTCCTATAAGATATGTAGGGGGCAGTCGTTAGGTCGTGTCGGAGGCTGCGTAGGAATCTTGTCGACCTGAAACTGTGACAATATGGGTTGTCCACATAACACATATGAATTGACTCGAGCAGTGTAATTGGGGTGACCCGTTCTGTTAGAGTATAAATTCAAATTATCATTATTGTTATTATAAAAAAGTTTAATCTGTCCCCCTTTCACTGATAGGGTGACAAATAAAACCATTAAGAAGTGAATAAAGTCCGAACTGTGCTCTCGTTGCTAAGTGATCGTCCCCCAAGACAGATCGAACTTTTTTTTCAGTCTGTCCCCCCACGAGAGGGGATGAAACAGGGTAACCTTATGTAGACGGTAGCGCCTGAAAAACTAATTATGGGACTGCTGCTCATTTTATAACTAGCACTGGGAAAATTCTTGCGATGATATTTTCATAGTCCTATAAACATAACATACAATCACGCCTTTTTACCGAAGGGGTAGGCAGAGGTGTACCCAGGACTCAGTCTCATAGTAGGTGCAGAAAAGAGATAACTGGGCTCTCAGAGGGTAAATTCAAAACCTATATAAAATCTACTTTACTAAAGATGGCTTATTTATTATAAAGTCAACCAGTACATAGAGGACAAAGATGCCTGGAAACTGCTGCATAGCCGCCTCGCGACACCTTCAAAAAAAACTAATGTAACCAAACCAAATATTGTGAAACTATCTGTTGAAAATATTAAGCCCTACAAGTTTCTTGTGCGTTATTCTTGTAGAGCTAGCTTTCCGAACGCACGGTAGACTCAGTTCTGTTTATCTTCATTATCGTGCAAAAGTGTCAGATTAAGACCTATTTGAATAAATCTGTTTGAGTTTTTGAATTTGAGACCACATTTCACCAGTATGTTAATTGGTCCCATGTTATATGGGCCTATTGCCCATCACCGGCCACAGTTCCAGACTCCTGATAATTCCTAATGGAAAAATCTTTTCAAAATTAAGGTCGTATTGCATGGGTAATTATGCTCTCTTTTTCGTCAAGGAAGCTCTAACAGTGCGTAAGTTTTTATTGGTTTAAAATTTTGATCCCGTTCTATGAATAAAAATTACTTTTCGTTTAATCAGAGAGGAGATAAATATTTCGACAGCCTGGTTGGCACAGACGGTAGTAACTCTGCTTTCTGTGTCGTAGGCCCCGGGTTCGATCCCCGGCCAAGGCAAACATTTGTGTGCATGAACATGTCTGTTTGATCTGTGTTTGGGTGTTATAAGCGTATTAATATCATTATATCAGTCATCTGGTTACCATAGTACAGGCTTCTAGCCTAGTTTGGGACCACCGTGTGTGGAAGTTGTCCCATATTATATTTTAAATAATTATTTATTAAAAGGATTTATTATAATTTAACACCAAGTTTTTGTTATGTTTATTGCTTAGCAAAAAATATTTTAAAATTAATGCTTCTGTAACAGAAAAGAAACCTATTCCCATATTAAAATTAATGAATTCTTCGGATTAGCGCGCGCACTACCGCCACCTAGTTGAGCTAATCTTTATTGCTGAGAGTACACCGACCGCAGACGGCTTGCGGCTACACTTCCTCCCGTCTCTGCGCGCCTGGTACTTCTGCTGAGAGTTAGTTTGATTTATTTTGAGTAAATTTAACTTTATTTATGCAGTAAGTTGCATTAAACCCTAAGGTTAAACTAGTGTTAAGGTTATACGTCACTCTTACAAAATGATATACACAGATATTAAGAAATAGGGAATAATTTTCGACTCAATTGTTTGTGGTTGATTCTGGATTTGGCCTTTATTAGCGCGAAAACATATTTTGTTAAAGATTAAAGATTTTGTTAGGTAATGTGTGCTGTACATGTTTACCTCACCTCCCGCAAAAATTAACCGGGAAAATTGAGGGTCTGCTAGAAGTAGCGTAAGGCCAATTCATTATTGTGTACTAGCTGTGCTCCGCGGTTTCACCCGTGTTTACATCGTTCCCGTGGGAATAAAGGGAAACAAAGTACCCTATATGTTATTTCCGGGTCTAAGCTACCTACATACCGAATTTCAGCCTAATCGGTTCAGTAGTTATGGCGTTAGAGAAAAACAAGTACTTCCTTTTTTGTTATATTCTGTAATATTGTGGTACCAATAAAGAGTTATACATTCATTCATTCATTCATTCATTCATAAATTGAAGTATTCATTCATCCATCCATCCATCAATACTCACAAACTTTTGCATTACAATATCAGTAGGATTCAAAGCACAAAGTGCATTAAAGAACCAGCGAAATCTTAAAAAAAAAATACAAAGTGGCAGGCGCGGAATGTCGGAGCTTATTAAAGCATTTCTCTGTTGCGTGAGGTATGAGACGTAACTACTAACTACATTGGCATGTGCCGATAACGTGTGTTTCACCTATTAACTTGCGATTTCAGTAGGTAGGTAATAGCTCCACAGCTCGACAGAAAGAAGTATTTTTTTTATGATAGGGAGTGACAAGACTAGCAAATCAGGTGCCTGATGGTAAGCATGATGATTGCCCATATCAGACACGCCTAGTGTGTTCATTCTATTCAATTTATTGTTGAACAATAAGTGGCGCCCACATTCTTTTCTAATCTTTACTGTCAAGCTATAATGCTAATTTACAAAGGATCTATCGAAAATACAACGCATCAAATCCAAGTAGCGTTTGAAGTTTCTTTTTTTCATGCAGTTTTCAAGCCGGAATAACTTTGCATAGGCGCAACTTACACGGTTTCTATAACCTTTGCCATAAAACTTTTTTTTTCGTGAAACATTATCACAATATGTGCAATTATAATAGCTAAAATTTAAAACAAATGGTTCGAACAAGGCAAGATAAGGACTGTCAAATGGTACTTCTTAGATTGGCCTATAATGGCCTATAATATGTATAGATTAGTACCTATATAACTTAATGAACACAAGCAACCGAGAGTTTTGGGGGGAAGCCGAAGAGTACATTTTGGCTTCCGTATCTTTATCAATTATCGGTGCATTTTCGATTGTTTAATGTGTAATAATGGTGGAATATTACGTGTGGAGTATTTTCGAAGATACACAAGTTTCTTGGCAAGGGATACGAGACTTGAAATGTGATTTTTCGTGTTCCAACTACTTGACTAATTGATCATAATAACTTGAAAATTTATATAACTTGACACTGGCAATACATTGGTGTGGGTCCATAAAAGAAGAAGAAAAATAAAACACAAGCAACCCCGTTTAAATAAATATGAGAAGTATTTATTAAATTATTGTGTTTTCGACTGTACTTTTGTTATTACGAAGTCAAAATCGAGTTTCATTAATTTAAGAGTCGAATCGATTTAGAATGATAGATATAATTTCTACTGACGTTAGACATTCGATAATTAGAGATGGGATATTAATCATTATTTATTATATCGATATAAATGATTTATTGAATCGGGAATCATTAAAGGTATTAATTAGGTAGTTACAGAGCAATGAGTTCTTATTATATTACAAGATATAGTATTATCCCAGTTTCTTACGAAAACCAAAAACTATTTTTCTACGTTTTTGTAGTGGAAGGCCTCTTTGCAGGGGGCCTCCTGGGGAAGTACCACGCCTTTGCCAGTTATTCATCCGCCAAGCAGTAATGTGCAAACATTACTGTGTTTCGGTCTGAAAGGCAATGTTACCAGCGAAATTACTAGGCATGGCGAGATTCAACAACTCATATCTCAGGATGATAGGCGCAGTGCAGTGCCGCGCCACCACCAGAATTTTGAATTTTAAAACACTGGGTGGCACTGTGTCTGATATGGGCAATCATGATGCTTACTATCAGGCACCTGATTTGCTCGTCTTGTCACCACTCACTATTATAAAAAAAAAAAGTTTTTTTCTGCTTCGTCATATAATATCATGATCTATTATTCTATGGCAGAGGCAGCAGTGTCATGCAATCCAGAAGTGAACGTTCCACGGCTAAAATAATGATCTCTAAATCACTTTAAAGAAAATTTTATTTTTTTGGAACGGTGGTTTCACAGATGAGCCAATAAGATAACTTAAGTTATTGTCAAATGGTCCCATTCAGATTCAGAGTTCGTTCGCGTCGACTCGCAAAAAATACTTAACAAAAACTTAGTTCCTTGAACTTTTTAGAGCGCTAATATGCTGCACAAACTTTCAAGTGAGCTTTATGTTCGTGGTTTTTTTTATATTGTAGAAATGAAGTGTGTACCATTTATCGTTATTATTTCATTGTTATTTTATTTAAATTAATAATAAGTGCACACATATCATGCATACACTTATCTTAAGTTCCAGGGTTCGATTCCCAGGTCAGTCAGTGTTACTGGATTTTTCCATTAGGAATTATCTCTATGACAGCCTGCAGTCTGGAACTGTGCCCGGTTGATAGCAATGGGCTCGCCCCCTATTATATGGGACCAATAATCTACTGGCGAAATGTGGGTGTACCTACTATGAGACTGAGCCCTGGGTACACCTCTGCCTACCCCTTCGGGAAAAAGGCGTAAATTTATGTTATGTTATGTTTATAAATATGACAATGTTAAGGAATACATAATTTCTGATGGGGATAGATATACAGAATACAGAAGGATACATAAAATAATGAAGGCGCCATTTTAGCGTCTTTACCGCGGTCAGAAAGCTTTTTGTCCCAAACATCGCGACCGTAAAAAATGTACCGATTTTGTTCCAATAACGCCACGGTCCACGGTGTTCGTTTATATTATTGTTATTTGTTCTCGGAATGCAAGACAGTTCCACTGGCTTATGCCCACACCATTGATTGACACAAGAAATGAGGTGAAGTGAATGAATGAAAGTTTCAAGTCTCTAGGATCAGTGGTTTGCGTTGCATGTCAGTCAGTGAGTCATTTAGGTTTTTTTTTTATGATAGTGAGTAACCAGACGAGCAAATCAGGTGCCTGATGGTAAGCATCATGATCGCCCATATCAGACACAGTGCCACCCAGTGTTTTAATATTCAAAATTCTGCACGCCACTGCACTGCGCCTGTCACCCCGAGATATTAGTTGTTGAACCTCGTCATGCCCAGTAACTTCGCTGGTAACATTGCCCTTCATACCGGAACACTAATGTTTGCACATGTACTATCAATAGTCTAAGGTTGGATTTTCTTTGTGAACTGGGATATGGGATAAAAAATAACTGCGAAATGTGTGTGTACCCATTATGGGACTGGATCCTTTATAAACTGGACCTCTGCCTAGCCCTTAAAGAAAAGGGCATACTGTTAATTTATGTCAAAAAATGTAACCTTATGTAAATTATTCCTAAATGACTCACTGACTGACATGCAACGCAGAGCCCAAACCACTGATCCTAGAGACTTCAAACTTGGAATGTAAGTTCTTTTCGTTGTCTGGACGTGTGCTAAGAAAGGATTTTTGGAAAATCTAATTCTACAGGTTCCAAAAAGGGCGTCGAGGTTTTGGTATAAAACTCCGATATTTCATAATTGTGAGCGGGCAAAGCCGCTGTTCTTACACAATAATTTTATAATAAACTTATTATAAAATGAGCCCCAAAGGAATAAAGCAAACTATCTTGGCGCCAGGCGGGAATCCATTTTGAAAGTTTGACGTTTCAACCAAAATGGCCGCAAATGGAGAGGCCAACTAATCTTGTTACTTCATTAGTTTTGAGCCCTAGGATCGCGTTTACATTCGCAAACTGGCAAATATACATACTATCTGCGCCACGCGGTTTCACCCACGGCTGTAACCAGGAATATAATTCATTTGGGGGATTGCCTCGGAGGCGTAGTGGGCGCAAACTCAACTGCCGATCATGAGGTCCCGAGTTCGATCCCCAGGTTAGGCAAAGTGTTAAATTAAGATATATGGGGAGGCCTGTGTCCAGCATTGGACTTCCTGCGACTGAGATGATGATGATGGTGAATGAGTAATAATAGCGAAGACCTAACAATATGGGAAGAATAATTTCACGCACCTTCCGCCCAAGCCGCGTGGTGGGTACTATCAATTAGAGCTACCGTGAGTCATAGGCTAAATTTTTCTATCCTACCTACCTAACTCTTATTGGGGCGTGTATTTACTTATCTGTAAGTGATGCATTTTACATTCTACCCTAAAAAAAATGTCCCATAATATTCTCATATTGTATTTCAAGTGAATAGTTGTAGTGGTAGGCCTCTTTTGCAAGGGGCCGCCTGGGGAAGTACCACACCTTTGCCAGTTATTCATCCGCCAAGCAGTAATGTGCAAACATTACTGTGTTCCGGTATGAAGGGCAATGTTACCAGCGAAATTACTGGGCATGATGAGATTCAACAACTCATATCTCAGGGTGACAGGCGCAGTGCAGTGCCGCGCAGAATTTTGAATTTTAAAACACTGGGTGGCACTGTGTCTGATATGGGCAATCATGATGCTTACCATCAAGCACCTGATTTGCTCGTCTTGTTACTCACTATAATAAAAAAAAATAAGAATAGATCACTCAGTCTATAAAATATTAAGTCCTAAGAAATCACTAATGTTCCATTTTGGCCTTACGTTCATTTAGTCCATACAAGGTGTAAGTACATAGGCTCCATAAATTGATTCTAATTGGTCTGCGCACGCGATTCTCTTGCGTGATGTTGTGTCATTGTTCACACAGGGCTGGATTCAGTGGCTTACCAGGCTTAGTGGCTTAGGGGGCATTCCTGGAAGAGGCAAAGGTCCATCTTCGCCATATTCCTACGTTTCTCCACCTCAATAATTAATGATAATAATCATTATTAATAATAATAATAATAGTAATTTATCGCCATTGGTGACCATACGTGTAAGTTATTAGAAAGCATCCAACTTGTGACGTCCACTGGTGACAAAATAATTAGTGGCAATTGAGTATTAGAAAAAAAAAATCTTATTTTTTTAATTTATTTTGAAAGTTTAATGAAAATTATGTATCATCCGATTCAAAAATCACTTTCACTTTCCAGGGGGAAGGAATCGTTGAAAATGTTATACTCTATATAGAGGATGGGGGCATGGGCCCCCATCCTTAGTCCGCCCCGTCAAACATTCATAGCAACACGGTTATTCATACATTTACAGTTATCAGACATATTATGGTTGACTGTACTATAACTACTTACTACATACTTATACTTATTTACGAATACACAATAGGCAATTAAACTACCTACTAGGAAAAAGTAGCTAAAGAGAATTCCTTTGACTAAGAAAGCAATTTCTGATAGTAAGGATCTTAATCTCTCGGGAACATTTCTTGTAGGTTTTACGAAGGTCCCACGAAAAATGGTCACCCATCCTTGTAGAGACGTTGCTTAACCCTTAACCCGAGGAATCATGGTAGGTAAGCGTAATTTTTAAAACTCTTCAAAAATCTAAAGGCATCGATTCCCACGCTGTCCATTCTTTTAGTTTGAATATTTATTTTACTCTTGAAAAGTGTTATTCCCGTTACCATAGACAACTGAGATAATAGACAGTTATCGATTTGACACTGGCCGTATATGGCTAATTAAAAAGCCCAGGAAATGTCATTTCAAACGCGTTCCAAATTTGAAGATTGACAGCGCGGAATTGTGTTACAGAAGGGCGGGATTTTTATTGACTGTTCGGTTTATTTTTGGTGGCTTCGCACGGTTTGTGTGTACAGCTATGTAAATTAAACACATTATCTATTAAATTATTAAGAAACCTTATCACTTTCATATTATTATTTGAAAAATAATGCAATAAGTCGTCAAACTCGTTTATTCTTGTAGGTAAATTAAAACGGCTAATTGAATTTTTGTAATTAATAGTAATTATTGTGATTTCTTTATTTTATATGAAAAAACTGTTTTTAAATAGGTAAGATAGACAAGACGGGCAAATCTTAATATTATTGGTGTTATAATTTTATAGGTTATCTAAAATATGCCAAAGTTTAGAACGATACCATGTGGTCTCACAGTGGGTGAATGCATAGGGCCGTTAAATTCAATTCTTAAACAATACTTGAGTGGGATCTAACGCTATGGGGTCATTCGGAGCGGCCCTTACGTAAGGCGAGGTAAGGTAGAGACCTATTTGAACGATCGCATAGTGGAGTTTAATTACAAAATATAGTTCATAAGAAATATAGTTCATAAAGGAAAAGCTAGTTCATAATAACTGACGTTTTATTTAAGGTTATTTTATGTTATTAGCCAATCAGCTCTTAAACTCTACAACAAATTAAATAAAAAACATAAGGTAACTAAAATGACAAATAATCAAGTTAAACATGCAATACTCACCTGGCTACAAGAATTTGATTATGAAGGAATAGAGAATATGTTAAGGGATTTGTACTATTAGATAAATATCAACACTCTCACATACTACCTCGACAGACATACACACATACACACACCCCCACACTCATTCATTCTACTCACACATTCCCTCCATGCCCAACTCTTACGAGGCTGGTGTCATGGAGAGGGACTTACACACATACACTCACACACCCCCCCCACACCCCAACACACACCCATACTCAACAGTTTAAAATTTTTAAGGCACATCCGCCCAATTTTAAATTTAATAAAAAAAAAATTTTTGTTTTTTTTTAATTAAAATAAGTATTTTAGTAATTTTCATATAAAAATCTCTTAAATGAGAATATAATATTATTATTGTAATGTAATGACATATTTTAGTGACGTAATATAGTTTATAAGCTCAAAAAATGGGAGAAGCCACTGGCTCCTGAAACACAGTTTATACTAGTTCGGGAGCCTATGGATTCAAAATAAACCTGTACCATATTTATTATGTCAATAAAGATATTGATTGATATTGAGTTAAAGATAAGAGCGAACTTAGCAACAAAAACGGACCAATCACAGATCTGTAATCGACCCTGTGTAGAGTTTTTGTGAATGAGTTGGCCTGCCATGGCGACCGCTGTGATAAATCCCATACTTTGCACAGTGTTGCTTGCTTCCTTAGGTAAGTTTTATTCTTAATAAGGGTGTTCGTACGTAGTAGGTCTAGAGAGACCCATTTAAAGTAAGGAATTTACCCGCGAATACCTAATAACCCTTTTTTAGGGCTCCGAACCCTAAAAGGGTGCCGAAGGAGCCCTATTACTAAGCCTCCGCTGTCCGTCCGTCCGTCCGTCCGTCCGTCCGTCCGTCTGTCACAGGGCTCTATCTCATAAACCGTAATAGCTAGGTACTTGTAATTTTCACAAAACATGTATCCCTAATGCCGCTACAAAGACAAACAATAAAATTAAAAAAAAGTTTATAATTAAAGGTACTCTCCATACAAGCAACGTGTTTTTGCTCAAAATTTATTTCTCGATTTCGTTCGTGTATCGTGAAAACGGCATCAGCTAGGTATTTGATTTTTTCACGGAACGTTAATAATTATGTTTGCTATAATATGAAATAATTATGACTAAATAAAATTAATAAATAACTGGAGCGTTCATAGAAATCACGATTTTTTTTCAACGTTTTACGCTGTAACACCATATTGGCAATAGTTATCTGCTTGAAAATCTTACACAATATGGGTAACTATAATAGCTATAACAACAAATACTAAAAATTAAATAAATTCAAAAATTCAAGGACTTTCCCATACAAGACACTTTTCCGACTTATTAAAATCAAATAAGACTAATTCTGACTAGAGTTTTCGAAGAAGATTTCAAACAATATTTAGCAATACACATATACCATTATCATGATTTACCATATATTATACGAGTAAGATACCGTATCCTGTGTAATATTTATAATCTAGATACCTATCTATTGCATACCATCATCAGGTTATCTGTATAAAAACTCCTTAATGTGATGAGACTGCCAGTTACTTACAGTCTTCCATATTATTTCAAGTTTTAACAAAAATCATTGCCACCTACGTTCCCTTAACTAACAACCCTTAAAATACCATATCTCTAAATATTTTCAATACGTAAAATGTAGATAAACAAAGTATCTATTGAACAGCAGCAGTGGGGTTAACCTATTTAGGAACTGTTAAATAAATAGATAAAGAATACATAACATAATATTACATCTAAACCACATATTGGTATTTTTGTAAAACGATCAGTTACCTCTTAAAAACAAAAATAAGTAAGTATAATAAAATCATGAATTTAGTAAAATACTACAACATCTGTTCTTTGTTTTTTTTGGAAGCTGGTCATTAAGATTGAGTCTGGGACAAATAGTTCATCGTCAAGTGGCACTTCAATGGACAGAAAAAAATGGACAAACAATGTGTGAAGATTGGTTTCAAGAGGAACAATAGAGTCCGAATAGCACAAGGAACGTGTTTTTCAATAAAAGTGGTAGACCCGCAGATTTTTTATGATACTTGCTTTAGAAATTGACGTTTGAAAAGAATTTATTATGTGACTTACTTGACCGAAAATTGTTTTTTTATAAATTTGCTGTGTAAGGTACATTAATTTGATGAGGAGAGGTGATTTCTATAGCTATATCTGTACATACGGTGGAGAGTGAGGAGCCCTTCACATGCGCGTCCCAACACGCATTTGACAAGTTTATTTTATATCTTAACTAAAGGATTTGTTGGTTTCAGGGCCACGTAGACCTTACATTATAATATTGCTTTTATTTGACAGGCCTAATAATAAGATTTTAGATGTGCATAAATAATATTTATATGTATCGCTATTAATTGTAATAAATTAGGCAAATGTTCTATTAAAATCGGATCGTGCGAGGCCATCAAAAAATATTTAGTACTTGACCACAGAACAGATAATAATACTCTTATCCTCACTTTATTCAAATCACAATATTTATTATAAATTAATCGGCGATAATAAGAGTAATTAGATATTCATATGTTTTAGTTTTATGTCTTTTGAGCAGTGTTGTCCAAATAAACGTACTTCATTCATTCATAATACAATTAAAAATGCATAATTGCGTTTGAAAACGCAGCAGTTTGAAATACAGCAGTTTAAGGTAAGGGTCGGCTAACCTTTCGGTAATAGTTACTATTACTATTCTTTGCTATATTGTTAAAGTGGGTTGGTATGTCTCAGCCTAAAACTCATTGCTTTTTTTATACTTACAAATTAAATTATTGTCTATGGTCTATGCAAAAAAAAAGCTACATCACTACTTTCTCTCAACTTTTTTGTAACGTCGGTCGGCGTTAAGTATTCGAATCACTATTCGAATGAACGGTGCGAGTAATCGATTAGATATCGATATGGAATTGACACGCGAGCTAATGGATTTTATTAATTAAAAATAATGTGTTCTTATTATGTTTCCATTGGAGTTTGGAACCTTCTTATGATGTGAGAACTTTATGAAGGAAAAGTGTTAACTTTATGGTGTTAATATTGTTTTAGATGTTATAAATATATAGGTATACAAAATAAATTTGTTATCTAAAACAAAAAAAAAACATTCTTAGGAAATAGTGTACGTTTCTATAATAAAATCCCAAAAGAGATACCTGGGCTCTCAGAGGGTAAATTCAAAACCTAGGTATATAAAATCTACTTTACTAAAGAAGGCTTATTATAAAGTCAATCAGTAAATAGAGGACAAAGATGCCTGGAAACTTCTGCATAGCCACCACGCGACATCTTCCAAACAAACGAATGTAACCAAACCAAATATTGTAAAACAATCAGTTGAAAACATTAAGCCCTACAAATTTCTTGTGTGTTCTTGTAAAGGTATCTTTCCGAACGCACGGTAGACTCATTACTGTTTATTTTCATTGACGTGAAAAAGTGTCAGAGTACCTATTTGAATAAATCTTTTTGACTTTGACTTTGAGTAGATTGTTGCTAGGAACTGGGTTATATTGGGTTTTAGCGCCGTGTGTTACACATTACTTTTCACTGATTGTAAAAAAATTAAATTATCAATTTGATTAAAACATATTTACCAATTGATACCAACAACGTGCGTCTCAACGACGGCAGTCGAATCTACATATATCTACACTCTACACTAGCTGTGACCCGCGGTTTCACCCGCGTAGTCTTCGTTCCCGTGGGAATATCGGGATAAAAAGTACCCTATGTGTTATTCCAGGGTCTAAGCTACTTACGTACCAAATTTCAGCCCAATCGGTTCAGTAGTTTTGGCGTGAAAGAGTAACAAACATCCATACATACATCCATACTTACAAACTTTCGCCTTTATAATAGTATATTAGGATATTAGGATTAGGATAGGATAGGATAGGATATATATTCGAATCGGACCCACGTGCGATACCAAATACCAAAAAAAAATATCTTGTTGGTCACTTGTGGACACTTTGTTGGTATGACTGCCTCGGAGGCGGAGTTGGCCCATGCTCGACTACCAATCAAGAGGTCCCGGGTTCGATCCCCAGGTCAGGCATAGTGTTAAATATTGGATTTTTCCATTAGGAATTATCTCAATAACTGCCTGGAGTCTGGAACTGTGCCCGGTATATGGCAATAGGCTCGCCCCCTGTTACATGGGACCAATAACATACTGGTGAAATGTGGGTGTATCTACTATGGGGCTGAGTCCTGGGTACACCTCTGCCTACCCCATCGGGAAAAAGGCGTGAATGTATGTTGTTATGTTGTTGGTCACAGACAAAAATTAAAATGAAATTTTCTTTAACCCTTAGAGGTTGAAAAAGTTATTTTGGCCCCGCTCTGGTACGCAACAATGATGGACTTTTGAGCAAGAGGATAGAAAAGATATTAACGCCCAGTTAATGACAATATAGGCTCGCCCCCCTATAACATGAGACTTAGAGTCCGTGGTCCAGCGGGTATATGCCCGCCCGGCTTTAAATCCAGAGTCCCTGGATCGAATCTCACCATGTGGACTTTTCACGTGAGCGCTACCATGTTTCGGATGTCACGTTAAACTGTAGGTCCCTATAGTTTCCTATAAGATATGTAGGGGGCAGTCGTTAGCTCATGTTGGAGGCCTTGTAGGAATCTTGGCGACCTGAAACTCTGACAATATGGGTTGTCCACATAACCCATATGAATTGACTCGAGCAGTGTAATTGGGGTATAAATTCAAATTATTATTATTATTATTAGAGATATACCTGACGACATTTGGGGATACTATGAGACTAACTCCTGGCTACAGTACGGCTTACCCCTCCGAGGAAAAGATGTGATGTTATGTTATGTAGGTACATATTATAGTTAAATGTGACAAAGAGTCAAGGAGGCAGTTGCTCCGACCTCCCTTTACCTGCCGCCTTGTAGGAGCATCTATTGTTACTGATATGGTAATATGGATACGCCTTACAATCAAATCAAATCAAGAAAATAGTATTATTTTGTAAATATTTATCGGGACCAATAACATACTGGCGAAATGTGGGTGCCTAAAATGCCTAAAAAGGCGTGATTGTATGTTATGTGATGATGTTATTTTTCGGGCATGTAGTATTTTATTTTAGTTTGCAGTTTTCAATAAATTTATTTGGGACAAAACAAGAATATTTCTTATTAGGATTGTCCATGCGAAGCTAGGTTTAGGAGCTTTATAAATATTGAAAGAGGGTAGGTACTTTACCCTGTAATAAATCAGGTTACCAATACATTTTGTTATACCTACATAGGTCAAAGAACACTTCTTTTTTAAATGTAGCAGCCTTAGATTACTGATAAGCCACAGCGCGCGCTCCGAATAGCCGAAGAAATTATATCTCTTATTAAATATTTTATATTTTTATAGACTAAGCGGTCTACTCGCTTAAAACACAATACGAATATGGAAAGAAAAACTAAGCTTAGTCTATAAAAATATTAAGAAAAAAAGGAAGTGTTTATCAATTTCAATACCAATTCTAATTGTAACAATAGACTTGTCGGTGGGTAGATTGCGAAATGTATCACGAAAAATTTCGCCGAAGACTAGTACCTCCTCGGTTACTCAAGTGGTAGAGTACCCACCACGCGGAATGGTGCGGAGGGTGCTGGTTCAAATCCTGCCCGTGGGTGTAATTTTTCTTACTTTATTCGTATAATTGTCAGTGGTAATACATACTGGCGAAATGTGGGTGTATCTACTATGGGACTGAGTCCTGGGTACATCTCTGCCTACCCTTTCGGGAAAAAAAGGCGTGAATGTATGTCTATGTTATGTCATGTTGTCAGTGGTTCCTCAATGTTTATTTGGAAATTTATGTCGGCCCAAACATCTTAAGACGACGAATTGAAAATATTGGCGGTAGGGATCTCAATATTTCTCAGCAACAACAAAACATTTGAAACTAATGTTTATGTATTTCATTTATCATGATATTGACATCATTTTGGTAATTGGTTTACATGATTGGTTAACTTTTACAGCAGAGAAAAAAATATCAAAGACTGCAGGCCTACCATCAACTTATAGGCTAGCAATTCAATTCCGACTCTATTCAATTTAGGTACCTAAAAAATTTCATACCATCAACTCATTAAGCGACGATCGCATTTGAATCGTATTACGTCAGAAAGAATGAACAAAACTTTGTCTCTGATCCAACTTTCCGCCGCCGAGCGAGAAAAAGACAACGCTATATAAAAATCTCGTGGTCTCATTCAATGGCCGCTTCGTTTTGAAACGGCATCTTACATAAAAATCGGAAATTACCGGATTTTTTTAGACCCCAATTTTATATTAAGTTTTGCGAATAAAATACATTAAATTATTTTATATTTTACAAAATTTTATTTATTTTATATTTTGGGTATAGTGTCTTACCATTAATGCTTGAATTTCCAAGATTATTATACGAAATCATAATTAAAATTTTTGAACGAACTAGCCGATGTCATCCTTATTATTCTTTACGAGCGCGGTAGTTTTAAAAGTGGAATTATTAGTTTGTGTTTGGCGTTTGGAAGAAAACAAAGTTAGTAAATTTATAATGAGGTAAGCTGTTAGTTTATGTTTTCTATATAATTATGTAAGTGTTTTGAATATTATTATTTATTTTTTTTGACTGCCTCGGTGGCGTAGTGGGCGCATGCTCGACTGCCAATCAAGAGGTCCCGGTTTCGATCCCCAGGTCAGGCATAGTGCTAAATATTGGATTTTTCCATTAGGAATTATCTCAATAGCTGCCTGGAGTCTGGAACTGTGCCCGGTATATGGCAATAGGCTCGCCCCCTATTACATGGGACCAATAACATACTGGCGAAATGTGGGTGTATCTACTATGGGACTGAGTCCTGGGTACACCTCTGCCTACCCCTTCGGGAAAAAGGCGTGAATGTATGTTATGTTTGTTATATTATTTAACGATTCGTAATATCAAACCTCAATAATAATTCCATGTCCAATCAACAGTGTGGAATTCGTGTACCTTTACCTTTCTTATGTGTTTTTTTGTTGTATACAGTTAACAATCTCGTCAAGTGGTGTCACGAAGGGTTACGTACCACCAGTTAGAAATATTGTGGGAAGCTCTAAACTCTCATCGAGAACATCTTCAAAACAAAAGCATCTTCGTTGATGCACTCCATCAGCTCAAATAATAGTAGTTCGTCATACATACTAATCAATATTCAAACAACTCTTGCGCACGACGTTAAACTTAGTTGATTAGTATCTTAGATATTATTATGTCACAGAGTCACAGCTCTCCTTATCGACTTTAGCCTCAATATTGAAAATAGCACACTTACACTTACAGAGATTTAAAAAATACACGGAAATATGTAAAAACGATTCAGTTTGGCGAAACAAAACTAACTTTTATTGAATCGCTAGATTTGACAGTTATGCTATTCAGGTTCAGTCGTAAGGAAGCATCATAGTACGAAAAGAACGAACGAAACTAAGCTTGCCATTCAGTTTAGGTTTTGTTTTGGCGGGAATTTTAAACTGATCGGCTTAACAAGGTCATGGTACGAAAATAGCGACGCAGTTCAGTTTAGGTCCTAAACTGAATTGCTTATCTAGTTGATGGTAAGCCTGCTGGTCTATAAAAACAGAGATTTTCATTCTACAGGGAAATGAGACTGATTTATGCCTCTAAATTGTTTGTGTAGATTCATCTATACAAATACTTCAATATGTTAATTTGATTTTATAAAATTAGCAATAGTTTTAATATTATTCGAGAAATACTGTTTTGGCGCATACGACCTTTCAGTGCACGCAAGCTCGCGCGTGTTTTAGTATGCAATCTGTCCCCCCTCAGTCCGCTACTGACCATTGTCAGCGACGGGTCTGTGCCAGTCGAGCTCCCGCGCGCTTTCGATAACCATAGTATCAAAGTAGTGATCAAAATATTTTACCGAGTAATATCTTATCATTAAAAATGGGGAAAAAATCTGAATCTGAGTTCCTAAAAGAAAGAGGAAAGCTTATTTAATTGAAAAGTGTAAAAAAATGGTAAATAAAAGGTAAGTAAACGTCAAATAATTAGAACATTTGTTAACTGCCTACTACATATACATAATATACCTATGTACTAAATGTATGGATACTTCCGTATGACTGTTTT
The DNA here is from genome assembly GCA_947063395.1 of Hemistola chrysoprasaria. Lineage (NCBI taxonomy): Eukaryota > Metazoa > Arthropoda > Insecta > Lepidoptera > Geometridae > Hemistola > Hemistola chrysoprasaria. The sequence continues at coordinate 4,044,210 of OX346736.1, read as the reverse complement.
CCTTGGGATAGGTGGATAGCTAGTTATTTTCCTGACATTTTTTACTGGTTTGGTTTATTTATTTTATCCATCATAAATAACTAAAATGGTAAATCAGTAGCGTGGACCAAACATTGCAGTATTTTCGGGTTTTTAGTATGATTATCTGGTCTAGGTTTATATTATTTATAATCTATGGGTAAGTATGTATATTCTTATGTCTCCACAATATAAAATGAAAAAATAAAATAACCATTTATATTGTAGGAAGCAATCGTCAGAACAGAGAAAAGCAATGGAGTCGTCTCTGGATTTAGCTGAAAATAAAACAATGTCAGTTGAGTCTCTAGAAGGGTATGTATAATCATGTGATTATGTGTACCTAATCATTTTACACATCCACTAAATTAAAGGATCGCTTATAATAGGTATTAATGATGTAATAAATACGAGTAAACTATATTGTTAGGGTTCCGTACCTCAAAAGGAAAAAAGGAACCCTTACAGAATCACTTTGTTGTCCGTCTGTCCGTCTGTCTGTCAAGACATTTTTTAATGGGAACGCGTGGATATGTCAAGTTGGAATTGATATCAACTACTCAGATCTGCTATACGTATTAAATTATTATACAATACTACTATTACTATAAAATATTGTGGCTATAAAAAAATCATACTTCTAAGTTAACACAATGAGAAGTTATGGCCATTTTATTACATATTTCCCTACTTTTTTTTCGCAAGGAACTAATAGATGGCGCTGTATGTTCTTGGTATCTAAGTATGGAATCCTATACTATGCATACATACGTATTCCTTATTTTATTTTGTAGAATACAAGAAATGCCTCTGAGTTTTTTTATTTTTATTTATGATATTGAGTGACAAGACGAGCAAATCAGGTGCCTGATGGTAAGCATCATGATTGCCCATATCAGTTATGCAGAATTACAAAACGTGTCACCCACGTAAGATTTTATTATAACTTATCAGTGTTTATGTCGAATTACAGAACAATAAAGGTTTACTAATAGGATAATAATGCGCATACACGTAATTTTGAACATACTCCTACAGCTATCGTATGTATTATCTTTATATATTTTTACATGACCTGAAGGTTCGATAATCATACACTTATTGTTGTGTATATGTTTCAGACTGAGAATGAATGTAACGATGATGACAAGCTCTCAAACATATAAGAATACGCACCTGAGCAAATGGTAAGAACTTTGTTTTATTCTTTACTCGATAACTCGATTGGGACCTTATTCGAACATTTTATTATCTGTACAAATACCAATAAATTAAATTGTAGTGTCTGTTTGTAATCTTAAAATAACAGTTTTTTTATTGAAAGCATATGAAAGTATATACGATACTTATAACAAAAAAAACAATTTTTGTTTTGTCTGTTTGTTACGCCTGATCTCTAAAACGGCGGAACCAATTTTGACGGGACTTTCACAGGCAGATATCTGATATACTAAAGAGTTAGCCTAGTTTGTTTATTTTAGAAGAATAGAAATAAAAAAGAAATAGAAGTTTTTGGATTCCGCGCAAGAATATAAGTTAGACTTGAAACTTAGAATTGAAACTGCTAGTGGGAATTTGATGACATTTGGAATAGACATAGCCGTTCAAGATATGCATATAAGCTACTTTTAATGAAAGTAATATTTGCTACATTTGTGTGAGATTAATATAGGTTTTTTGTTTTTCAGTCAGAAAAACAATGTCAAGAAAAGAATGCGCTTCCATACATAGTTGAAGTTACATCTGAAGCTGAGACCAAAGTGGAAAATGAAGAATTAAAGTACACAATAATGAAGGTATTTTGAGTGATTGGTGAACTAGCGCCGGTGTCGTTCACTACAGCTTTCTAAAATCTGGCCAAACGATTACGGCAGATATCTATTGTCAGCAACTGCAAACCATGAAGGAAGAACTAGCTGCTAGCTAACTGCTGCTTCACGACAACGCAAGACCACACACTGCACAACTAACAACCACTAAGTTAGATGAGCTACAATTGAAATGTCTGCGACATCCACCGTACTCCCCGGACCTTACTCCAACAGATTACCAGTTTTTTCGGAATTTGGACAACTTCTTACAAGGAAAAAAATCAACTCCGATGCGGCAGTCCAAACCGCCTTCAAAGAGTTTATTGATTCTCACCCCCATAGTTTTTTTAGTAAAGAGAACTACCTATGAGATGGCAAAAGTGCATAGATAACAACGGTGCATACTTTGATTAATTAAATATATTTTACAAAAAAAAAATTCTTTATATTCCTCCCGTACAAAACACCAATTTCATATGTATTGTACCCAATATTTACCGACGATTTCAGTTTTGTCTAACTGTAACTTCAGTAGTAGTACCTACATACATGCCTATACCTATATCCTTCATAACATCATATCCTACTAATATTAGCTGTATGTAGTTATGTTGTGTTGTTATGTTGGTAACAATACTTGTATATACCTACGTATATACGTCGTGTTAAAAAAATTGTATTAATACTAAAGGTGCATCTTCCTATCAAACTGAACACCTTTCAAAAGAAAGAATTTTTAAATTCGCCCAAAAAATATCGACTTCCCATCTGCCGATCAGCTGATCCATTTTATATGGGAAGTCGAATTTTTTTGTGCGTATTTCAAAATTCTTTCTTTTGCTTTTAGGTTGACGGGTGTAGTAAGACACCCCTTTATGTATTACTAAACCATTTTTTAACACGTTGTATGACTCAACAATAATAAATGGCTGAACGGATTTGCTAAAAGCTAGAAGATCATATTTCTACCTATAGCAGTAGTTCTGCACCATGAATACTATAGACCGTTATATATATCTAATTAATTGAATTTCCTATTAGTGAAATAATTTTCATTATCGGGCCTTTCATTATTCAGTTTCAGAGATTACATTTTACAAACAAACAAACATCAAACTTTAACCTCTATATAATATTAGTGTATAGTAATATAATATTATATATAAGTACTATAATAATAGTGTAGATATTTTTAATGAAAAAAGATAGTCCAAAAAAAATAAGGTACGGAGACTCTACGGCGTCTATGTTCCAGTGCGTAATAAGTCGCGCTGTGATGACGGCTCGAGTCGAGTAATAGTATTCTGTGATCGAGCCGGTCAATCGCAAGTTACGTAATATTACAGGGGTGTAAGCGGGTTGCGGGGCTCAGCGCATGATTTCAGATTCATTATTTAAGACTGCGTCACCTTAAATAAAGATTCATATTACTGTAAGTAATGTCATATCCACTTTATTCCTGATGTCGGTAGAAACAAAGCGACGTGTTGAATGAGCGAGCATGCACACGAGTTAATATCGCGATGGAAGTATTCTTACTACTGTCGCTTACATTATAACAACACGCTTTATTTCTTATTTGAATATACTTTTGTTTATTTTACAACTTTGGCAGTATTTTTTTAAACTGCTAGGTGAGGCGATTTTCATAGATAGATAGATACATAAATTCTTTATTATAGCACCACATCTTAAAAAACTTAAAACTAAAATGTATAGGAATATGTCTAGTGTAACAATTGGCGGTTTTATCGCTAAAAGCGATCTCTTCCAGACAACCGAGTAAGGAGAGGAGAGTAAAGTAGTTCACATTTGGTCGGTGGTGTGAATGAAATAATGTCATAATAACTACATACATACATAAAAACATTCATGCTACCCTGCATGGATTGATATATTTTTTATGTATTGAAAGAATCCTTCTTCCCACTAGTATTATAATGCGAAAGTTTGTGAAGATGGATGGATGGATGTTTGTTACTCCTTAACGCTAAAACTGCGAACCGATTGGGCTGAAATTTGGTATGTGGGTAGTTTAAGCCCTGGAACAACACATTGGGTACTTCTTATCCAGATATTCCCACGGGAACGAAGACTACGCGGGAGAAACCGCGGAGTGCAGCTAGTGGAAATACATGTGGTTTTTGATTAATGTCTAATATTTTATTCTATTCTGTATTTTTTCAACTACAAGTTTAATATTTTATATTGTTATAGACTAAGCGGTCTATTCGCTTAATATGACTTCCACGGTAGCTCAATTGATAGAATGCCCACCTCGTGGAAGGCGCCGGTTCAAGTCCCGCTCGTGTGTGAAAATTTTTTTTTTTTTTTATGATAGTAAGTAACAAGACGAGCAAATCAGGTGCCTGATGGTAAGCATCATGATTGCCCATATCAAACACAGTGCCACCTAGTGTTTTAAAATTTAAAATTATGCGTGGCACTGCACTGCGCCTGTCACCCTGAGATAGGAGATTTCTTCATATTGTATTACAATTAATTTAGTAGTGGTAGGCCTCTTTTGCAGGGGGCCGCCTGGGGAAGTACCACACCTTTGCCAGTTATTCATCTGCCAAGCAATAATGTGCAAACATTACTGTGTTCCGGTATGAAGGGCAATGTTTCCAGCGAAATTACTGGGCATGATGAGATTCACCAACTCATATCTCAGGGTGACAGGCGCAGTGCAGTGCTGCGCAGAATTTTAAATTTTAAAACACTGGGGGGCACTGTGTCTGATATGGGCAATCATGATGCTTACCATCAGGCACCTGATTTGCTCGTCTTGTTACTCACTATCTTAAAAAAATAAATAAAAATAAAACAATTATAATGGCGCCGCACGGCATGCATCCAGTGTCAATAACACGTTCCCAGGAATTAATTCCTTTATTAGAATGCAAGTAAAACTGTGGCCAAGAACCAAGTTTATTTTGACAATAGGCTACATTTGGCACCGCTGACGCATTGTCAATAGAATAATGAATAATTGAATGGAAATTAGCAATGCCCTGATAGCACGACTTTGTATTCAGTGTTCTACTTTGAAATAGTTTACAATTTGGTAAGAGACCTTATTGTTCTTTTAACCCCCAACCAAAAAAGGAATGATGTTATAAGTTTTCTCTGTATCTATTATGTGTGTCTTACATAGATATTTTTCGGTGAGATAGGCCTCGTCGGTGTTGGTCCGCAACTAGAGAAACTCGAACAAACCCGAAACGGGGACTATGTCAGGCACGAGGGTACAATCTGATATAAGGCAGTTCCCTACAACCAAACTGGCTCCGCACGTATCTACATGATCCTGCGGACTCAGCCCGTGGGGTCGTGAGGGTGGTGAAGGCTCTGGGTAAACCTACTTTTCAAGTCCTCCTAGGCGACATATTGTCTGATTCAAAGATGCAAAGATTCAAAGATATTTATTTTATCTAAACATGTGTTAAACATTACAGTTGAAATATCTTGCTGTTGAAATTGCATAAAATTGTCTCAACATGTTTATGCCTTTTGGCGTACAAAATATATTTATAAATTATATTAAAATTATAGAATTGATAATAATAACAATTAAAAAAAAAAGCAATTAAGTAATAATCTGTGGAGAGTGTTCTAAATCCATCTAAGTGTTTAGTATAGACTATAACATAATATTATATGTACATCTAATTTATCATATTGTTTCATTAAAATAAAACGTGCAGGTTAGCATTATAACGCAGATAATAAACACAGGTAATCTTATTTACAAAGTTTTAAAAAATACTAGCTATATTATAGTATTCGCCATCTCTCTGCTGATTTTTTCATCACCTGCCAGTCGTAATCTCGCGCCATTGTCTATGGCCGTCGGGGCGCGTTTGAATCGTGAACAAAACGCTTGACAGGCGCGCGTTCGAAACCATAATAATAAATTAAATCGAACCTCCTTGTAAATTATCTGTGAAATTGACAGATGGCGGGAAAATTATGGAAGGTTATTTTTGGCGCGATTTACTGAAACCTAAAACCTGAACTTAATTAATGACCAGTTCCAAACTGGTAAGTCTTAACAGGATACAGGACCTCTTAGCAGTTTGACACAATCCTATGGAAAATTAACGAAATCGATGTTTTGTATTCCCGTGTTGCCTCCGAGAATAACAGATTTTATCCATAAATTTATATCTTGAAAATTAGAAGATGAATTAGGCTATGTCCCTGTTATTTTATTTTGTTCCTTAACTCTTCATTTATTTCCAGTGAACGTCTAATTACGCGAGTAAAACTGGGACAGTTTTTCATGTTTTTGAAGGGTCATACTTCATTTAACAATGAGTTTGTAGAAAAATGAAAATGACTGGGACGTATTCACTGAAGACCTAGATTTTATAAAAAAAAATCTATTGCTCTGACGTATTTACCTAGGGAGGAAACACGGGAATACGTTTGTATGGAAAAATCACCCCTCATGTAACCTCTTAAAGGCCAGTTATTATAAATGTTGACTAGGTCACTTACATATTATGACTCTCATATTTTAAACACTACGATCTCCTGTTATGTTAGGTAAGTACTTACTTAGTTACTCCTACCTTCTTGTATTACTTGGTATATATTACACCATTTCAGTATCATCAGAAAAACGAACCCTTATAGAATCACTTTGTTGTCCGTCTGATCAACTGCCAAGACAATTTTTTAACGGGAACGCGTGGAGGTATCAAGTTGAAATTGATATCAACTACTCAGATCTGCGGTCTCTTGTGGCTGTAATAAAATTATAGTTCCTATATTTTTCATCATGCCCAGTAATTTCGCCGGTAACATTGCCCTTCAGACCGAAACACAGTAATGTTTGCACATTACTGCTTGGCGGATGAATAACTGGCAAAGGTGGTAATGTTAGAAAGTCATCTGTCTACCACATAAAATTGTCACTGAGTTAAACTAGAGATTTTGTTCAATTACTTGGGTTAGTCCCGTTGTGCCACAGTCCCGGTGAACGACGCTCTGAGCGCTATAATTATTTAGGTCATTTAAATTACTACATTGATATTCCTTATAATCTGGGTCGTAGCGAATGAAATTACCTATATTTTTACCTCGCCTCGACTGCCTCGGTGGCGTAGAGGGTGCATGCTCGACTGCCAATCAAGAGGTCCCGAATTCGATCCCCGGGTCAGGCAAAGTGTTAAATATTGGATTTTCCCATTAGGAATTATCTCAATAACTGCCTGGAGTCTGGGACTGTGCCCGGTAGATGGCAATAGGCTCGCCCCCTATTACATGGGACCAATAACATACTGGCGAAATGTGGGTGTATCTACTATGGGACTGAGTCCTGGGTACACCTCTGCCTACCCCTTCGGGAAAAAGGCGTGAATGTATGTATGTATGTTTCTTTTTAATTAAACATGACATTATGTTTATTTTGTGTTATTAACAGCACATGAGTTTTTATTTGTAATGCAAAATACGAAAAATATTTAAATAAATTCACAAAAGCAGCAACTGGAATGACTTGTCAGAAAAATATAAACAAATAAGTAGGATATGAATACACCTATTATTCACTCATTTCAATTGAAAAAGAATTACAATATATAATATAATATTACTTACTCAGTTGCAGTTGCTAACATAACCATAAATAGAGTTTAAGGCCCTGTGCACACCTAATTGGCCCTCTCGCTCAAACGTACCCACATTTTTGAATATATAAAAACTACTACATGTAATTACGTAAAATAAACTCTACTAGGAACTAGAAAATTACAATGAGAATTATACATATTAATATGGGACAACTTCGACACACGGTCATCTGGTCCAAACTAGGCTAGAAGCCGGTACTATGGTAACCAGATGACTGATATACATACTTATATAAGGTTAAGGACTGCCTCGGTGGCGTAGTGGGCTCTACTGCAAATCAAGAGGTCCCGGGTTCGATCCCCAGGTCAGACAAAGTGTTAAATATTGAATTTTTTCATTATGAATTATCTCAATAACTGCCTGGAGTCTGGAACTGTGCCCGGTAAATGGCAATAGGCTCGCCCCCTATTACATGGGACCAATAACATACTGGCGAAATGTGGGTGTATCTACTATGGGACTGAGTCCTGGGTACACCTCTGCCTACCCCTTCGGGAAAAAGGCGTGAATGTATGTTATGTTATGTTATATAAGGTTATAACACCCATACACAGATCAAACAGACATGCACACAAATATTTGACCTGGCCGAGGATCGAGCCCGGGGCCTGTGAACAGAAAGCAGAGTTACTACCATCTGAGCCAACGAGGCTGTCATAATCAAGTTTGAATTAAATTGGATTTTTTATACTGAAAGTTTGTATTGTTATTTTTTAGTTCTTAGTAGACTTTATTTTACGTAATTCCCAAATATTGAGAAATAGAGACTAATTTTCCACGCAGGCATGGTGACAGATTTCGAAATCCCGTTTCATAATTTAGGTACACATCTAATATTATCGAAAAAAACATTTTTTCAGAATAATATTACATTTTACCGCAAATTAATGCATTTTTAACTTTCTAATTTAAAATGAGCGCGAATACGCTCGTATGTGTCATGGCGTCGGGTCCTGACGTCACGCCTAAGTAAATATTTTATTTTTGCCTTAATAAAACCTTGTTACATCTTCGATGATTCCTGGATTACCACGAATATATAACAAATCAAGTGACTGATCACAACACAACAAAAGTTATTGCGATATGGTGAATATTTACTTCAAGTGTTTATACTCTCAGTAACAGTTTACTCAGGCGTGACGTCATTCACTCTGATTGGCGTTTCAGTTAAGATGGCCGATTGCAATTTTTTGTACTTTTATTTTAATAATAATATTATTAATCTCAATGTTTTCAATAATACTGGGTCGTTTTTTAGAATCCTTTCGATATATATTTTTCACTAAAACCATTTATTTTTTTATTCTTTTATAGTGTCATCATGCCTATTTTGTGGTTGACTCTTGACCATTTTTTGCTGTATGGTAGTTACCATATAAAAAAAAATTAAATCAATTTAAAAATCCACAGAATATTAAGTTTATTATAGCTTTTAAAGCGTTTATTAATAAAACCAATACTATCTCAGATTAACACATTTCAATCCAAGAGTTACGAAAAAAAAACATAATTACTTACCATGCATTATGTACAATCTACAAATGTTTATTCTATATCACTCTAAAACATAGCAAACTTTTAAAATTATTTACACTTGACACTGCTAAAATATAGGTATGGCAAATAGGAAAAGTGACTAATTAATAGTTTAATAGTAATGAATGAATGAATGAATGAATGAAAACTCTTTATTGCTACCACAATATAACAATTAATAAATTCAATGACTAATTAATAGAATATTGTTAAAATAATTATTTTTGGATATTTTTATGTTTATTTGTATATATGGAGAAAACCATACGGTTTTTATAAACCGAATATATTTTTGCGCAAATAATAATAATATATTAATAATATGGGACAACTTCCACACATGGTCATCTGGTCCCAAACTAGGCTAGAAGCCTGTACTATGGTAACCAGATGACTGATATACATACTTATATAAGCTTATAACACCCAGACACAGATCAAACAGACATGTTCATGCACACAAATGTTTGACCTGGCCGAGGATCGAACCCGGGGCCTGGGGCACATAAAGCAGAGTTACTACTATCAGAGCCATCAGGCTGTCAAAAAATGGACAGAATAAGAGCCAACCACAAGCAATTAAGTGGAAACTTAGTCTCTATTTCTCCATATTTGGTAATTTCATTTTGTATGGACGAAAAACCCCCTTAAAAACTGCACTAATTATTTTAAATATAAAAGTGTTAATGAGGACTTAACACAACATTAACATTATCGTGCAAAATCGTTAAAACATCACATGATTTTATTATTTTAATGATAATAATATTATAATGTAAGTTTTGTTTAGGTTTGTAAGGTTTGTTTTTGTAGTGGCCTCTTCTGCAGGGGGCCGCCTGGGAAAGTACAACACCTTTGCCAGTTATTCATCCGCCAAGCAGTAATGTGCAAACATTACTGTGTTCCGGTATGAAGGGCAATGTTACTAGCGAAATTACTGGCATGACGAGTTTCAACAACTAATATCTCAAGGTGACAGGTACAGTGGAGTGCCGCGCAGGGTTTTGAATTTTGAAATACTGGGTGGCGCTGTGTCTGATATGGGCAATCATGATGCTTACCATCAGGCACTTGATTTGCTCGTCTTGTCACTCACTATCATAAAACAAAACATATGTTCTGAACCTGACCCGGTAGCGGGTTAGGATAGGAAAAAAAACGGATATTTTCGTTTTAAACGTGACCCTCGTCTTAATCTGGTCCGGTATAATTTTGTAGAATATTCTGAATCTGACCAAGCAATGGGTTAGGAACTGCAAGAAACGGATTTTTATTCCAAACTTTAACCTTCTTTTGACTCAGAAAATTCCTAATGGAAAAATCCAAATAACACTTCACCTGACCTGGGGATCGAACTCTCCTGATTTTAACTAGCACTTACGAAGCACTACGCCATCGAGGCATTACCCTCCTTAACATAATATTATAGCTATTGACAATGGTAGCTTCCTCCCTACATTCTAGACGTCTAGATATAGTAAGAACCTATAAATGTAGTCACAAATCACAAAAATACTAAAGACGAATTTAATTATTCACTATAATATGTCAAGGCATATTCCATCAAAATTAATTATGCACGATTTACTCATTAAAATTAGATCAAACAGAATATCATAAAAAAATAACTTTAATTTATTGTTCTTATATGAGTTGAAAGTACTATAAAGTTTAGGAATCTTAATCACCATCATCTGTCATCTAATCATTGTCAAATAAAAATAAATTACCAAGTTTATATGTAGATGAAAAACAGTAGAGGACCGAAAACACTTCCCTGATGGACACCAGAATTCTCACGACCGTTGTCTAGATTACTTCGTAAGGCCTATTTTGACAAAGAATAAAACTTATAAAGTATGCAAAGCAGATTTAAACTAGCTTCCGCTCGCGGCCTCACTCGGTGTAATTTCCATTTATTTTCAAATAATGAACGGAACGCGTCACAGAAATCACAGTTAATTTAGTATTCATATCATAATAGTAATAATTACCTCTCGAGACATGACTATACTGATAATAGGTTCATGTACATGTATAGGTCGGTATTGAATAAATTATTCAACTACTTACCTGCATTTATAATTATAAGAAATACTTTTAACGGTCGTTTATTGCATCAGCTGTTAAATGAAAAAAGTCTAAATTGCTCATGACACTAATATTGTGACTAAGTAAATTTTCATGTATATACACATTCTGTTAATTAACTCTTGATAGCCAAAACTGATGAACCGATTTGGCTGAATGGAAATGTGGGGTTTAGGGCCACGACGTCCTTCCTAACATTATAATTTTGGTTTCATTTGATAGGCCTATTAATAAGATTTTCAAATCTGCATAAAATATAATTTTTTTAGTGTCGCCGTTATATATAATCATCATCATTATCATTTCAGCCATAGGACGTCCACTGCTGAACATAAACCTCCCCAAAGATTTCCGTCTAGAATGGTTGTACGCGGCCTACATCCAGCTTTATCCTGCTGTCTTTATCAGATCGTCTGTCCAACTTATGCGTAAACGTCTTACGCTGCGCTTGCCGATCCGTGGTCTCCATTCGAGAATTTACAGCCACATCGGCCATCAATTGTACATGCTATGTGCCCTGCACATTGTCACTTCAACTTGCTAATCCTCTGGGCTATGTCTTCGTCTACTGACCTCCTCATTTCTGATTCGATCTCGCAGGGAAATCCCGAGCAAAGCCCTCTCCATAAAAAGTCCAGTCCTCTTGGATTTCAAGCTCGTTTCCTTTGGGTGCTATAACTCTGTAATAAACTTTTCAGCGGGTGAAACCGCGGGGCACACCTAGAAAATATACCAGAATCTTATTTTAGACCTAGATACAAAATTTCTTATTCGCGATCGTGACTAACATTAGGATCTAAATATAAAACACTATTGAAGGTCGGACTTTTTAATAGAAAACGCTTTTAATTTGTATGCAGAAGAAAAATAAACTCGGCTCAACACGCTTTCTTCAAATCTTGTTTATCATCCGTCATCTAAAGAAGGAATTTGATTTGTCTGATTGTGTGTCTGTGTGTCTATTCGTAGTATCGTATCTCTTAAGTGAATGGGCCGATTTTGATGCGATTTATATGTTTGAAAGCTGACGTGATCGAGATGGTTTTATGGTTCAGAGGTTATGTAATGTTTATGATCTTCCTAACTTCCACCGGGTGGCAAATAACTGGCAAATAAATAAATAAGTTTGTAAAAAAAAAAAAATTATATAGGACAACTTACACACACGGTCATCTGGTCCCAAACTAGGCTAGAAGCCTGTACTATGGTAACCAGATGACTGATACGTACTTATATAAGCTTATAACACCCAGACACAAATCAAACAGACATGTTCACACAAATGTTTAACCTGGCCGGGGATTGAACCCGGGGCCTGCAGCACAGAAAGCAGAGTTACTACCGTCTGAGCCAACGATGCTGTCAATAGACTTATAACTTAATATCCTAATAATAATTATTCAAAGTATGATAATTTAGTTTTCCTGTTTACTTATTCCGTATTACTAACCCATATTGAGTATTACGTCTTTACCACGGAATTTTGTGGGTATTTCTTGAAAAGATACCTACTCTGTTTACGATAAGAAATTAATGACGACGAGGGCGTTAGTGTCTACTTGCTACGACGTTTGGAAGCAGCTCAATATGTAGACAAATGTAGTTCTCGTGTTGGCCACATTGTTTTCGACCTTAGACAGGCATCTCGAAATATACATACCACGTCATTGCAAACCACAGAGTTTACACCATATCCAGGAATTAATATTTAATTAGGTAGTTAACCGAAAAGGATCTAATCAAAAAATTCGCGTAAACAAAAAATAACCATTCCCCAAAAAATGCGTCACTCCAAACCACATTGCATAAATTAACTATGCCTACCTAAACTATTTATATAAGTATGTATATAGCGTCAGGCATTTTTTATGATAGTAAGTGACAAGACGAGCAAATCAGATACCTGATGGTAAGCATCATGATTGCCCATATCAGACACAGTGCCACCTAATGTTGTAATTCTAAATTCTCTGCGGCACTGCACTGCGCCTGTCACCCTGAGATATTAGTTGTTGAAACTCGTCATGCCCTGAATAAATATTTAATCTAAGTCTATATTTTAATCATAATGTCGTGCAACGTAAGAGAAGATTTCTAAAATATCTTTATACAAATTCTATGAAAATTTTACCAAATCGATGTTTTGTATTCCCCTGTTTCCTCCAAATATAATATATCTATTGTATATCCTGACATATTAAATGTATATTATCCTGATATATTAATGGTGAAGTAATCTATGTCCTTATTTAATTTTCTCATATAAATTAAATTTTTCTAAAGTGAACATCTAAAAATAACAGTTTTACTCGCGTGATTAGACAATCACTACAAAAATATAGAGTTTAAAAACAAAAATAAAAATCATCTCAGCCTTTGTTAATCCACTGCTGAACATAGGCCTCCCCCATAAAGGGGGGTTTTGCCAATACTCGACACGCTTGGCAGGCGGGTTGTCGAGCGCAGTTCGATAGTTTTTTGCAGAGGACGCTGCTGCCCGTCCTCTGGATCTGTTAACCCTTAGCCGGCTCTTACGGCAACCACGTGTAGAGAAGGTGGAGCACTATTCTAAAGCCGGTAACTCCACGGCGATCAGGATATAAATGTATCAAATAGGTTGACTATATTCGGAGGAAACAGGGGAATACAAAACATCGATTTGATTAATTTTCCATAGGATTGTGTCAAACTACTAAGACGTCGCCCGTTAAATTCTACGCGGTCGAAGTCGCGCGTAACTGCTAGTATTAAAAATAACATTAAATGTCATATATGTTTTTTCGTGTTGGCACGATTGAGTCATAAAACGCATCGATAATAAATGTAACATATATCTAATAAATATTACCTTTAATATTAGCATTCTTGTCAATATATTTGATAGCCCGAAGGCCCTTGACATAAAACATACATAGCATACAATCACGCTTTTTTCCCGAAGGGGTAGGCAGAGGTGTACCCAGGACTCAGTCCCATAGTAGACACACCCCCTTTCCCCAGTATGTTATTGGTCCCATGTAGGCCCCATTTTTGTAGTGGTATAGGCCTCTTTTGCAGGGGAAGTATCACACCTTTGCCATTTATTCATCCGCCAAGCAGTAATGTGCAAACATTACTGTGTTTCGGTATGAAAGGCAATGTTACCAGCGAAATTACTGGGCATGATGAGATTCAACAACTAATATCTCACGGTGACAGGCGCAGTGCAGTGCCGCGCAGAATTTTGAATTCTAAAACAATGGTGGGCCCTGTGTCTGATATGGGCAATCATGATGCTTATCATCAGGCACCTGATTTGCTCGTCTTGTCACTCACTATTATAAAAAAAAATGTTACAGGGGGCAAGCCTATTGCCATCTACCGGGCACAGTTCCTGACTCTTAGCAGTTATTGAGATAATTCCTAAAGGAAAAATAATATATTAAATTTTTCCATTAGGAATTATTTCTCTATCATCATCATTGGTTCCTCAAAGTTTGTATACAAACTTTGATATCCAGATATCTGATCTTTTTTATATCCATAACATAACATAACATACATTCACGCCTTTTTCCCGAAGGGGTAGGCAGAGGTGTACCCAGGACTCAGTCCCATAGTAGATACACCCACATTTCGCCAGTATGTTATTGGTCCCATGTAATAGGGGGCGAGCCTATTGCCATCTACCGGGCACAGTTCCAGACTCCAGGCAGCTATTGAGATAATTCATAATGGAAAAATCCAATATTTAACACTATGCCTGACCTGGGGATCGAACCCGGGACCACTTGATTGGCAGTCGAGCATGCGCCCACTACGCCACCGAGGCAGTGTTTTTATATCCAGATGATACCTATAGGTATGGGGATAAACGTTGTATGCCTATATTAGTTTTGCTTGTCGAATAACTTTAATATGTACTTATTACCAATGATCCGATGGCATTTAACTATGTTTTAATAATAGTTTTCAGGCTCGTTATAATATGAAGTTTATTACGTAATTAAACGAAATATAAAAATTAGATCAAAGTTTACGAACTGTGTTTATTTAACGCATCTTTAATATTCACACCTGCTTTTGAAGATGTTTCGTTAGTTTTATATATATAAAATATGTTCGATATAACGGGTTAGGCACGCTATGCACTAGTCCTGATTTGCAATGCTCGAGAAATACCTACCTATGCACGAAATCAATTCTGTGTACTTTCAAAAAGCTTTCGGGGTACATACTGGGAATAATTTAAATGACAGTTTCAATCAATTATATTACAAAAATTTTAAAAATTTTAGGTTTACTAGATTAGGTACGTTTGTGGAAAGTGCTAAAACCTGTTAAGAAAACAAAGTCCAGTCTTCGAAAGTTGTGGGTTTCTCAATGGAAAAAAAAATTTGCCTTGTTGTTGAAACTCGTCATGCCCAGTAACATTGCCCTTCAGACCGGAACACAGTAATGTTTGCACATTACTGCTTGGCGGATGAATAACTGGCAAAGGTGTGCTACTTCCCCAGGCGGCCCCCTGCAAAAGAAGCCTACCACTACAAAAATTCGGTGTTTAGATCGTTTAGATCATTTATTTATTTATTTATTTTATTTATTTATTGTAATAATATGAACGCATTACAGCAATTATACATATTATCAATTACGTTATAGTTAAAAAATACAATCATAATATTAATAAATTAGTAACTTCATTAAAATAATTAAAAAATAATAATAATAATAACAATAATAATTAAAAGTCAAAATTTGTAGTAAATATTAGCTTTAGGATTATAAGTCTCACAAAATGTCAATAGTAAATTTAAAATAGCACGCCATTTGTCACAAAAAATATCGCATTTGGGATAAGTAGCAAGGAATGCGTTGAGGTCAGACATGATGCGGCATATCGGAGTGTTCCTACGATGTACGGTGCGACAGAAAGAAAGATCAAGGAACCTGTGCCTACGGTTGGATCTGTGCAGGGTAAAGTTATTAGGCACAAATATGGAGCACATACGATTGTGCAAGGTGGGCGAATCTATAGCTCCTCTCAATATTTTGCAGCCGGTCCTAAGCTGGTCGAGCAGCCTCCTAGTTTTCAAGGAATTGAAACCTAGTTGACCTATCATGGAATAACATAAAAAGTACTTTATATTCCGATATTCCCACGGGAACGAAGACTATGCGGGTGAAACTGCTCGGAACAGCTAGTGTACAATATGGTGTATCGCAAATTTGGTATCCCTCTACTAAGCCACCATACTCTCGCTCAAAATTAGACGAAATTAAAGCACTCGCTTCACTTATCATATTATGATATTCGACCAAAAAATAGAGGAATTAGACTAATTTCTATTTTCGCCGTGAATCTTACACTCTATCGGCTATCGTGTTATCGGAAGACGGCATTGATTATGCAAGGGGTGTTATAATTAGACCGCGACTAGAACGTTGCCAAAATGACGTGGGTGCTAATCCATTGACAATAAACTGGCCTATCTAATGTGTTTTAGTTTAGTTTGGCTTATACGTGTTAAAATAAGGTATATAAGTGATTAATACTTAAAAGGGTGCATCTACTCATAAAACTGAACAACTTTGACAAGAAAGCAATGCTAAATTTGCCTAAAAAAATTTCGACTTCCCTTACAATTTGAATCAGCTGATCGTCAGGTTTGTATGGGAAGTCGAAATTTTTCTTCGCAAATGAGGCAATTCTTTCTTTTGTTTTTGTTTTTTAACCCTCTTTAAGTATTACCTTTTTGTAACACGTTGCCTGACCCTTCTAATCCTTATTTTAAACCTCAAATTTTAGTAAAATTTACAAACATACGTTTTTAACAGGTGAACAAAACGCTTGCGAGTTCTTACTCACCTCCAGCGCGGTTTTGGTTAGATTGATGGATGGATGGATGTTTGTTACTGTTTCACGCCAAAACTACTGAACAGATTGGACTGAAATTTGGTATGTAGGTAGCTTAGACCCTGGAATAACACAAAGGGTAATTTTTTCCTGATATTCCCACGGGAACGATGTCTACGCGGGTGAAACCGCAGGGCACAGCTAGTTGAAAATAATTTGGATTTTTATATATTCTACTAGCTCTCGCGGGGTCACTCGCGTCGCCATCGTTCCCGTCGGAATTTCGTGAAATAAAAGTACCCCAAGGGTCTAAGCTACCCACATATTAGTTTTATCCCAATCCATTCACTACTAGTTTTTGCGCTAAAGAATAACAAACATCCATCCATCCATCCTCACAAACTTTCGCTTTTATAATTTAAGTAGAAAGTAGGATGGTTTCAGCGACGGCAGCGAAGCCGCAACCATTTCAGACCTAACCTAACCACTACAGACCTAGATAAAATGGATATTATCTTACGAAAGTGCCACGTCTAGTATAGTTTTAATTTAAATTGCCTTGATAGTGGGTCTTAGGTCACACGGTCAAAGTTTATAGCTGAATTTTAAAACAGTTATGTACCTATTGCCAGTGGCGGATTGACACATTTGCCGCCAGTAGGCTATTCATATTTTGACACCCCTTACCGTTTGCGATACCGAAAATTCACTAGGGTACCAAGGTCTGCAAGGGCCAAAAGTAGGCGTGTGATCTTGCTACGAGAGCGGTGGAAAAATTTTGTACGTTGACAATGAAGGCGCCAGTAGAAAAATATTAGAATATTAACCATGAAGGCGCGAACAGCTTGTTGCGAGCGCGGTAAAATTTTATAGAATTTTGATACTAAATGTGCGAGAAACTTGCTGCAAGCTTGGTGAAAAATATTAGATACACTATTGTACAGGCGGTGTGAAGCTATCCCTAATACTTTATCCTACGTAGATGGTACTAATGTAATCTTTATAATTAAAAATTGCCGCCCCCTAGAATCTGCCGCCCTAGGCTCCCTGCTGGTAAATCCGCCACTGCCTATTGCTGAACAAAACTTAGGTTATAAGTCAGTTTGGTTTTGAAAACAATGCATGGTAAATGGTAAGCCAATAAAGAATTGTGTTTAAAAAGTTTTTAAATAAATATATTCTTATAAAACGTTCATTTAATGATCCCGCCTACCCGTAGTTCTATTTAGAACGTGTATTGCGGCATGGCAGTAGGAATACGTCTGTTCACAGGTGATTTTCACATGTAAACAATCGCCACGGCGTCTACACACTTTCTTTCTTTTTAATATGGACTTACATGTTACTTTATTTGCCAGTGTCAATATTTTTTTTTTTTACATATAACTTATATACACTATACATAATTGGAATTATAATATTTACTACATATTATTAATATACTACATATATCTATAACATAATATGACATACATATATACTACACATCTACACAAGCCCATCTAAATTTTATTCCGAGCACCACAAATTTATTCCAAGTATACTACGGATGAAGAGCTAGATGGTAAGATCTTCCATGGAAACTTTTAGTTAATTATTATGAATCTAAGTTGAACTTCAATATGAATATGGCAAGAAATAATTCACCCACTAGCGGGATTTGAACCCGCAGTTTCCGCACCAATCCGCGTAGTGGGTATTCTACCAATTGAGGTACCGTGGAGGTACTATTCATCGGCGAAAAATTTTCTATCATACCTAACGCCTATAGAGGCGTATAATGTGTTTATCTATAGGTGATCCATTTCGCATTCTACCCACCGACAAGTCTAATACCTCCACGGTAAGTCAATTGATAGAGTGCCCACCACGCGGATGGGTGTGGAAGGCGAGTTCAAATCTCACTCGTGGGCGAATTTTCCTTCCCAAAATATAATATACTAAGTTGAACTTTATTTTTAGTTAGAGTGTGTCGTTCTTATTTATATATATTATAGGACTATATTATACTAAATAATATAAGGCACCTCTTCATAATTTATGTAGGATGTGTGACATCTTTATAGTAGACGTTTCCGTAATTTGCCGATCGCTTCCGATGTTTGCCAATTTAATATTTTAATTAACAGAATTCAGAAAAGAGTGTTACTTACCTGTCAGTATTCACATAGGTCTCCTTGGCAGTAATCCCGTTGTAATGCACCCTGTTCTCTACCTCACCGTCCACCAAAACATCACTCATCACAAAATTCAAGATCTCCTTGTTCAAATGCCGCCTTAGATACCGTATTTGAGCTAACTTGTCTTTATCAGACTGCATGCGATGCCTGTGCCGAACACGGTTCGAAAAAAAAGTTGCATTAAGTCCCAAACTCTTTGGTTCGAAATCACTTGGTTGCTCCACGTTCGATTTGTTTTTTAATTTTGCCAGGTCGTTATTTGGATGTGACACCTTGTCAGTTGCGAAATTCGATTTTGACAGTTCGGTAATGTCATTGTCACTGTCAATTTCGCAGTTGGTGGTGCCGAGGAGGAAGAGAATGAGGAGTGGAGTCTTGAACATTCTTCCCCAAGATATGAGCCGCGCTATGTTGGATTTTTTCTTTGGCTTAGTTGGTTTCAACTCCATTTTTGATCTGAAAAAAAAATGAACAATATTATGATAATAAAAATATTAATAATAATTTGCAGTTATATGAAGATCAACAAATAGGTATTGTTGAAACCTGAAAACTGCTCCTTCGCTAAATTTTGGCTGAGTTTTGTTCCGATACGATAATTGGTGTGGAATCTAATTTTACAGATCAATGGAAAATTAGATACAACCGTTCCTTAATAAAATCTGCCGAAATATCAATGAACGTGATTTTTTGAACAGAAATAAATCTTAACATTACATACAATCACGCCTTTTCCCCGAAGGGGTAAGGCAGAGATGTACCCAGGACTCAGTCGCATAGTAGATACACCCATATTTCACCAGCATGTTATTAGTCCCATGTAATAGGAGGCGAGCCTATTTCCATCTACCGGGCACCAGTTTCCAGGCAGTTGTTAAGAAAACCCGGGACTTCATGATCGCTAGTAGCGCTTATGAACCACTAGACCACCTAGGAGAGAGTTTAAAAAAATGCCATTATCTAATAATACCCAAACGAGTTGTTCTTAATAGAAAAATCCAATATTTGACACTTTGCCTGACCTGGGGATCGAACCCGGGACCTCATGTGATCGGCAGTGGAGCTTGCGTCCACTACGCCACCGAGGCAGTCAATAAATTAGGCAGAAAATAAATCACCTTATGCACAAAGATATAGCCAAGATATAAATTAATACCTGACCTACCCAGATTTTCCAAGAACATCTCAAAAGCTCGCGTTTCTAGGTTTCAAATTGTGTTACCGCGATATTATTGCAAGACTACGCATAGTAGGTAACTTGAGACTGCGTCAAATAATTTAAGTCAGCCATTCTTTATGGGGTACCTATCTGTCTATCTATAGTGATAAAGGTAGGAACACACTGGTGTCTTGTGCGAAATGTCCCACCAAAAAATTGGAGTGTGTAGCACAGATTTTACTGGCTCGTTGAGAATTTAAACATGATTAAGTCATGTCATGAGCAATCATTGAATCTAATTTATCTATTGTATAATTAAATAGACTGCCTCGGTGGCGTAGAGGGCGCATGCCCGACTGCCAATCAAGAGGTCCCGGGTTCGATCCCCAGGCCAGGCAGTGTTAAATATTGGATTTTTCCATTAGGAATTATCTCAATAGCTGCCTGGAGTCTGGAACTGTGCCCGGTAGATGGCAATAGGCTCGCCCCCTATTACATGGGACCAATAACATACTGGCGAAATGTGGGTGTAGGTATCTACTATGGGACTTAGTCCTGGGTACACCTCTGCCTACCCCTTCGGGAAAAAGGCGTGAATGGATGTTGTATGTATGTGAATATACGGCTATTGCCAGTTTTCGGGGGGATAGGACTCGTCAGCATTAGTCCACAACCTATCTAGAGAAGGAAAACTCGAATGGGGACTACGTCAAGCACGAGTAGGGTACAACGTGAATCGTGAAATAAGTGGCAGTCTTGCAACCAAACTGGTTCCGCACGTATCTACATGTTCCTGTGGACGCAGTGAGGTCGAGAGGGTGGTGTAGGCTCTGGGCAAACCTACGTTTCCTTAAGTCGTCCTAGGCGACACATTGTCTGTGGAGAGTGTCCTAAATGCCAAAGACGCCTCAACAATCCGACATAAATACCTTCCATCCATCCGCAAACACATCACATTCAAGATTTAACTTAAGGCGCTGTCCATAGCAAATTCACCCTCTCGCTCACACGTACCCACATTTTTTAAAATATAAAAAATACTACATGTACGTAAAATATAAAAATTACGTAAAATAAAGACAACTAGGTCTAATTTTATCCAATCGAGTTATCATGTAAAAAAACCTGCACAAAGAAAAAAATATAGGTTTTATATAGGTTTTGGACCTGCGGATGAGACCTTGGTACATTGCTCCTTGCAAGAGTTACCTGATGTGAGCTTCCACTTCCCAGTACTCTTCCATGAGTGTAGATATACAGTGAGTACAATATATAATAATAATAATAATATGGGACAACTTCCACACACGGTCATCTGGTCCCAAACTGGGCTAGAAGCCTGTACTATGGTAACCAGATGACTGATATACATACTTATATAAGCTTATAACACCCAGACACAGATCAAACAGACATGTTCATGCACACAAATGTTTGACCTGGCCGGGGATCGAACCCGGGCCCTGCGGGACAGAAAGCAGAGTTACTACCATCTAAGCCAACGAGGCTGTCAAATATTATTCTGTTAAGGAATTTTTTTAATCACAAAAGATCTTAAATAATTTTAATAAATTTCTAAGATAAATAACTAAATTAATTAAAATTACATAGGGTACTTTCCGACGAGGGAAATAGTTTATGGACATAATATATATATATATATATATATATATATATATATAAGTAAAAAGCACTAGTGCTGTAATATAAAGTAAAACAGTAGTGTGTTATAAGTTACTTTATACGACAAGTCACTTTATGATCATGAGCGAGTATGTTAAAAAAAATTATTATTGAATTTGAATAATATAAAATAATTAATAAAATTACCTTCTTTATCCCGCCGATAATGTCCAACTAGTGTCAAATAGCCGTGTAGTACATAATATTAATTCATGCCCTGTAAGGCACTTGTCCCACCGTCAACGATGAGAGAGAAACGAGTAGAATAGAGCTATGAACTAGAAACGAGTTGGCGAGAAGCGTGAGTGTGCGCATGCGACCGGCAATATAAATCACTATGGATACCTTAAATCCTCGTAATTCATGATACCCTGGTACCAATTCTACAACTCGATACTGTGTTCCGGTCTGAAGGGCAATGTTACCAGCGAAATTACTGGGTATGACGAGTTTTTAAGAGGATTCTCTTTGATAGCTCTTGTCGCTCAGCGACAAACTAGTGGAGCGAGACCTCGACGGCAGCGGGAACAGTCAGCGATTATCTATTAGTATATGCATCTCTTTCATTTACATGGAATGTATGTATATTTGTACGTTTCTTGAGCGAGAAAAAGTTCGTTGGTTATAATATTATCGCTGCCTCGCCGGCAGTGGGACGAGTGCCTAATATTATATTACAGGAAATAGGAAAAATATACCTACTTAGTGCATTATCGTAATGTATGGGGATTTCCTATAGGTACTGTACTTTCCCAGGGATTTTATAACATAAAATCGTGACTTTTTCCCGAAAAGGTAGGCAGAGGTTTATTTTTATGATGGTGAGTAACAAGACGAGGAAATCAGGTGCCTGATGGTAAGCATCATGATTGCCCATATCATACACAGTGCCACCCAGTGTTTTAATATTCAAAATTCTGCGTGGCACTGCACAGCGCCAGTCAACCCGAGATATGAATTGTTGAATCTCGTCATGCTCAGTAATTTCGCTGGTAACATTGCCCATCAGATCGAAACACAGTAATGTTTGCACATTACTGCTTGGCGGATGAATGACAGGCAAAGGTGTGGTACTTCCCCAGGCGGCCTACTGCAAGAGGCCTACCACTACAAAGGTACCTAGTACCTAGTTCTATAGAAGGTATACCTATACTTAGCCAGTTATAGCGGTAAATGGGTTAAAAAATTATCAGTTGAACTATGAGTTGACTACCTCGGTGGCGCAGTGGGCGCAATCTCGACTGCCGATCGACGGCAAAGTGTTAAAGATTGGATTTTTCTATTTTCTCAATATCTGCCTAGAGTCTAGAATTGTGTCCGGTAGATGGCAATAGACTCGCCCTTTATTACACGGGACCAATAACATACTGGCGAAATGTGGGTGTATCTATGGGACTGAGTCCTGGGTACACCTCTGCCTACCCCTTCGGGAAAAAGGCGTGAATGTATGTTATGAGTTTGAGTTTGACGCGGATTGTTATGCGAGGTTCCATATAGGTTTTCATAAAAAGAACTACTCTACCCGTACTACTACTCTCTACCCGTCTTATTTCAAGTTTAAAAATACCTATCTCTGCCGTTTGCTCTCAACGCAATGGTCCCCGTGACATTGACATTCGTATAATATAAAGTGGTATCCGATAAATTGGTAATTAAGAACGTGGGCCCGGTTTCACCACTTTCAACAAGGTTGGCATGGAATCGTGGAACCTATTTACCAGTGCAGAGCAATACATGAGAAAGCGACAATAGATGCATTCTGTTCGAGTGTGACAGAGAAAAAATAAGGGAAAAATTATCAGTGACATGCTAGTTTTGCTAAAATTTTAATTGTGCATTTTTGCACTATTTCAGTTTTGAAAATCTGATAAACTAACGTAAACGAGTGATTAGCCGACTATATAATATTATCTTTATTGAGATCAATACAAGAAATAAAGACAGAATTTAAAAAAGAAATAATAAAGTTACATTATTGGTCGACAATGACCTTAATCGCCAAAAAAAAAAAAAGACAACCTGCCTTCCAGGCAATCAGCCTTTTTACATGGTTAATGTCATGATAGGAGAGAATGCTATTATAATAGTTATGTATAACTAGCAGTGGCCCGCGGTTCCACCCGCGTAGATATCATTCCCGTGGGAATATCGGGAAAATATGTGTTATTCAAGGGTCTAAGCTACCTACATACCAAATTTCCGCCCAATCGATTCAGTAATTTGGTTGTGAAGGAGTAACAAACATCCATCCATTAGTCCATCCTCACAAACTTTCGCATTTATTATTAAGTAGTATTTTTAACAGTTTTTTTTTTAATAATCACTACAGATTATATCCATAAAAAAAAAAAAAAACTTACCTACCCTTTTTTCATCAAAATGACATATTCAAAATATGTATTTAGATAAGGTTTTGCTTCTAAGTTTATACCTATCTATAAACTTATGATTTTTCTGGTATCCGTTAACATATTCTTACGAAGCGTAGCTCAGACACCCAGATATATATTTGATATTTAAAAAAGGCAAAGGAAAGATGTACTATCGTTAAATTTGTATATTATGTTTCGTCGTAATAAGATAACTAACGTTTAGGTAATCAGGAAATTGTGAAACTAGCCCTTGTTAATTTTAATGCGATTTTAAACCATAGGTGTGTTTTTGACGTTTATTTTATTGAAAATCTCAACTAGCTGATGGCTTGGGAATTGCATGGACATAATCCACCTAAATTATAAGGTGTATGTGTGTAAATTTTTTTATATGACAAATGCTGTTTTATATGCCTCAGATGGCCTCTCCAGCTTTACTGGGCGGTGGTGAGCGCAGGAGGCGCTCGACCCAAATTATAAGTATATAATGTATTAATATATTTATTATATTAATTTTATTAATGTCTTAACGCATTTAAAATAAATATCTAATTCGATTGGCGCGAATCCGTCAGGCACACATGTTTAATGGACAACCAGAGCTATTTTTCGTAAGGAACTGGATTTACTTATTATAAGAGCTCATTAATTATTAATTAATTCATATAATGTGTAAATAAATAATAGTAGATTGTTAGTAAATAATAGTAGTGTTAGTAGATTGTTGAAGTGGCTAAAGAGACCCATTGTATACGAGGTAGTTTTGCTGCCGAAATCTAGCAAGGACGTCAATAGAAACTGAGTTATAATGAGTTTCAGCGCCGTGTTTTACACTCTATTTTTCACTACGATTTGGAGAAAATAACATTATTAAATCAACACATTTTGGTTAATATCCTATTCGTGTGTATTTAGTCCCGCTTTGGTACGCAACAATAACTGACTTATAGAGCAAGAGTAATTTTTTTCCAAGAGACAAAATCGATAATGTTTTATTTGGATGCTATCTGTCAAACTAAGGGCCGGTTTTTTGATCGTTAGTTACGGTTAAGTTAACCATTTGTCAAACTAACTATAGTTAAATTTCTAACCAATGGTTAAATCGTGTGGAAAATAGTTAACCAGGGATGAAAAACGAATTTTGTCGAATTTTAACTATTTGTCAAAAATATTAACCATTGGTATACTTAACCAGTGATCAAAAAACCCAGCCTTACTGAACATATTAAAATTAACTATCTTATTATTATTAATTATCTGTATTGTTCTAAGTTTTTAATTTTGAAAATTACCTACTGACATTTTTATATCAAACTGATAATATATTTTTTTATAACTACTAATTATTTATGTTGTTCAGTGATTTTTGTTTTATGCATGCTGTCCATCCATAAATATTATGACAATTAGAATTAAGATATATAATGTCGTAGCCAAACAATAATAACTGATGTATATGATGTGGATGATCTAAATAAATAAATAATAAATCAATAAATAAAATAAATAAGATAATTTGCGGCTAAAATCATAATTTTTTTCTTTTTATTTTCCTAAGTGTATTTCTAAGACGGTCACTTCAAAAAAAGTGGTATGCATATTTAATAAGTTTTTTTTTTGGGCCCCTCTGACACATTTTTCAATGACTGTTGTATTCAGTATTCAATTAATTATTAGGTATAATTAAATCACTGACCTGCTTGTGTTCCAGATTCAAACGCAATCCATTGTTAAATTAACCACCAAAAAACTGGCCACTACAGCACACGAAAAAAATAAAAAACTATAGATACTTTATTCACTCTTGACTTTCACAATAAATAGTCCAAGGAGGTTATAGTTATTTTTGCAACGCATGCACAATTATTTTTCAGTGCAGTAATTAACTTTTTCTTATTCTTGGCGGCGCACAGTAATTACCAAGGTACGCTTGCCGTGCCATTGTAAAAGTTAACTTTAAGTCATAGCCAATAATATGTTTAAATAAAATGTTCTTATTAAAACGATCACTTTCACAGTTTTTCAATTCACTCCTTGAATATTGTACACATTAAAGTTTTTAAGAACAATTTTAAAATAATCGCGAAAAAATCACACGTGGCCAATTTTTTCAGTAAAAAAATGCGGTATTTTTTTTGCTGCACGAAATTATTGCAATGCAACGCACGACAGAATATTTGCCCGATGTCGCGGCGCGTAAAGTTTTAGAGTAGGGTGGCGCACGTCCGTACTCTTTGCTCTTTGGTTCTACTGTAGCTGGCCGCCGGCCCGCGGTGGACCGGTATAGAAACAGAAGCTGTGGAATAAACAGTATGGACAAGTAGAGTAAGGAGCCTTCCTTTACTTGTCATTGTCTTTTCGCAGTCTACCAGTATACCAAAATCAAGTAGAGTTTGTTAGTTTTGGTTAAGGCTCTCAATTCAGTATGTTTCTCGAAGTAATACGAGTATTGTGTTTTTTTTTTCAATATCTTGATTCATAATATGATTATTATCATGGAAAAAAAAACGTAATTTATAATCTAACTGAACGTAAATTCGTCAAAAGTAAGAGAAAAAGTTAGGGCTATGCCACGCTGTGCCACGCAGTCTACAAATTTGACATATTTAATAGCTTCGTTGGCTCAGATGGTAGTAACTCTGCTTTCTGAGCCGCAGGCCCCGGGTTCGATCCCCGGCCAGGTCAAACATTTGTGTGCATGAACATGTCTGTTTGATCTGTGTCTGGGTGTTATAAGCTTATATAAGTATGTATATCAGTCATCTGGTTACCATAGAACAGGCTTCTAGCCTAGTTTGGGACCAGATGACCGTGCATGAAAGTTGCCTCATATTATTATTAAATTTGACGTTAGTGAACAGTCCATACTGTTTGTATTGTAGTTGTCCACGTAAGATCGTACGATGATGGCATTGGAACCATTCGCGAATCACTCAGGTGAAATGTTAAGAAAGCGCTACCGGACCGGAATCGAATTGCATTCATAACTAATTAACGGTTAATTATTATTAATATTATGTTAATTCCATTAGTTGCATAAGAAATTTGGCACGCCACTGCTGTGTTGGAAGCTAAGTTTTTATATCTTTTTATTTTTATTTATTTATTTATTTATTTCTCACACAAAGGTTTACAAATATTTGGTGCTTATACTATAATAGAACATATAAGGTACATCAACCTGTTTTGTGTGAGACTGATGCCTGAAATAGGTTTTCGAGAAAGCCTGTAGTACAGGTCATCAGGCCCCCACTCCGCGGATTAATCATTATAATATAATGTTCAATATTTATCAAGCGTTAGTGTTAGGTAAACCATTATAATTTTGATTCGAGAACATTATAATTAAATTACTATTACTATTGTCTTCCCGAGTTGTGTGTGTCTTTGTGTATTAGTGGTGTGTGTTTGTATTTGCGCGCTTGTGTTTTTGTGTCTCTGTGTGTATGTGTGCCTGGGCGTGATAGAATCCATGAGTAATCATATCGCTGCCTTTATAAATTAGTGAGTGACAAGACGAGCAAATCAGGTGCCTGATGGTAAGAATCACGATTGCCCATATCAGACACAGGGCCACCCAGTGTTTTAATATTCAAAATTCTGCGCGGTACTGCACGGCGCCTGTCACCCTGAGATATGTCGTGTTGTTGAATCTCATCATGCCCAGCAATTTCGCTGGTAACATTGCCCTTCATACCGGAACACAGTAATGTTTGCACATTACTGCTTGACGAATGAATAACTGGATAAGGTGTGGTACTTCCCCAGGCGGCCTCTTAAAAAAATAGCTTCAAAAATATATAAAAAATATGTACATACATAAAAAATAGGTAATATAATAAAATTGAATAAAATAATTTTATTCAATTTTTTCACAATCTGACACTTTTGCAAGTTAACGGGAAAGAAGAACGGATCTTAGCGGTTTGACACAATCCTATTTACCAAATCGATGTTTTGTATTCCCCTGTTTCCTCAGAATAAAGTAAACTTATTTGACATATTTCTATCCTGATATTTTGAAGACGAAGTAAACTATGTCCCTATCATTTTATTTTTGTTTATAAAACACTTAATTTTTTTGTAGTGAACATCTAATCACGCGAGTCAAACTGAAATTTTTAGAAGTACACTTTGAAAAAACCGAGAGTTAATAAGAGCCAATAAAATAACAGGGACATAGATTACTTCACTATGAAAATATTAGGATATAAATTTAAAGAATGAGTTAATTGTATTCGGAGGACACAGGGGAATACAAAACATCGATTCGGTAAATTTTTCATCGGATTGTGTCTTGTTCTCTTAGCTAGAAGCGCTTAATTAGGATACGGAATAATAATAAATAATAATTAATCTAACGTGCATTCGGATCGATACCTCTACAAGAAGTACACAAAATAAGCTACATATTATATAACCTATAGACACTTCTTAGTCAGCCATTTCAATTAGACCGAAACAGGCTAAATATCTTCGATTTTTTTTTAATATTTATATGTGAGATCTTCCACACCCGGTCATCTGGTCCCAAACTAGGCCAGAAGCCTGTATGGTAACCAGGTGACTGATATACATACTTATATAAGCTTATAACACCCAGACTGCCTCGGTGGCGTAGACGGCGCATGCTCGACTGCCAATCAAGAGGTCCCGGGTTCGATCCCCAGGTCAGGCAGTGTTAAATATTGAATTTTTCCATTAGGAATTATCTCAATAACTGCCTGGAGTCTGGAACTGTGCCCGATAGATGGCAATAGGCTCGCCCCCTATTACATGGGACCAATAACAAAAATGTGGGTGTATCTACTATGGGACTGAGTCCTGGGCACACCTCTGCCTACCCCTTCGGGAAAAGGGCGTGAATGTATGTCATATTTTTTAACACCCATACACAGATCAAACAGACATGCTCATGCACACAAATGTTTGATCTGGCCGAGGATCGAAGTCGGGGCCTGCGGCACAGAAAGCAGAGATACTACCATCTGTGCCAACGAGGCTGTCTAGTAGTCTAGTCTCTAAGTACAAGTGACAAGTATTTGAGGAATTTCTTGGTACACAATAAATAGCATCTGCGAACCAAGGTTACCATATAGATCGGCAGATGACACTAATAACCATAAAATACATAATACAGAAGGGAAGGTCCATATACGAACGAGAAAAGTGTCCGGCCCGTTGTCACCCAGTCCCGTGTTCACCCGGTCCGTTCTCCCTCGAGTCGGTTTAGGTATATGATCAATTTTATCCAAAGCAATTTTTTGATGAAAAGCACTGGTAGGCACAAAATGTTCGGCATTAGTAATTTGTAAAAATAAAATAATATTGATGTTTGTTAATATGAATATGTAAATATAAGTCCAATCTTTTTTTATTGTGGACTTCTTGAAATAGGAGATTAAATACAATTTCAATGAATATTAATTTGTCTATTATTAACATTTTCCTTTGCCTGACCTGGGGATCGAACCCGAGTTCGGCAGTGGAGTTTGCGCCCACTACACCACCGAGGCAATCAATTAACACACTATGTGCACAAACAATTAAATGTTATCACAGAATACACTGAAATTTAACGTTTTTAAGTATATAAATAAAAAAAGCTAATTTTATTATGAATAGTATATAATTCGAAGATATTATGTAAAATAGCACAAGGCCGAAAGCTCGCGCGCGAACTATTAAGGCTCAAACCTACCGCTGCGCATGCTGTGCACGGGCACGCGGTGCATTATAGCTGCGTGGGTTCATTTGTTTGATAACGGTCTACGTTTCAACTGCAGGCCACGCTATACCCGTTTCCGTGTACCGCGCGCTCTGCGTGCATAGTGTTCACAGCGTTGAGCTACGTGAGCGCCATATTCGAGCCAGCCACGCGTATGCACTATGACGTCAATTCATGCATAGCTTGTCCGTGGGTTGCAGTGGACCTTATACATACATTTTCTTGCAAAGCGAAGCTTTACGCACGTGCGTAGTCTATCAGTGCGCCGCGTTTGGGTTGAGCCTTTAGTCCAAATCGCGCCAGAGCTGGCTTTCTGGATGATTCTGGGTGAACCAACTAAAACTTTTTTACACATGGGCGATCAACACACGGTTTTTGGTCAGAATTTAACATCGAACATGCTATAGTAAACAGTTATATGTACTAAAATTGCAGGGACATATTATTTCTGAAACCGGTCAGCCGGCAGTCGACAGGGTTATCGAGAACGAGTACAAGTTTTGGGATACTTTCGAACGATCGAATCGAGTCTTGCAATAAGGTTATATAATATTATATAATAACGATATTAATTATTATATGCAAGCGATATTATAGTGTGTCGCTTCACTTGTTATACACAAGTGAAGCGACACACAATCACAGAATACTAAAGGGGCAGAAGAGACACTCCTCAAAATAATTTAAATAAATAGCGACTCTAATACCGACATAATAAAGTGCAGTTAAGGTCGCACAGCGTCTATCGTTATATTAAACCTACAAGCTGCGTCTCTTTCTATCGCGTAGCTTTTATTCTTTGTAACTTAGTTAGGGATGTCATCTTTTAATCTGTCTATGAAAAAAAATGTGAGGTTTGGAATCTTATAATTATTGAAGCAGCCGAATGCGATGCAATGTGCCCTAATTTTAGTAAGGTAAGTAAGTAAGAGACGAATGGATGACGCGACGTGCTAACGTGCGACTTGGACGGCGTGCGGCAACCCTATGAATTAGCCCGTCTTGTCGGGCATCCCTGCTACTTATTGTTTCAGGTCTGACACAATATACGATTGTTGTGGTTAGTTAATCAACGACTGTTGTATACTATATTATAAGAGAGGGTATCATCCCAGTTCCTTACAAAAAAACAATTTTTTCTACGTGTTTTCTGCTTCAGTTGTATATATTATGATATTTATGGTATAAAACAGTATTGTAAGTCTAAGCTATTATTGTAAAGAATGCAACGGGACACCGATCCGGGCGGACGATTCGCAAGGCGCCACATAGCTCAAAAATGCAGTGCGCAGTTAGATATCTTCACTTCTCTTTATTTTGTAGGACGCCTTTTTCTTTCAAATAAAAGTAAGTATTTTATGATTAGTGATTAGACAGATAAAAACTTCATTGTACAGCACATCTAGGACACAACAATACAGGAATAACATTTAAAATAATCTTAGTCTAGTAAAAGTGGCGGTCTTAGCGCTTAAAGCGATTTATTTAAGACAACTAAAACACACACACAGTAGTACAGTTAGTCACACAGAGAACTTGCTTTTATTATAAATACAACGTGTACAAAAAGATTTCGTCCCTTAAACTTTGGATCGACCCCACAACTATGGGTCGCAGGAGGCGTTCGACCCAAAGTTTAAGGGTACTTTGGGTCGAACGCCTCCTGCGCTCACTACTGCCCGGTAAAGTTGTAGAGGCTATCTGAGGCCAACAGCTTAGGTCATTTAAAAAAATAAACAAATGTTTCGTAATACTTCAGTTGCACGGGTAGATCTACCCGTGCAACTGAACAACTTTCAAAAGAAAGAATTGAGAAATTAGCAAGACCTATTTTGTACTCATTATAGGAATAGGAAGGTGAATTCTTTATTTGGATAGTTGTCCAGGTATCGCACTTATTGCGTGGTTGAGTAAATGTTTGCTGTATGTAAACTCGCATACATTTTGCTATCGTCGACGATTCGAATGTTTTGGCGCAAATCTTCCTGCTAGGGCTACTGATTTCAGTAATCTGCGTCTGCGTACACGCATACCGCAGCGACGCGGCGGCGAAAAGTATTGTGGTTTTAAATTTAGACCTGTCACGGCTCTTGATAGCTGTTAGTCAGTCTTTACAGCTGTATCGGCTTTTTGACAAGAGAAATTATTATGCAATTGTTATGAAATAAGTTATTATCGTAAAAAGCTCCATAGTTTATAAACGCGAAGCTAATTTTAACAAGAACTCAAGTCACTCCAAATAAAGCCATTCATTATTTTATTCATAATTCACACCTCGAGCACCCAAGAGAACAATAATTGCTAATAATAAATAACAATTCATGCAAAAACATGCACAATCTCTTTCAAAGAGGCATCAATGGAATTCCGCTTGACTGCCGCCATCTTTCTTTTATTTCGCGCCATCTTCGGCCGTCTACTGTCTATGGTATTTAGGGTTCTTCGATAAAAAGAAAGCAACTGTATTTATAATTGGATTTTATCTTGATGTAATAATAAAACTAAAGCGCAAACCCAATGCCGCATTTTATCGAAGAAAACTACTAACCTAATTATTTATTTATTTTAAAATATAAGGATTTTTATTGATTATCATAGAAAAGATTTAAATTTAGTAAAATAATACCACCTCTTTGTTAATGTACTTGCATTATCAAAAATTGAAATTTTGTTTGTTGTATTTTTTTTATTTGGGATAAAATATGTTAACAATATCCGAAGATATTTGCTGACTTTAAAGTTAAGTAAAAAAAATTGATATTAGGCAGGGACTTGGACTATCGACAAGAAATACAACGATATCAAAGGATATCGATAATAAGATTTTTTTTCATACAGAACCCTTTGATAAGATCTAACATTGCTATGATTGTAATAGACAACTTCTATAAAGAGTTATTATAGAATTATTGTCACCCTTTCCCGCGTGCCCACCCTGTAAACGAGTAACGAAATCATTGTATACGGGGTGTTATCGATAACACAAAATAAAATGACCAAATTAAAATAAGAAAACTTTTTGTTCCACCCCATATTTAATTCCATAATAATATAGCCTACTTTTTTTTTTTTTAAACTTGCATACGCCCCGTCATGACTTACGCCTCAGTTGCGTTCGCTCACACCTCCCCCGTCATCTTGAACCAGCTTCAAGTCATCCAAAACCGTTTCATTCGCAAGGCGGTTGGCGCTAGCTGGTACCAGCGAAACGCCGACTTGCCCTGCGACCTGGAACTTCCCTCCACCCTTCAATTCATGAAGGATTGCTCCCGCCGCTACTTTGACGCGGCTCCCCACCACCCCAACCCCCTCGTAGTCCAAGCCTCGAACTACTCGATAGTTCAAGCTGGAACTCCTCCCCTCCGTAGACGCCCTCGCAACGTCCTGGACGACCCGGACGACTCTATCGCCGCCGTCACATCGGCGGCGCTAGGTTCGCCCAATCCTACCAATATACGCAACAGACGCTCCGTTTTCGGTACTGGTGCCGGATACCAGATTCACCAACTCAGACAATCACAACACCGACCTCGCCGGCGAGGCCGAAGATCTCTCAGATCCTTCAGATCGGTTAGTTTCTCTCCAAATAATCAAACAGATCAAACCATTGATAGGGCCCTAGGACACTCCCCTTCTGGGGTGCCAGGGCAAGTCTGACCCCACGTATTCTGGCGACGGCCCAAGCCGAGGTTCGTACCGTCTAGGTGCCCTTGTGTTAGTCGCCCTTAAACTTTGGGTCGAGCGCCTCCTGCGCTCACCACTGCCCGGTAAAGCTGTAGAGGCCATCTGAGGCCAACAGCATAGGTCATTTAAAAAAAAAAAAAAAAAAGCCTACTTTCTATTTAATAAATGCGAAAGTTTGTGAGGATGGATGGATGAATGTTTGTTACTATTTCACGCCAAAACTACTGACCTGATTGGGCTGAAATTATTGAATGTAGATATAGTTTAGACCCTGTATTAACACATAGGTTAATTTTACATCTCGATAATACATAAGATATTCTCACGGGAACGAAGACTACGCCGGTAAAACTTTGAGACAGAGCCAGTACTCGTCATCATCATCATCTCAGCCGTAGGACGTCCACTGCTGAACATAGGCCTCCCCCAAAAATTTTCATCCAGTCCGGTTGTAAGCGACCCGTCCTTATCATAGATCGTTCGTCCATCTTGTGGGACCCAGTAATCACTATATATAAAAATCCTAAATGACTCACTGACTGACATGCAACGCAGAGCCCAAACCACTGAAGATTTTTAAAAGTAGACTCATAAAAATATTGTTGAAGGGGTGTTTTTATACAGTAGAGGATTTTTTGACATGTAAAAATTTAGAAAATTGACATAGATATTAATATAATATAATTAACAAATTTTTTTTTATTATTATTTTATTACTTATTCCATTTTAATTATTATTGTTTGATTATTTAATTTGAATACATATTTTTGTGCATGTTCATATATTTCAAATACAATGTTATATTGTTTGATGAATAAATGAAATGAAAAATGAAATGAAATCCTAGAGATTTGAAACTTGGAATGTAGGTTCTTTATGTTGTCTGGACGTGTGCTAAGAAAGGATTTTTAAGAGTTCACATTCTAAGGGGTCCAAAAAGGGCATCAAAGTTTTGGTATAAGTCTCCCATGTTTCATATTTGCGAGCGGGCAAAGCCGCTGTTCTTTCACTAGTATACCTATATAAATAGTTTGTAACATGATATAAAGGTATATATAGGTATATAAGCATATAGGAAGGGCTTCTTCTAGTCACTAGTTAGTACGCCAGCGAAGTTAAAACAAAACCGCATCAAACTCGGTCTATTCGTCTTGGAGCTCCGATGCCACAGACAGACACACAGATACACAGACACGTGAAACTTATAACATGCCTTCTAGTGGGAGGTTATAAAGAGCTTCTAGTGGAGTAATTTAATAAATGAATATGATTTTGAGTTTGAAATACATCACCCTGTAGAGAAGTAAGGTCCTTACAAGTCAAAAGCCCAGGTATCACAAAATAGATTCAAACAGAAGGGTCGGACAGAATGAGTATTTGTAACGTATTTAGTTGGGAATGCAGATTTATAGAACTAAGAAATCCATAAAATACGATGCAAAAAATGTAGTTCTACGACAAAAATTTACGAAGATATGACCAAATTATAGCGAAGTTTTACTAAACAGTCCGTTGCGAATGCTATTACGTCACTAGGACCAGACTCGGACTCTCACTTTACACTTTTAACGTGCAGTGTTTCATAGTCCTTAGTCCTTATACACACTATGAAAACTTTACTTATAGAAATAAGTAACTAATTACAAAACGGTTTTGAACAAGATAAACATTTAAACAAGAACAAATGGTTTAAAAACACGCACACACTTTAAGATGCGAGGTAAATTTTCTCACTCGAGAAAACAGTGCGATTGTTCCAAAAAAAGAGAAGAAAGGAGTTCTCAATTCGACTGCTGTCTTTATTATATGACGTCATGTGGTCCGACCATCACCCACTCTGCATTCACTGTAATATTGCGGGTATAGTTCCTGATCCAGCTGTTTGCGACCGAAGTGACTCGCTCAAACTTATAAAATGGGGAACTAAAAATACGAAACAAATAAATATATACGGGGAATATTGTTTTAAGAATCTGGACGCATTCGTAGAGACATATAGCTGTGATTGTATAGATATAAATAAGTGTACACATAAGACTGAATATTATAAATATATTGACCGATATTACAAACATATAATTAAAGTGCTGCAGACTGCAGCCATTGTTAGTTCTCGTTCAGGTGAAAACAAGCGACATAAAAGAGTGGTGGGGTGGAATTATCATGTTCGTAATAGTCACGAGAAAGCACGAATGTACTTTAAATGCTGGGTGGTTTCTGGTAGGCCTTCCGAAGGTGCAATATATAATAATATGCGTAATAGTCGAACAGAATTTAAAAATAAAATAAGATGGTGTCAAAAACATGAAGATAGTATAAAATGTAATATTCTAGCCTTGCATAGAAAACATAAAAATTTTGTAAAATTTTGGAACGCAACTAAGAAATTTAATTATAAACAAAGCTTACCTAACTCCGTTGAGGGCCTACAGGAACCTACCGCTATTGCAGAATTGTTCGCCAAGAGGTTTAAGGTTGATCCACTACCTACAGACGGTGGTCTCGACGAGGAGATAATTTGTGATGCCTTCGTGGAGGGGGAGGGCGTTACATTTACTCATAAAGAAGTGGCCAAGGTCATCAAGAGTATGAAGCGGGGTAAATCGCCCGGATTAGATGGCCTTAGTGTCGAGCACATAGTCTGGGGTAGTGACAAAGTTAACAATCATCTATGCACCCTGTTTAATCTCTGTATGAAATATAGTTACTTACCTGAAGATCTCATGAAGACTTCTGTAATACCAGTCGCCAAGAATAAAACGGGTAATCTCAGCTGTTCTTCTAACTATCGGCCCATTTCACTGGGCACGATAGTTGGAAAAATACTAGAGCGACTAATTCACCCTGAACTTCTTAATAATGTTAGGATTGATGACGCGCAGTTTGGTTTCCGTACTGGCCTCTCAACAGATGCAGCCATTATCAGCCTAAAAAGTACAATACAGTACTATACTAGCCGTGACACTTCTGTTTACGCGTGCTTTTTAGACCTGAGCCGTGCTTTTGATCTAGTAAATTATAAAATTCTCTGGGCAAAACTACTGGCAGCCAAAGTCCCCGGTCAAATAATCAATCTGTTGAGATACTGGTACGGAAATCAAATCAATAAAGTGAAGTGGGGGAACTCAACATCTAGTAGTTATAGACTAGATTGTGGCGTTCGTCAGGGAGGGCTAACCTCTCCGGACCTATTTAACTTGTATGTGAACGACCTGATCGAGGAACTGAGAAGTACCAAGATAGGCTGTCATCTAGGTAACGTTTGCGTGAATAACCTGAGCTATGCTGACGATATGGTGCTCCTCAGTCCCTCGATCAAAGGCTTGAGGAGGCTGCTTTCAGTCTGTGAACATTATGCTAATGTACATGGGCTGAAATACAATGTCCTCAAAACAGAAATGATGGTCTTCAGATCTGGTCCTGGTCCCGAGAGGGTGCCTGGGGTTTTTTTGAACGGTACGGCTATTAATGTTGTGAAGCAGTTTAGGTACTTGGGACATATCTTGACAGAACGGCTTCGGGATGACTGCGACATAGAAAGGGAACGGAGGGCCCTCGCCATCAGAAGTAACATGATTGCGCGGAAATTCGCTAAATGCAGTAATGATGTCAAAACTACACTTTTTAGAGCGTATTGTCTGTGCTTGTATACGTGCCAATTGTGGACATCATTCACTAGAAAAGCAATAAACACAATAAGAGTACAATATAATGACTCATACAGGACTCTTATGAGGTTGCCAAGATTCTGCAGTGCGTCAGGCATGTTTGCTGAGGCGAGGGTTCCTGACTTTTTTGCCATTATAAGATCACGTGTCGCATTATTCTGGAGTCGTATTACCCGTTCTAACAACACGATATTGAGGGCTGTTTCGGACAATCTGAGCAGCCCAATATATCAATTCTGGATGTCCATTCACCTGAACGGGAACAAAAAGTGACAAACTTATTTATTGATAAGTTTATTTTATACTATTTTATTTTATTTTGTTCCGTATCATTTGTCTTTTATTTGTATTATGGGTTTTATATGCCTGAATTAAATGATTTTTATTTTTTATTTTTATTTATTTATTTATTTATTTTATTTTTATTTTTGTTTGTTACGCCAATCATAAAAAGGATTTTAATGATTGTCTTTTTGTTTCATTTCAGTCCCGGTAGCAGGTTTCAGTGACCAGGGAAATCGAAGTCCCAGGGAGTTAGAACGAGACAGCAGATAAGATTTGTTCGAGCGCAAAAGTGAGAAAAGATGGGGTAAACTAGTTACCCCCGTGTCATGACGGGCTGAAATGAGATACTTCATAAATTTAATCGAAATAGATTTAGCGCTATTTGCTGCAACACATTTTTTAACACATTATATACGTATAATAATAGTCATCCTCTCCTGCCGTAGTATTTTATCATGAGACGGAAGTGGCAGGTGTAGTCTCTAGCAATAGCCCGGTTACCATCCATCTAGAAATCACACTTATAGCCAAATCTAGTAGTTTCCATCCATTCACAGTCATTGCACATAGCAGGGGCTGACTTTGAGCTCATCTTCTGTAGTGTTTTCAGAGATGAACTCCGATGGGTGCTACATTACCTTTAGATTAAAAGCTCAAATAGGCCTCTGCACGTTGGACTTAAAGAAAATAGTCTCTGTGTACGCCTATAAAAACAGAATAACCCGTTTTTCGAGCGACATAGCAATAATAAACAAAAATATAAGAAGAAGTCGGTTTTTAATATAATAATATAACATACTCCTAGAACAAAAATATTTAGTTTTTAGTTCCGATTTTTTAGTGTCAAGAGGGAATGCATGCAATCCTCTTTGCATGCTATTTTGCGGGCGGGAGGGCGGTACACTGTGCATGTTGTTTTTGACACTAAAAAATCGGAACTAAAAACTAAATATTCTTGTTCTAGGAGTTTGCAATGGAGTTCCGAAAAGTAACGCCCAATTCAATCAATTATATAATTTAACATAACAGGTTTTCAATTCTAAATAAATAACTTTTTATTTAACATTTGCCTTCTATGCACAGTACCTGCCTTCTGTATGTATTTAGTGTTGGTATCTACCGCTAGTGTTTGCGTATCTCTTTCGTTCGCTGGCCCTACATAGGGCAATGCAAACAATTCACTAAAATAATTTGTCATGTTAAGGACCACTTCAAATTACCATATAATTGAAGATGCTTACTTCTCAGTAACTTAAACTAGGCACCTACCACCATTTAGACGCTTTTTTCTGCCTCAGCATGATCTCCCGGCAGCGTATACTCGCCTACTTTGGCCACATAGTCTGAAGCGGAGATGAGAGGCTTGAAAAGGGTTCACCCTCAGCCAAGTCTTGCTCGATTGTCAGAGACGCGGTGGACAGAAACCGATGAAGGCAAATCGATTGAGGTATATACACTATCCACATCTACTGATGACCACGATACCCATGTTCGATCATGATGACGGTGTTGATGATAATGATGGTGGATGATGATGATGACAATATTTTTTTTTATGATAGTGAGTAACAAGACGAGCAAATCAGGTGCCTGATGGTAAGCATCATGATTGCCCATATCAGACACAGTGACACCCAGTGTTTTAAAATTCAAAATTCTGCGCGGCACTGCACTGCGCCTGTCGCCCTGAGATATTAGTTGTTGAAACTCGTCATGCCCAGAACACAGTAATGTTTGCAAGTTACTGCTTGGCGGATGAATAACTGGCAAAGGTGTGGTACTTCCCCAGGCGGCCCCTTGCCAAAGAGGCCTACCGCTACAAAAACACATCAAAATCTGAATCATAAGAACTTCATCATCCCAGCCACCGGAAGTCCAATACTCGTCACGCTTGGCATTCGGGTTGGCGATCGCAGTTTGGTGGATTTAGATAACCCTTGGAGACCATGGATCGGTAACCGTAGCGTAGGACGTCCACCCACAAGGTGGACAGACGTGATAAAGACAGCCAGGAACACGCTGGAGGCGGGCCGCTTACAACCGGACTGGATGGAAATCTATGGGGGAGGCCTATGTTCAGTAGTGGACGTCCTATAGCTGAGATGATGATGATGAGATAACCCTTAACCGGCTCTTACAACAACCACGTAGAAGAGATACTTAGGAACTTGGTCAAAGAAAAAAACTAAACTTAAAGTCCCCACAGTAAATGATAAATTACGAAACATTATGCAATCAAGTATCAGCACAGACTATCAACATACAGACACCTCTATAATGATTTTAAGATAACAAAATCGCCAAAACAAGGCTCAAAACCACCGCGGCGCACGGAGAGACTACGCTTCGTTTCGCAAGAAAATGTATGTAATTAGGTCCACTGCAACCCACGGACACGCTACGCATGAAATGACGTCAATGGTACACGCGCGGCTTGCTCGAATATGGCGCTCACGTAGATCAAGGCTGTCAACGCCATGCACGCAGCGCACGCGGTACACGGATGCGTGTATAACGTGTCCTGCAGTAGAAACGTAGAGCCACGTTGTAAAACAAATGAACCCACGCAACTAAAATGCGCTGCATGCCCGTGCACTGCTTGCACAGCGGTGGGTTTGAGCCTTAAGTGGGGGCAGGGCGGTTAGTTTATTATTCAGACTTTACATATTTTATCATCATCATCATCATCATCCCAGCCGCAGGAAGTCCACTGCTGGAGATAGGCCTGCCCCATGTGGGGGGTTTTGTCAATACTTCCCACGGCAGGCGGATTGCCGAGCGCCGTTCGATAGTTTTTACGGAGAGGACAGTGCTGCCCGTCTTCTGGATCTGATAATCCTTAGCCGGCTCTTACGTCAACCACGGGTAGAGAGGGTGGAGCACTATTTTATAGCCTACCACCACTACAAACTTAGCATGGTTAGCACATATCATGAGTCATTGAATTTATTTATGGGCCGGTTTTTTGATCGTTATTTACGGTTAAGTTAACCATTTGTCAAACTAACTATATAGTTAAATTTCTAACCAAAGGTTAAATCGCGTGGACAAAATAGTTAACCAGGGATGAAAAAACGAATTTTGTCGAATTTCAACTATTTGTCAAAAAAATTTACTATTACTCGACTTAACCAGTGATCAAAAAACCCAGCCAAACAAACGCCGCCTTCTAGGAATTTGACACAATCCTATGAAAAAATTACCAAATGGATGTTTTGCATTCCCCTGTTTACTCCGTAATGTAATGTAATTAACCCATTCTATAAATTTATATCCTGATATTTTTATAGTGAAGTAACCTATGTCCCTGTCATTTTTTATTTTTTATTTTTCTTATAAGCCCTTGATTTTTTCATAGTGAACTTCCAAAAATCCTAGTTTTACTCGCGTAATTGGACGTTCACTACAAAAAATTTAGCTTTAAAAAACAAAAATAAAACATAGTGACATACTTTACTTCATCTTTATAAATATATCAAATAGGTTTACTGTATTCGAAGGAAACAGGGGAAAACAAAACATCGATTAAGTAAATTTTCCAAAGGATTGCGTCATACTGCTAAGAGGTCCTCTTTCCTGTTAAGTGGCGGGGCTGCTTGCTATGCAGTGATACTGCATAACCGTGGCGAAGGCATACGCCCTCGTGCGTCATCTTTAGGTTGAGTTATCTGTGAGTATCAGCCAATCAATTGACCATCAATATCAATTCGCAATTGGCAACTGTTTTTTGCTCATTTTTCAATTCACACTGTTACTGTGCAGTTAAGATAATAATGTACCTATAATCACAGAATAAATAGTACTAGGTACCCTACCCACAACATGACCGACCCGAAGCAAAGAATAATAACACGACAGCCTCTTTGGCTCAGATGGTACCTAGTAACTCTGCTTTCTGTGCCGCAGGTCCCGGTTTCGATCCCCGGCCAGGTCAAACATTTGTGTGCATAAACATGTCCGTTTGATCTGTGTCTGGGTGTTATAAGCACATATCTTATATTCTTATCTTATAATATAAAAATCTTGTGTCACGATGTTTGTCCCGAATAAACTCCAAAACTACTGAACCGATTTCAATCAAATTTCACATGTACCCGTATTTTGGTCTAACTTACTGGATAGGATAGTTATCATCTCAATTATTCGCTTATGTCGTGAATGTAAACGAATAAAATGTATCAATTAATTGTTTCTTAAGCAAGTGTTTATTTACTGATTAGTTTTATGAAGTTCTCAGAGATGGCGGTGTACGTTGATTAATCGATAAAATTATTCAATATTGTTTGACATCTAGGTTGCAAATACACCCAATAGATCGCGCTGTGTTCTGTTTCTTAGAATATAATAATAATAATAATTCATTTATTTCAGGCAATAGTGCGTATAATAAATTATACGCACCAGAGGCCCATATTAATAAATACCTTACAGACTAACATACATAAAAAATATAAAACACTTAATTTAATTATGGCTTAGGGATATTATTGTTCGGTTTCGCCTCCCTGAAGCGACGGAAAACGATGCCTTCAGGCCAAAATTGTGGGTCCAGGAACGTCTCCTTGTATTTCGCCGGAAACCGGAGCACGTATGACTTGAAAGTCTGCGTCCGCGTAGCCTCCAGCCTCGACAGCGAAATCTTGGAGAAGTCCTTTCCCGGAGCTCGTTCTGTGCGCTTTTCGTCGATGTAGCGAGCGATCTCCTCACCGGATGTGGTTTTATCAAACCGGGAGAGATATATCGCCATCGTGGGCTCTGCGACTCGGATGACTGTAGTCGCAGCGGGAGCAGTGCCGCGTTGGTTGCGGGCGGGTCGAGGTCGACGCTTCTTCTTCTCCACGAGGGTGAAGCCGCCATCGTCGACCTTGTTCATGCGCATGACGGGATCCATTGGGCGCGGGATAACCTGCTTGCGTGACGTTTTTTTCCGTTGCTGCTTCTTATCCTCATTGAGGGGCCGCTGCACGGGTGCGAGCGGGGCGGGGGCAGCGGGGGCAGCAGCGGCGGCCGCGTAGGCCATGGGCGACGTGGTCGTCTTCGCTGACGTTTCACGCGGGGTGCGGGCGGGAGCGGCGGGGCGCTGTCCATCGCGCACGCATATAAATTCTATTACTTTATTTCACGTAATATTTATTTATGCTCACGATATAACCGTATTATTTTAATGGTTTGTGACTGATATTTTTATAATTATACTGCGTATGTTACAATATTACTACCATTAATAACAAAAAGAAATTGTACTATTTTTTTTATTATTTTTGTTATTATTATAGAATTATTAAAGTCTTGGCGCCAAAGATCTG
Organism: Hemistola chrysoprasaria; assembly: GCA_947063395.1. Lineage (NCBI taxonomy): Eukaryota > Metazoa > Arthropoda > Insecta > Lepidoptera > Geometridae > Hemistola > Hemistola chrysoprasaria. The sequence continues at coordinate 4,001,209 of OX346736.1, read as the reverse complement.
GCCATCAAATTCTATCGAGTCGCCATCTCTGGTTTGAATGTCCAAAGCTTTGGTATCTCATTCGTTCTCGAGACCTCCTCTGAGCGTAAACAAAGCTCCCTCTCGAACCATCGAGACCCACTATTTCGAACAATCGATCAATTGATTCTTCTCGAAGCATGCGAACTAGAACGTTCGGGAAATTCAAGGTTCAGGTATAAATACTGGCGCCGAGTGTCACCGCAGTTCAGTTCCTTTTTAAACGAGTGAATTAATACTATCTCCCGGAAAGTGATAGTCTCAGTAAAATCTCCACGCATTTTGAACAAGAATATGAATTTTCAATTGAGTACATCAGTGCCTCGCCTGCCTCGGTGGCGTAGAGGGCGCATGCTCGACTGCCAATCAAGAGGTCCCGGGTTCGATCCCCAGGTCAGGCAAGTGTTAAATATTGGATTTTTCCATTAGGAATTATCTCAATAAATGCCTGGAGTCTGGAACTGTGCCCGGTAGATGGCAATAGGCTCGCCCCCTATTACATGGGACCAATAACATACTGGCGAAATGTGGGTGTATCTACTATAGGACTGAGTCCTGGGTACACCTCTGCCTACCCCTTCGGGAAAAAGGCGTGAATGTATGTTTATGTTTATATGAGTACATCAGTTTTATTTTAAATTTAGGTAATTCGATTTTACCGGAAGGGTTTTATTTCCTCAGTTGCGATTAGAGAAATAAAATACGGCGGTACGAAGTTCGCCGGGTCAGCTAGTAAGTATGTATATCAGTCATCTGGTTACCATAGTACAGGCTTCTAGCCTAGTTGAGGACTAGTTTTGTGTTTATTATTATTATAACTATTACCGAAGGCTCCGTCGGTAATAATTGTAATAATATAATACTGTAATAATAATAATAATAATGTAATAAATGTAATAATAATAAATAGGTATACACCTATATTATACGACATACACTTACCTTCTATATCAATCAATATATACCATAATTATTATGAAAACCTCAATTTATTTTTTCAGTGGTTACAAATCATATTGCATATCATCATTATCAGCCGTAAGACGTCCACTGTGGAGCATAGGCCTCCCCCATAGAACGCCATAAACTATTTATATGGGGGATTTTGCCGTAACCAGCTCGCTTGTTGTGCGGCTTGGTGATCGCAGTATAGTTGGAATACTTGGTGCCGGAGAGCGTTGCTGCACACTCGCAGAATATGTCTCTCTGCCGGGTCTCACGGCTCTCACCAGATGAGAAAGGGATGGCCCTATTCATTATCCGGGAACCACACGGCCAACATAAGTTCAAAACTTACTTTTTAGAGTTCCGTGCCTCAAAAGGAAAAACGGAACCCTTTGTTCAAAAGGATCACTTTGTTGTCCGTCTATAATCTGTAGTCTGTCTGTCCGTCTGTCCAGACACTTTTTAACGGGAACGCGTGGAGGTATCGAGTTGAAATTGCTATCATGCAACTAATCAGATCTCCGGTCCCTTGCGGCTGTACAAAAATCATATTTATAAGCATATTTCCATAATTTGCGCAAGGAACTTATAGATGGCGCTGTATGTTCAGGTATCTAGAACCCTACACTATGCATAGATACAAATACCTTCCAATTTATTTTACACAATTAGAGTTCTAACTCTGCCTTCTTGATTTTTTCGTCAACCATTATGTCTCGTTGACCATTCAGTCATTCGCGCAGAAAATAAATTACGCATTGCTAATTTTGTATCCTTATCTTGTTAAAACAAGGAAACCTTATTCACAAGAATATGTACATATTACCAATAAGCATTATACACTATATAATTACTAAGTAGTTAATGAATAATCCACTGTTCTAAAGATAAGACTGGTCTGGTCATTTTGTGGATTATTAAGAGCGTGTCGTAGCTAAGTATAACGAGAAATTTGACACAATCCTATGACAAATTTACCAAATCGATGTTTGGTATTCCCTCGTTACCTCCGAATATAATTAATCCATTCTTTATATTTATAATCCTGATGATATTTTTATAATGAGGTTAACTATGTCCCTATAGGTATATCATTTTAGTTTATCTTATAAACTCTTAGCTTTTTCATAGTGAACTTCTAAAAATCCCAGTTTTACTCGCGTGATTAGACATTCACTACACAAAAAACGAAAAGTTTATAAACAATAATAAAATTATTGGGGGGTATAGTTTACTTCATCTTCAAAATATCATGATATAAATATATCAAAAAGGTTTACTATATTCGAAGGAAACAGGGGAATACAAAACATCGATTTGGTATATTTTCCATAGGATTGTGTCAAACTGCTAAAACGAAAGGGGACCCCTTTCCTGTTAAGCAAAACCCAAAAAACTGCATGAAAATCTTTTTTTAAGCATGTTCCGTTGGATTGGTATACCAGGAAACGAATACTCTAATGAAGGTGTAGAGGGAAATGCTTGGAACAGCTTGAAGCCGAAAAATGGGACTTTGTAATTAAATCAAACGAAAAATAAATACTCGATATGTTTTCCCGTAATATTAGCACAGCTCCGTACGCGTTCACACTGCTTGGATGTCGAAGCTACACTAAAGTAAGGTGCACGGATTGAAGTGGACTTTGGTCGAGCAAAGTGAGTGTTCGGAACGCGAACTCTAGTATCATTGGTCTTCATATTATTTTAAAAGGCCATGACTCCAAAACGATACATATGGGACAAATTAACAGATGGTGTCGCCATATTACAGGCATGGGTGTCAAGTCATACACAAATGAAAAAGTTGATATCACAATATCAGCCTAATGACCAGATGTTTGGAAAGATTTTGACGCTGTTGTGGGTCTTTGAACATAATATAGCTCTAACGAATGGCTCCACGCTTCTTCCAGTGTTAATTTTTTTCTGTCAATTTTTGCGGGGGCGGTGAAGATTATCTAGGGTTTTTTTAAATAACCTATGCGATTGGTCTCAGATGGCTTCTATAGCACAGGAGGCGCTCGATCCAAAGTTTAAGGGCGGCTAGCTCAAGGGCACCTAGACAGTAAGAACCTCGGATTGGGCCGTCGTCAAAATACGTGGGGTCAGACTTGCTCTGGCACCCCGGAAGGGGATTGTCCTATGGCTCTATCAATTCAATGGTTTGATCTGTTTGATTATTTGGGGAGAAACTAACCGATCTGAAGGATCTGAGAGATCTTCGACCTCGCCGGCGAGGTCGGTGTTCAAAATTCAGCGCGGCACTGCACTGCGCCTGTCACCCTGAGATATGAGCTGTTGAATCTCATCATGCCCAGTAATTTCGCCGGTAACATTGCCCTTCATACCGGAACACAGTAATGTTTGCACACTACTGCTTGGCGGACGAATAACTGGCAAAGGTGTGGTACTTCCCCAGGCGGCCCCCTGCAAAAGAGGCCTACCACTAGAAAACTACACTATTCCAGGGTTTAAGCTATCTACATACCAAATTTTAGGCTCAATCGGTTCAATAGTTTTAGTATGAAAACGGAACAAACATACACACAAAAAAATGCTGGTCACGCGCAATTCAGATGGCGCTAGGAGACGATTTCACGTAGAGAAAGTCGTCCCAATGAACAATGGTCCTTTAACTAGAAACCAGTATCCCTAGATTATCCCCAATCCCAACCAACCAATACCACTACAAATTACCTATATACGCAGTCGTTTTCAGTACTGGTGCCGGATACCAGATCCACCAACTCACACAATCACAACACCGACCTCGCCGGCGAGGTCGAAGATCTCTCAGATCCTTCAGATCGGTTAGTTTCTCTCCAAATAATCAAACAGATCAAACCATTGATAGGGCCCTAGGACACTCCCCTTCTGAGGTGCCAGGGCAAGTCTGACCCCACGTATTTTGGCGACGGCCCAAGCCGAGGTTCGTACCGTCTAGGTGCCCTTGTGCTAGTCGCCCTTAAACTATGGGTCGAGCGCCTCCTGCGCTCACCACTGCCCGGTAAAGCTGTAGAGGCCATCTGAGGCCAACAGCATAGGACATTTAAAAAAAAATCTTAAAACAGTACAATGAAAAAAGTTACATTTGTAACTGGTAAACAAAACTCTAGCGTGTGCAAGCTCGACCCCAGCACGTTCTTAAGATGTTTTTTTTGTGTGTATGTTTGCTCCGTTTTCACGCTAAAACTACTAAACAGATTGAGATGAAATTTCGTATGAAGATAGATTAGACCCTGGAATATCAAACTCAAACTCAAACTCAAATATCACATAGACTTTCTATCCCGATATTCCCGCGAGGAAATAAATACATTTTCTAGCAAAATTATAAGTTTACATTATAATAGAAGAAAGCTTGCAAAAGCCAACTGCTGGGCTCGTGTCAAATATTTCACATCAGTCAATTGGCGAGCTCACTCAGTTGAAATGAAAGGTGGCCTACATTGTTTTTTTAATGGTTTTACATGGTACAGGCGAAGAGACAAGTGTTTTGTTTTATCACCCTCAAACTCAAAGAAAACAGTAACATATTTAAATAAGACTTAAAAATACATTATTATCAATAAATAATATCAATCACTAATGAATCTACCGCGCGTTAGGAAATATACCTCTATAAGAAGAACACACAAAAAACTTTTGTGTGTTTTGTAAACCATTGTTGCTATATCTTTTAGGATCATGGGATACAATCTATGGGTAAGTAAATCAGAAAATATTTAACAGTTTATACTGTGTTCTGTGGGTAATACATTGAATTTATGAGAAGGTAACAATGTACGAGTATGATGTGCGCGAGTGTACCCACTGCTGCGCCCGCGCAAGTTTTTCTCGTACGAGCATCGGACGATATGACGTCATCAGTCACCAGTCAAAGAGGCAAGGTTTGACAGGTAAGCTTGATTGTACAATATAACACTGCTGGAGTTTATAATATAACACCTAAACCACTAACTACTACTAAATCTGAAATTAATATTAAGTAAAAGCAGAAAAACCAACAAACAATAAACATATTCCGTTATTTTTATAAATATCCAAAATAGAAAATCCCACAATGATAATAGTAATATGCGTCAGTATGGCATTCCGAGAAATGAATGATCATAATATAAAGGAATATTAGGTAGAAAGAAACAGTAAGTAAAGTACCTACATTACTTTAGAGGGGACCTCTTAGCAGTTTGGCACAATCCTATGGAAAATTTACCAAATCAATGTTTTGTATTCCCTTGTTACGTTCGAATAAATTACTTAAATTATTTAAATTACTGGGCATGATGAGATTCAACAACTCATATCTCAGGGTGACAGGCGCCGCGCAGAATGTTGAATTTTAAAACACTGGGTGGCACTGTGTCTGATATGGGCAATCATGATGCTTACCATCAGGCACCTGATTTGCTCGTCTTGCCACTCACAATCATAAAAAAAAAAGAATATAGTAAATCTATTTGATGTATTTATATCCTGATATTTTGAAGATGAAGTAAAATATGTCGCTATCATTTTAGTTTAGTTTATAAACTACTTTTTTTTTTGTAGCGAACGTCCAATCACGCGAGTATAACAGGTATTTTTAAAAGTTCATTATGAAAAAAACCGAGAGTTTGTAACAAAAACTAAGATGACAGGAACATAGTTTACTTCACTATAAAAATATAGGGATATAAATTTATCGAATGGCTCTATACCTTTCGTAGGAAACAGAAAAACATTTGGTAAAATTTTTATAGGTTTGTGTCGCGTAGTTTACGGTCTCACGGTTTCAGGCTAATCTAGAATCTAAATGCTACCGAAGCTGGAATGCATCTTAAATACAAACTTACAAAGCCTCAAACTTGACAGTATCTAAAGATAAGATCTGGGTACGCTTGAGACGAATTTTAAACTAAAAATGGCCTAAATTAAATAAATGCTTTGTTGAATATAAATATTTTCATTATTTTAAGACGTATTTTGCCAGAGTAAATGTCTAATGGTGTTTGCCCATTATACCGTACGTTATATGAACATGAACAAATCCAATGAGGCGATACGAAACGGTGTACTTTGCGCTCTATCAACACCGTTCTCATAGAAATTGTTGACAGAGAACATGAACCTAGAAGAAAAAAAAATTATAGCGCTGTCCAAAGCAAATTCGTCCTCTCGCTCACACGTACCCACGTAAAAAATACTACATGTAATTACGTAAAATAAAGACAACTAGGTTCTGGAAAATAACAATTACAAAGATTCCGTTCAAAATCCAATTTAATCCAAATAAGTTTTCAGTGCATTTTTATTTTTCTAAGATTATTTTCTTTGTGCAGATTTTTATACATAAAAACTCGTTTGCATTAAATTAGATTTTTAACTTCAACTTAACAAATAAAGCATTGCATTGCACTTCCCTGCTCACTTGGCCTGAATTTAAATTACTGTGGCAGCCCTATACCCAATGCATTATGACGTCATCAATTTTATGCTGCATATATACCTGCATTTGACAGTTCTAACGATTTCCAAAACATCTAAGATTTTAAATTTGTTGTTATTTTATAAAAATATATAAAAAAAAACTTCATTAAAATGTTATTGAAGTAAATAAATTTAAGAAATATTTATATGCTATTTCCATTAATTTAAATACGGGTTTAGGAAAAGTTAAATTTTGTAAAAAGTGCAATATAATACAGCTGCTGCTACCTAGCAAAGCGTTTTGGAAACGTTTACAACCAATACTTTCAAGTGTAGTATGCTGTTTGCAGCTACGCTGGATAGATGGCGCTCTTTTATGTACATCGTAGAGAATATTTAATAATTTATTACATAATATATTAATATTTAGACATTAATAATAAAATAACGATTATTACATTTTCATTAAATTTATTTATTAAGGTATTAAGTCTTTTGAAAACGAATAAATTTATGGATTTTAACAATAAAGTTCACTATAAAATTTAATGTTATTTTGATGGTCTGTGGTTTGGTGCTTCAGGCCGGATTTTAATTAAATTCACAATATTAACAAATATATCCTCATAAATACCTAATTTATTTTACTATAAAAATGTAAAAAGACTAGTTAGTTTTTTTAGCCTTCCTCTTTCCTTTCGTGGGCAAAGATTTTTCTTTACTTTGAAACAAACTTAGAATTAACTGAATAATTTTCTTTACAATTAAAAACAGTGTTGCCAGAATGGCTAGTATAAATACTGCTATATCTATCATATTTCTCTGATACCACGGGTATTGAAGCGCTTTCGAACGGAGGTGGTAAGCTCCTGAAAAAAAAAATACATTCATTACACATTACATTACACATACATACCTATTTCAAAATAGGCAGTATCTAGAGTTGTACCCAGAATCATTCCATACTTTGTTTTAAGTAACATGAAAGCTGTGTCAGACCCCCGTCACTCCATGCTATCGGCCGCGCGCAATAGCCTACTACCTTTTTTTTTCTCTCTATTTTCCTCTGCTGTCTGCAGAGCCTGTGCTGTGTGTACTCTTTCATTCTAGATCTCGCTTGTATTCCTCTCGCACTTTCAAACTTAATACTCGCTTTACATCTTCTTTTACACTCAATATCTGTATGTGATTTGAGCGATGATTTGCAGTTAACACTTTCTTGAACTGTAGATTGAGATGGCGTCGATCCCCCTCAGAATCGAATTGCCGGAATTTGCGACTTGCGCGGGTTCTTATGTTATCTGATTAAACGTAAAACACTTCCCTTGATTTGAACAACTATTTATTATATTGTGTTGCAAAGTTATACGGTTACAATAAATTATTTTTCCTAAGGTTCCATAATGTCCGACTGAAGTTCTGAAGTCGCTTCCAAGCAAAGGTAAAGTAGAATATTTATACATAGTGACATCTATGTTACAATGGTTGAACTTCAATATTTAGATAACATCGATTTTGTTATAAGTCGCCGGAAGATGGCGCTAAACTTATAAATAAATTCTGAGATTTTGATTTTAATAACATTATTTGAAATTAATAAAAGTATATGTTAATTTGCATTAACATCCTGCCCGGGGGGCGTAACAAATACCATAATCGAGTCTTACTCTGATTTACATAGTATGTCTGACAATAGTGAACTTAATTACTACATTTTGTAAAAACAATAACTTAAATGTAATAACTTAATTAACAAAGTTATGAACAATGACTTAATTAAGACTATTCTAAATCTATAGGTAACTTACATAGTTTTACAACTGGCCTGATTAATTCGCCAGATAGTGTTTTCAATTTTACTGATCTGATGACATTATCCTTCCCTGGAAAGATTTCAATAATACGACCGCGTCTCCAATGCAGCGGTACTGAATTTTCATCAACAATTAATACTAAATCGCCTATCTTTACATTATCTGAGTGTTTGAACCATTTATTCCGCTGTTGTAATGAAGTTAAATATTCCTTCTGATAGCGTGCAAATATATTCTGAGACATTTTTTGAATTAATTGATACCTAGATAGACGTGACATTTTTGTTTCTTTCCATACATACTCAGGTAACGCTACAAGTGGTTAACCTATGATGAAATGACCTGGCGTGAGTACCTCTAAATCACATGGGTCTTCTGACATTGCGACCATTGGTCGTGAATTTAATATAGCCTCTACCTTTGACAATAATGTTGAAAATTCCTCAAACGTGAGTATAGCATCTCCAATCTCTTTCTTGAGCAAGAGTTTAACTGACTTTACACAAGCTTCATGCAAACCATTCATATGAGCAGCCGTTGGAGGTGCGAAGATCCAATTGATATTCTGACGGTTGAACTCCTCCTTGAGTATGATTTCATGACTTAATAAAAATTGATTTACCTCCTTTAAGTAGTTTTCTGTTCCCTTGTAGTTTGTAGCGTTGTCTGACCTGATAATTGAAGGGAGACCTCGCCGACTAACAAACCTCGTGAATGCTGCGACGAAAGCCTCGACTGATAACTGACTTACTGCCTCAATATGACAACTGCGAGTTCCTGCACATACAAATACAACAAAATAACATTTAACTGATTTAGCATTTCTGAGTGAACTTGATTTCACCAAAAATGGCCCCGCAAAGTCGGTGGAGGTTGAAGTCCATGGCCTGACTGCTGACACTCGATCTGCCGGTAAATCTCCCATGAATGGAGGCTGAATAATAGGGGGCCTGAATCTGAAACAAGTAATGCATTTTCGAACAATTTTAGACACCTGACGTCTCGCTGATGTGATCCAATATTCTCTCCTGATGATAGCGATGAGTGCGGTAGTCGCCGCGTGACAGTACATACGATGATAGTGATCTATGAGCAACTGAACAAACCTATGATCCTTAGGTAACAGATATTGATGACGTGTTCCATACGGTAGCCTTGCTTGCTTGATTCTACCGCCGACTCTGAGCATTCCTTCTTCATCCAAAAATACACTGAGTTTCTGAAGTGAAGTACATACTGATTTCCCTTTTTTCAATGATTCAATTTCTTCCATGAATGATAATGACTGTATTCTTTTGACCCAATATTTAGTAGCAGTCCTGATTTCTTCTAATGATAATACCTTACTGAAATTCCTTTTGTTTCTAGGTTTTCTGAGATTCTTCGTGAATCTAATGACGAATGCAGTAACATTGATTAATTTACTGAATGAACTGACCTTTCCTAGCAGTTCCAGGTCCCATGGCTGAACTGGTGTACTGACATGAACAATCTTCTTGAATCCTGACATTTCCTTTGGTTTATTGATGACGGACTGAGGCCAATTATCTTCATCCTGATGTAACCATGGTGGTGACCACCACAACTCATGGTTGATTAATTCCTGAGCTGACATTCCTCTGCTTGCACAATCCGCAGGGTTGTACTGACCTTTTATGTGTCTCCATATAATACCGCGTTTTGAGTTATGAATATACTGAACTCTATTACATTCAAATGTCTGAAGCTGATGAGGCTGAGACTTGAGCCATGTGAGTACAATGGAGCTATCTGACCATCCATTGATACTGTCCAACTTGATTGAGTCCTCCAATGATGATGCTACATGATTTAATAGCTTACATACTAAATGAGCTGCACTGAGTTCCAGTTTAGGTATAGTCTGACGAGTTTTCTTTGGTGCAACCTTTGACTTTGCCATAAGTAACCGTACCATGACCTCTCCTGATGAGTTGACTGACCGTAGATAAACACAAGCTGCAAATCCTGCTTCTGATGCGTCTCCCATGCCGTGAAGTGAATATGACACTGCATCTGAGATTTCTATGCACCTGGGCAATGTCAAAGTTGATAAATAATTCAAATCCATGATTAATTCTTCCCACTGATGAGTTATTGACTGTGATACGGGTTCATCCCAATTTAATCCGTCCATGAACAATGTCTGTAGCAGAATCTTGAATCGCATGATGATTGGGTTACAATAGCCGCATGGATCATATAACCTCGCTATCGTACTGAGTATATTCCTTTTGGTGACAGCTTTTCCTGAAGGTATATTAACCTGATATGAAAGAGAGTCTGATACAGGTTTCCATTGAATGCCCAATACTTTGATGAAGCTCTTGTCCTCGCTGTCAAACTGATGAGATGATATGTCACAATGTTCCTCTGGTAAGTCCTCTAAAATCTTCTGATGATTGGATGACCACTTTCTTAATTCATAACCGGCTGATTTCATGACCTTTATTAATTCCTTTTTCAGTTCTAATACTTCTGACATTGAATTAGCGCCTGCTAATATATCATCCACAAATGTTTGATTCTTGATTACTGATGAAGCCTTTGAATCCGGGTGAGTTACTGACCAATCGTCTGCCAACTGATGAAGTGTCCTGATTGACACAAAGGGACTTGATCGTAGCCCATATGTGTTAGTATTTAATTCATATACCTTGATTGGTTCTGATGTGTTACTGCGCCATAGTATGAGTTGATATTTCCTGTCGTCCTGATGAATCCATGTCTGTCTGAACATTTGCTTGATATCTGTTGTGAACACATACTGATAACGCCTGAAATTTATAAGTATTTTAGTTATATCATTCTGAAGTGGAGGTCCTGAGTGTAGACATTGATTAATTGATACTCCATTTGATGTTTTACAAGCTCCGTCAAAAACTACTCTTAGTTTCTCTGAACCTTTCTTGAATACTCCATGATGAGGTATGAAATTATGTTCTGATTCATAGTTATTGAAACTTGACTCTGACATGTGTCCAAGTTCTTCATATTCTTTCATGAATTCACGATATTTCTGAGCAAATACATGATTTTTCTCCAGTTTTCCTTCTAACGCATTGAATCTTTTCATAGCTATATGTCGTGAATCTCCTAACTGAGGCCTATCTGACAAGAATGGCAATCTGACCATATATTTACCGTCTGGCATACGCACTGTAGTGCTATTATAAAGTTCCTCACATTCCGTATGTAATGGATGACTTATCTTTTCCATTGGAGGTTCTTCTGATTTCCAGAACCTTTCCACAGCTTGCTCAAGTGTGGATATCTGAGCTCCATAGTTGAGTACTGATGATGATGTGTCGACTGAAGCTGATCTTCTGACTTGATTGAGGTCCATCTGATGATTTGTCTCCCCCGTTGACCCGAGGAGAACATACCCAAAGCATGTTCCGTAGGCAGCCATACTGGAATTGATATTTATACGAGTTCCATCATATACATAATTTAATATGTCCGTCCCTAAAATGATGTCCACATCCTGTGGTTTATAAAACTTCTGATCCGCTAGTTGAATGTGAGTTGTTTGATTCAATAACTGATTGGCGTCTAAATATGATGAAGGTATATCACCTGTAAGTTGTTGCATAGTGATTGCATGAGTACTGACTATGGGCACCTGACTACCAACAGGTTTTATGACTATCTTGACTGTACTGCCTGATTCCCTGACCTTTTGACGCCCTACTCCATATATTTGACATGAATCTGACTGTTTATCTAATTTGAGTTTATTCACTAATGATTCCTTTATGACTGTGATTCCTGCCCCTGTATCCAATAACGCTCTTGCCTTGATGAATTTTCCTTTTCTGTCCTTGATTGAAATGATAGCTGTGGGACATAGGTTTACTGATGATGAAGTTCCCACAGTCTGATTACTTTCTAGTCAATCTGATGATTCGTTTGACCAGCGTTGGCCGAAACGAAGACTTTCAAATTGTTCATTTGCCAAACGAACTGTAGCCCCTGGTGATGGACGTACCCTGGTTTGAAATTGAGTTACTGACCTTACTGGACTTGTGCGAGAGTTATCTCTTGGAGATGGAGATGATGACTGAGGTTTGTCTGAAGTTTGCACATGTACAGTTGAATTATCCCTTCCTTTAGGTAAATTGGCTCCCTGACTCCTATGTCCATCCGTTGAAGTTGAAGGCCTTTTCACTGAATCATTATGACAGAGCATGGTATTATGAGAACTCTGACCACAGTGTTTGCACCAATTGTTTTGTGTGCAATCCTTGCTGAGATGATATCTAAAGCATCGGAAACACAATCCCTTGTCCCGTGCCCAGTCCTTCCTGCCTTTCGGTGTGAGTGAGAGAAAGGATCTACAGGTATATAGTGAATGATTATTATCTGACCAATAACTGCAGCGACCCACCTGATCTGACTTGGAATTCTGTGAAGCTGATGTTGCAGTCACTGCACCTGTCTTACGTGTGACTCCTCGCTGGTAATTAACACGAGGTCTGACATTCTCCTTTGGCTGCTGGCGCTGACTGGCAACAGACTCTGATACTGTCAATTGAAGCCGGCACTGCTCATCCAGGAATTCCATGAGTTGACTGAAGGTTGGAAGTATGTTTGTGTCCTTCCCATGACGTTCCTCAAACATTGTTCTGACTCTGGTTGGCAGTTTCTGAAAAATTATGAACAGCAACAAGTACGACCATTCTGATACTGGTAATTCTAATTTTTCAAGTGCCTGAGTACTTTCTCTGATAGGGTCATATAACATTCTACGTAGATCTGAACCCTCTTGTATACGTGGTAAGTTCATAATTCTATCTATGTATGAGTCTGCCAGCAACCTGATATTACTATATCTTTGTTTGAGTAAGTTGAAGGCCACTTCGTAATTTGCTCCGTCCATAGGTAAATGTTTGATGATGGATAACGCTTCTCCACTTACTGATGCTCGAAGGTAGTAGTGTTTTTCTGAGTCTGAGAGGTTTTTACGTTCATGTACCAGCGATGTATATAAATCTGAAAACCCGAGCCACTCTGATAAAGTACCGTTGAACTCCGGTAATGAAATTATTGGAAGTTTTGCCCTTACCTGATATTCTGATTTTTCCTGATTTTGAGATTCCTGACTACCTGATGGTTGATCCGAAGCCGCCACGTCGACCCGGACCGCCAATTTATTTAACTCACTGAACTGAGCCTTGAAGACTTCCAATTCCTCTTCCCCTATTTCATCCTGTATCTGTAACAGATTCTGATAAGCCTCTATAGCTTCTACATAATATTTTCTAAAGTACTTGAGTGAAACGGAAGAAGCGACGGACTTTGAATCTGATATTATTGTCTCACTGAAATCGTTTAACATACGATATTTTGCCCTAAATTGAGCCTTTAACTGTTTAGACATGTTGATTTGAGGTACTCTCACAATTTAATTATTTTACTGACAGTTTTTGATTGAAATGATAAAATTTTATTTACGATTATTGACAAATATTACACTGAATTGATAAATCCTTGCACTGAACGAACGATCTACTGAATGAACTGAATGAACAAATGATTTACTGAATGAACTAATGAGTGAGTTATACTAATTGAACTTAATGTCCTTAATTATTGAAATGACACTTCCGGTTGAATGAACGAGTCCCAATTGAATGAACGACGTGAATTTAATCCGAGTTTTTCTGATATGAACAATATGGACGACTGACTTGATGATAATGTTCTGACACCGTTGAATTGACTTCTTCTGACACTGAATTTATTTGTAACACGTATAATGAACTTTTCACAACACTGATACACCACACTTGAACTTGCTCTGAAGTAGGTATGCGCGTGCTATTGCACAACGCAGACGACGCCTGCGACGGCTCCCTCTGATAATGGCGACACCGCCCCGGCGCCGGCCTGATGAATTTGTGTTTTACCTTACACCTTGTTGATGATGCAATCTGATATTCCCCTCATGGGCCACCATAAATGTATGTGATTTGAGCGATGATTTGCAGTTAACACTTTCTTGAACTGTAGATTGAGATGGCGTCGATCCCCCTCAGAATCGAATTGCCGGAATTTGCGACTTGCGCGGGTTCTTATGTTATCTGATTAAACGTAAAACACTTCCCTTGATTTGAACAACTATTTATTATATTGTGTTGCAAAGTTATACGGTTACAATAAATTATTTTTCCTAAGGTTCCATAATGTCCGACTGAAGTTCTGAAGTCGCTTCCAAGCAAAGGTAAAGTAGAATATTTATACATAGTGACATCTATGTTACAATGGTTGAACTTCAATATTTAGATAACATCGATTTTGTTATAAGTCGCCGGAAGATGGCGCTAAACTTATAAATAAATTCTGAGATTTTGATTTTAATAACATTATTTGAAATTAATAAAAGTATATGTTAATTTGCATTAACAATATCTGTCTACTAGTCTATTAATATCAGGGATATTCAGGGATGGGGTTTAATATTCATATATCTACGTATTTTCTTTGCATAATTTTACTATGCCTAACAATAACATACTGGCGAAATGTGGGTGTATCTTCTATGGGACTGAGTCCTGGGTACACCTCTGCCTACCCCTTCGGGAAAAAGGCGTGAATGTATGTTATGTTATGTAATTTTACTATACTAAGTTACTATTTCTTATATCTTAGTAATAGTGGTAATAGCCTACTACTACTACATAGAAAACAACGTGTGTACACGCGTGCGCATGTGTGCGTAAGTACGGGTGTTACTGCCTCGTTGACAGGGGGGGCTAATGGCGGGGGAGGTAAGTGTTGCTTTTTCACGTAGTAATAGCACAGAACAGATAATAATACTACGTATAGAATGGACACTGTCATCCGCCCATCAATCGAGCCTTCCGCACCTCGCGAGCGAGATTGATTTCTCCACGAGCCCCGCTTGTATGGGAAATCACCTCACCGCACACTCTTGCACGTGTACAAAACTCTATGTGTGCAGTGTCTGTGTAGTAGGTAGTTATAGCGCGGCTTTTGTATGGGATTGAGTCAAGTGCCCGAGGTGTGGTATTGCCATCTACCGGGCACATACTCCTGGCTGTAAGTGCAAAAACTCTTAATGGAAAAAGCCAATAACATTTTTGTCTGATCTGGGCATGCAACCCAGGACCACGTTATCGCTGTGATTGCTACTGCTGAACAATGAGGTCTTGAGTTCGATTCCCAGGCAGGCGGTGTAGAAATAAGTTAACAGTCCACTTTATAAGTTAAGAGCTATTGATTATTGTTGAAGCGTTATTTTAGTTTTAAATATTCTCACTAGATGTCGCTGTTAACCGAGCGGTAAAATTCTGAATCACGATGTTGAGATTCTCACGGAGCACGCGACCTAAAGTATGTGAGTAAATAAATTTGTCTTAAAATCGATTGGAGTTTAGTTTGACTAACCCTTTCACCTTTTCGCTAGACGTGTTTTTATACAGGCGGGTTGGCGAGCGCAGTTTGATACACAGAGGACGCTGCTACTAGAGATGTTCAAAATAATCATTTGTATCGATACAGCGTATCGATACGTATCGCAATCAATTGTATCGATCCAGCGATATATCGCAGGGTTTTGTATCGATACTTTCGATACGTAACGATATTTATAAACTTTATAAACAGGGTAAAATAAATGAAAAAAAATACTCTAAGCAGTGAAAAGTAATATATTGTTCTGAAACCAAACCAACTGAAAATAGAGATGTTCAAAATAATCATTTGTATCGATACAGCGTATCGATACGTATCGCAATCAATTGTATCGATCCAGCGATATATCGCAGGGTTTTGTATCGATACTTTCGATACGTAACGATATTTATAAACTTTATAAACAGGGTAAAATAAATGAAAAAAAATACTCTAAGCAGTGAAAAGTAATATATTGTTCTGAAACCAAACCAACTGAAAAATGAAATTTTTACAATTGCCACTGAGACGAAGTTAGGCTTCGGAGAAACAAAAGTCTAGACAGACGTTGCGGGTTCAGGCGATTACGTCTGTCTGATAGTGTGTTTCCTGCCAAAGAAAACAAGCGCTCAGATGGCACTGAAGTCGCTACAACAGACAAATATCTCAATGCCAAAGCACTGAGATTAGGCCAAATATTCAGTCTTGTATTCCAATACAATATTGGATTTTCATTTCGGTTCATCAGCGGTTCTCTGAGGTACAGTTTTAACATATCATCCATGCCTACTGTAGGTAAATTTTTTGATGATTCCGAAACCAACTGTTTATGGAACTTCCATATTGTATTGTTTTGCTGTGTAGATGAATCGTTTGTTTCTTGATAGTCACTAGACGAAGTAGAAGGCGTGGAAACAGTTGACTTTAAATAATCTGATATGTCATTTAAAGCTTTAGCACAAGCCTGAGCGTCGGTGAAATAAATTTTTTTGAACCTGGGATCCAAAATCGTAGAAATGGCCAAAATATGCACTTTTTCGGAATTTTTAAATCGTTTATTTATTTCATTTAAAATTTTAGCCTTAAATTCTGAACCAATATCTGAAATATCAGACTGATTTTCCGAGTTGGCTAATTCAATTGCCTTGGTCATACAATATATCATTGGAATTACGAGGCTACTTGTTACATAATTCTGTCCCGATATTTCTTTAGTGACATGTTCAATTGGAGTGAGAATGTTTATCACTTCTTTAATAGTTGCCATCTCTGTGCCACTCAGCATAGCAGGTGCTCTAGTATTTTGCAGTAAAATATTTCCAATAAAATCACTCAGCTCAATAAATCGCTCAAGCATGTATAACTTTGAATTCCAACGCGTAATAATATCCTGTATTAGTTTTTTAGGTTCAATATTGTTATTTTTCTGAAGTTTTACAAGTTCATCATGTGCCACAACGCTTTGTTTAAAATAAGTCACAATATGTTTCACTTTGTTGAGAATAGTTTCAAGACCCCTCGTGTCATCTAAAGATTTTTGCACCACCAAATTCAGGGTATGCGCAAAACATGGCAAATGATTATTTTTGCCAAGGAAATCATGAATCGCCTTAACTATATTTGACCCGTTATCTGTGACGGCTGCCAATATTTTTTCTTTTGTAATATGCCATTTCAAACAAATATTTTCAATGACATTACATAAATAGTCAGAGGTGTGTCGTTCATCTAATTCAGTAACACCTATGACAGTTGATTTTAAGTTTCCGTCTTCTAAATAGTGGCAAGTTAAACCCAAATACCCTATTGTGTTCATAGTGTCAGTCCAAACGTCAGTTGTTATGCAGAAACTGTTTATTTTCGTTAATTGGCATTTTATTATATCAGACAGTGTATCATATTTTTCGTCTATCAATCTTGTGATAGTGCTCCGGCATGGAATCTGGTAGGATGGACACACCACTTTCATTAAATATTCAAACCCTCTTTTTTCAGTGGTGCTTAGAGCCAAATCATCAACAACAATAAAGTATAAAATGGCATTGGTTAATTTACCTTCCTTTGATCCGCCCTTGCGAAATGCGTTGATATTCAAAATAATATCATCAATTTTTGGCTGGCGTATTACGTCTTGTTTTTTTGGGGTTGAAAACACAGTAGCTTTAAATTGAAAAGATTCATCCATTTGTGAATTATTTAGAGAATCGGCGTGGCTCGTCGATGGGCCAGGGCTGATAGACGGTTCTGCCTAAAAATAAATAAGTAGAATTAATAATGTGAGTGAATATCGTCCGCATCGGCACTTAACATCAGGTGAGATTGCGGTCAAAAATAGGCATATTTATAATCAAAATATTTAACGAACAAAAAACTACTTACTTGCTCTCGTGCCAAAGATAAAGAGGACCTCGATGTTGAGCATTGATCGCTATCTAATATTTCCTTGTGGTGTCGCTGCAAATGAGTTCTCAGATTCGTAGTATTATTTTTAGTTTTCACTATCACCTGACACAGTTTACATTTACCACCACCACCGTCTATTGTTTTAATAAAAAATGACCACACATTTGACTTTTTTGGCGGCGGCATAATTGTAAATTATATTTGAAAAAACTTTGTTATCGACGACGACGTGTTACGAACAAAGACGAGAGGTCAATAATCAATAAAGCAAACAAGAATATTATTTTATTTTACTATGCTAGTACCTACCCACAAATTTTATAAACAATTTTTCGGGTAGAAGGAGCCAAAGCGTGCCGCGCGTCGCCAGCTCAGTTGATCGGTGCAAAGTTTGTTTACATTAATCTCTTCTTACCAAAACATAGAGGCAGTTTAATATTACAGGTTCTTATAATAATTTGAAGTAGACATACCTATTATACGGATTCGATATTTTAAACTGGAGATACGATATATCGATGCGTATCGTATGGTCGTGTATCGATGCAAAATATCGATATATCGCATTGCTTTGTATCGATACAACATAATATCGATTCGTATCGCGCATCTTTAACTGAAAAATGAAATTTTTACAATTGCCACTGAGACGAAGTTAGGCTTCGGAGAAACAAAAGTCTAGACAGACGTTGCGGGTTCAGGCGATTACGTCTGTCTGATAGTGTGTTTCCTGCCAAAGAAAACAAGCGCTCAGATGGCACTGAAGTCGCTACAACAGACAAATATCTCAATGCCAAAGCACTGAGATTAGGCCAAATATTCAGTCTTGTATTCCAATACAATATTGGATTTTCATTTCGGTTCATCAGCGGTTCTCTGAGGTACAGTTTTAACATATCATCCATGCCTACTGTAGGTAAATTTTTTGATGATTCCGAAACCAACTGTTTATGGAACTTCCATATTGTATTGTTTTGCTGTGTAGATGAATCGTTTGTTTCTTGATAGTCACTAGACGAAGTAGAAGGCGTGGAAACAGTTGACTTTAAATAATCTGATATGTCATTTAAAGCTTTAGCACAAGCCTGAGCGTCGGTGAAATAAATTTTTTTGAACCTGGGATCCAAAATCGTAGAAATGGCCAAAATATGCACTTTTTCGGAATTTTTAAATCGTTTATTTATTTCATTTAAAATTTTAGCCTTAAATTCTGAACCAATATCTGAAATATCAGACTGATTTTCCGAGTTGGCTAATTCAATTGCCTTGGTCATACAATATATCATTGGAATTACGAGGCTACTTGTTACATAATTCTGTCCCGATATTTCTTTAGTGACATGTTCAATTGGAGTGAGAATGTTTATCACTTCTTTAATAGTTGCCATCTCTGTGCCACTCAGCATAGCAGGTGCTCTAGTATTTTGCAGTAAAATATTTCCAATAAAATCACTCAGCTCAATAAATCGCTCAAGCATGTATAACTTTGAATTCCAACGCGTAATAATATCCTGTATTAGTTTTTTAGGTTCAATATTGTTATTTTTCTGAAGTTTTACAAGTTCATCATGTGCCACAACGCTTTGTTTAAAATAAGTCACAATATGTTTCACTTTGTTGAGAATAGTTTCAAGACCCCTCGTGTCATCTAAAGATTTTTGCACCACCAAATTCAGGGTATGCGCAAAACATGGCAAATGATTATTTTTGCCAAGGAAATCATGAATCGCCTTAACTATATTTGACCCGTTATCTGTGACGGCTGCCAATATTTTTTCTTTTGTAATATGCCATTTCAAACAAATATTTTCAATGACATTACATAAATAGTCAGAGGTGTGTCGTTCATCTAATTCAGTAACACCTATGACAGTTGATTTTAAGTTTCCGTCTTCTAAATAGTGGCAAGTTAAACCCAAATACCCTATTGTGTTCATAGTGTCAGTCCAAACGTCAGTTGTTATGCAGAAACTGTTTATTTTCGTTAATTGGCATTTTATTATATCAGACAGTGTATCATATTTTTCGTCTATCAATCTTGTGATAGTGCTCCGGCATGGAATCTGGTAGGATGGACACACCACTTTCATTAAATATTCAAACCCTCTTTTTTCAGTGGTGCTTAGAGCCAAATCATCAACAACAATAAAGTATAAAATGGCATTGGTTAATTTACCTTCCTTTGATCCGCCCTTGCGAAATGCGTTGATATTCAAAATAATATCATCAATTTTTGGCTGGCGTATTACGTCTTGTTTTTTTGGGGTTGAAAACACAGTAGCTTTAAATTGAAAAGATTCATCCATTTGTGAATTATTTAGAGAATCGGCGTGGCTCGTCGATGGGCCAGGGCTGATAGACGGTTCTGCCTAAAAATAAATAAGTAGAATTAATAATGTGAGTGAATATCGTCCGCATCGGCACTTAACATCAGGTGAGATTGCGGTCAAAAATAGGCATATTTATAATCAAAATATTTAACGAACAAAAAACTACTTACTTGCTCTCGTGCCAAAGATAAAGAGGACCTCGATGTTGAGCATTGATCGCTATCTAATATTTCCTTGTGGTGTCGCTGCAAATGAGTTCTCAGATTCGTAGTATTATTTTTAGTTTTCACTATCACCTGACACAGTTTACATTTACCACCACCACCGTCTATTGTTTTAATAAAAAATGACCACACATTTGACTTTTTTGGCGGCGGCATAATTGTAAATTATATTTGAAAAAACTTTGTTATCGACGACGACGTGTTACGAACAAAGACGAGAGGTCAATAATCAATAAAGCAAACAAGAATATTATTTTATTTTACTATGCTAGTACCTACCCACAAATTTTATAAACAATTTTTCGGGTAGAAGGAGCCAAAGCGTGCCGCGCGTCGCCAGCTCAGTTGATCGGTGCAAAGTTTGTTTACATTAATCTCTTCTTACCAAAACATAGAGGCAGTTTAATATTACAGGTTCTTATAATAATTTGAAGTAGACATACCTATTATACGGATTCGATATTTTAAACTGGAGATACGATATATCGATGCGTATCGTATGGTCGTGTATCGATGCAAAATATCGATATATCGCATTGCTTTGTATCGATACAACATAATATCGATTCGTATCGCGCATCTTTAGCTGCTACCCGTGTCTGGAACTGTTAAACATTAGCCGGCTCTTAGAGAGACCACGGGTAGAGATAGAAGGGTACTATTCTATACGTACATACATACAGTCACGCCTTGTTCCCGGTGGGGTAAGCAGAGACTATTTCCCTCCACTTACTACGATCCTGACATACAACTTTCGCTTCGTTCACTTTCATGTCATTTTTCATACATGCTCGTCGGTTGTAGGTACTTTTCTATTCTACTACCTATACTATTCTACATATGTACATATATGTACTATTCTATAGCCAAATATAATTAATTACCTTTAGTAGCAATGGCTAGTTCTATATAATGCGAGACCAGCTTGGATGGCTTCACGGGCCTGTTGTTGAACAATGACGATAGATATTTAGCTCGCTTGTAGTATCTGTCAGAAAGTTATACAATTGTAGGTTAATTTTATATTAAAAACACGCTAACGGCTTGCGGACGGCTAAGGAGTGGAACACTAAGAAGTGGACCTCGGCAAAGATGCCGAGGTCGGTTTTTCCGGAAAGCTATAATCTGGACATCTTTAAGGCCAAAGTGAACAGACACCTTCTAGGCAAACGTGTACCATCTTAGGCCTCATCTTCGCCTTCACTCAAGCGGGATTGAGGTCAAACGTAAGCCTATTGTATATTACAAAATAAACTTTTATAAACCCCTTCTCTTTTCACAGCTCCATCATAGACTCTAAACTACAATGGAGCAATGAAGCACTCTGATCACCGTACTTTCAGGGATACTAAGCTCTGCAGCTTACGCGGTTTACAAAATGAGACACCAGCCATGGCAAGATTAGTCTTTTTTTTAATGATAGTGAGTGACAAGACGAGCAAATCAGGTGCCTGATGGTAAGCATCATGATTGCCCATATCAGACACAGTGCCACCCAGTGTTTTAAAATTAAAAATTTTGCACTGCGCCTGTCACCCTGAGGCCCTGAGACATCAGTTTTGAATCTCGTCATGCCTAGTAATTTCACTAGTAACATTGCCCTTCAGACCGGAACACAATAATGTTTGCACATTACTGCTTGGCGGATGAATAACTGGCAAAGGTGTGGTACTTCCCCAGGCGGCCCCCTGCTAAAGAGGCCCTACCACTACAAAAAACTACTTCTCACTACTACTCTCTCTCGTTTACTTTGCATATTGCATTCTGAGTGTGTTTGGGGCACGTACTGACGACCCCTTTATGTGGCACTGGGATACTATGCATGGAGCGTGCTATTCCAGTACCAAATAATAATAATAATAATAATATTTGCCTCGACTTTAATTTTAATTTTATTTACTAACATAGATTTTAAGATTTTTTTGTTACTAATATAATATAGACCACTGTCCACTGTGTTTATAAATTTTAATAAAAATAAAATAAAAAAATAAAAATAAATATTTTCACAGCTCAATGTCCATGGGATTTTGTTGTGGGAGTTAGCCGCAGACATAGAAACTATCTTTTTCAACAAAAACGTGCGATTCGTGCCATCTATGGCGTCCACGTGAATTCCTGAGAGAATTCTTTAAAAAAATATACATACCGACCCTACCATCCATAACCATCTATGAGAACATCATGTTTGAGCATAATATTTAAATAAATTCAAATTAAATAGTGACCTCCATAATTTTAATAAGTACCTACCTACTTTTTATGATAGTGAGTAACAAGACGAGCAAATCAGGTGCCTGATGGTAAGCATCATGATTGCCCATATCAGACACAGTGCCACCCAGTGTTTTAAAATCCAAGATTCTGCGCGGTAGCAAGAACTCGATCGCATCAGCAAAAAAACGAGTCTAAATGGGGCCATCATTTTAGGAGCTTCAGGAATACTAAACTACTTCAAAATTCACAGCGTAATCGACATGCGCAGCGTAATCAGTGTTGGGTCATTTTCAAGCGCTAGGAAACTAGGAATAATTCTATGTTATTTCCGTTCACCGGGTATGAGGCCACAGACAGATACACAGAAACATAACACCCCTTCCTTTTCGGTCAGGGGGTCAAAAAGCAAATTTGATAATTACCTGTCATCCTTTAAAATCTCCCTCAACGCTCCATCAACCTGTACCCCCATGGTGTCGAAGTCATACTCCAACTTGATAGCATACCCTTCTTGTACCGCCCTGTTAGCGTTTGACGGCTGGTCGCCATAGAGAGGTATAGCTATGAGAGGGACGCCATGGTATAGCGCTTCTAAGTTGCTAAGTATACCTCCATGGGTTATAAATACTTTTACATTTGGGTGTGCTGAAAAAAATGTCTTGAAATCTTAACAAACTAGCCTTATGTCACAGAACAGATAATAATACTACGTATAGAATGGACACTGTCATCCGCCCACCAATCGGGCCTTCCGCACCCCGCGAGATTGAGCTCTCGACGAGTCCTCGCGAGCTCGGACCACACCTCACGCACACAAACTAGGTATCAAAGAAGATGCAATTTTATTTTGATGGCTTATTGTGATAGTGGGGATAATGTGTGCGTTTACTTAAACCAAATGTTCCAGAGAAAATATCTAAATAACATCTTTCTTCATGTTTACTGTAAAAATATGTTTCATTCTTCATGTTCAGTGTCTCAATATTATTTTATTCTCATGAACTTCTCATGAACTTACTAATCCAAAAAAAAACAATAGGAAAATTCTATTGCTTTTTTTGGAACGTCAAGTACGTCTTGTCAGATATGCTTATATTATATATAAGATCATTATATAATATGTCAGATCCAACATCTTGAAAAACAAAATGTGTGTGTGTGTAAGTAGACCAATGTAATCTTACCCAAGATGCTAGCCTGCGGCATCCAACTCCTGATATGAACATTCTTCGGTAAACCATCGAGCTCCTCCTCAAACTTCCACAGAACAGTGTATGGCAAAGCGCCAAAGACTTTAAGCAATTCCGACCTGGTCTTCTGAGGGAAGGATGAGGACTTGAGGACGGAACCCATGCTGAAGTAGACCACGCCTTGTGGGGAGGAGTCTAGGAGGTCTTGTAGATCCTGAATTACATATAACATAACATAAAATAACGCCTTTTTCCTGAACGGGTAGGCAGAGGTGTACCCAAGACTCAGTCCCCCCGCCATATTACGTAACGCCCGTAATTACGCACACATTTGACGCATGTACACACGTTATGTATTCTACGTAATAGTAGTTGTTGTAGTGGTTGGCCTCTTTAGCAGGGGGCCGCCTGGGAAACTACCACACAGTCAGTTATTCATCCGCCAAGCAGTAATGTGCAAACATTACTGTGTTCCGGTATGAAGGGCAATGTTACTAGCGAAATTTCTAAGCATGACGAGTTTCAACAACTAATATCTCAGGGTGACAGGCGCAGTGCAGCGCCGAGCAGAATTTTGAATTTTTATAACACTGGGTGGCACTGTGTCTGATATGGGCAATCATGATGCTTACCAT
The DNA here is from genome assembly GCA_947063395.1 of Hemistola chrysoprasaria. Lineage (NCBI taxonomy): Eukaryota > Metazoa > Arthropoda > Insecta > Lepidoptera > Geometridae > Hemistola > Hemistola chrysoprasaria. The sequence goes on along the minus strand of OX346736.1, from coordinate 3,976,587 downwards.
CAGGCACCTGATTTGTTCGTCTTGTCACTCACTAACATAAAAAAAGGCTATTGTGCGCGGCCGATTGTATGGAGTTACGGACGACTGCCAGTACTGTTACCTTAGGCAAAGCTGGTATGTCTTCATCAATATGGTACCCAGCGACTTCCACCACATTAGGTGATAAACTTTGTGTCCCAGAGAAGGAAGGATGAGAGTTAACGAGTAATATAGATATGTTGTATAGAGCATCTTCGTATGATGGTAGCGCCACCCCGCGAGCTCTTGCCAATGGAGCCCACATGGTGTCGTAATATTGTTGGTTTGTGGTGTCCAACCTAGAATAAAAAAGTTTATAAAAATCCTGTATTCTTTCCAGCCACCATTTTATTTAAAACTAGCTGTGCTTGCTTTACCCACGTAGTTTTCGTTCCCCTGGGAATATCGGAATAAAAAGTACCCTATGTGTTATTCCAGGGTCTAAACTATCTATATACCGAATTTCAGCCCAATCGGCTCAGTAGTTTTGGCGTGAAAGAGTAACAAACATTTATCCATCCACCAACCCTCCTCACAAACTTTTGCATCTGCGGATTCACCCGCGTAGTCTTCGTTCCCGTGGGAATATCGGAATAAAAGTACTTTTTATGTTATTCCAGGGTCTAAACTATCTATACACCGAATTTGAGCCCAATCGGTTCAGTAGTTTTGGCGTGAAAACGGTTGAAACTTAAGCCAGTACTACAGCTACGTGTTAGCGTGTTATATAACAATATTCTGTTAAATAACACCAAAGCCACGCCCACTTTTCATGTTATTGTGTTAGGTAACACAAAAACATGCCGCTGCGGACCCGGCTTACCATGGAAAGTGGGCGTGGCTTTGGTGTTATTTAACAGAATTATTGTTATTTAACACGCTAACACGTAGCTGTAGTCCCGGCTTTACACTCAAAAAAACAATGCTAGCGCTGTGTTTGTGTCTAGATGAACTTCTTCATAATTAATGATGCCCTCGTACTTTCCTATTTAATTAAAAATTATTACCAAGTTGAAACCTTCATCCCAGCATAGGTCCCAGCGGTGACCAGCCTCTGCCAGAAGTTCATAGGCACAGCGTAATCGGTGAAAATCATGGGTATTATAGGAACAGAGTGGGCAGAGTCCACCAGAGACTGAAGTGAGGGCTGCAGGATTATGCCTGATAGCAGGATCCAAGGAACTTGTTGGATTGCTGCGTAACTGTGAACACAAAAGATAATTATTATTCTTCTGGACGTGATTATGGTGCGTCAAGACTCTTGCCACCATCTCCCTCCAGACATTCCTGCCTTGCGCCATCTGTTCCCGCCGCGCACATACCTAAGGCGCGGTACAGCGGTTTTGGTCAAACTTTAGCTAGGTAGTTCACGCAGTAACGACACACCCGCAAAGTTACAAAGTGTTTGAAGGTGTACACTAACCCAGAATCCACCTCAGAGAAGAACATCTCAGTGACAACAGCATCGAACTGAGTGTTGATCAGCGTACTTTTCATGTGAGGAGTGAGGGTCGCCAGGGAGATGTTCCTGGAGTAAGACTTCACAAGCGACAGGCCGGCCAGGCCCATCTTGACATTTTTTGTCATGTCTACGCCTGTAAGTACAAACATAAAAACTTTTAAATCATAAGATTAACAGATATTAAAAAATATCAGAAACGTTATGGTAATTTTCAAAATTTAAAATTTAGAACAGTACAGATTTTTTTTTTTTTTACACTAGATAGTTTGAGTTTAATTTCTGTGGTTTAGCCCACAGATATTTATTAGAAAATAAAGTATAAACTTTATTTTCTTTTTTTTTCATTCTTTTTTTTAAGCTTTCTTTTTTTAAGATTAGAACAAGTGTGTGTTAATTAATAACTTTAAAAACCCCCATCTCCTATTCTTCCTGCTCCATCATCACACCCTGGTGATCATCTATCGGTATATATACATATTCAAATTATTACTATTCCAATAAGTCCAAACACGATATATTTTACTACTGGTCCATCTGAACTTGATGCTGCAGCATCAGGTCAAGGTGACCAAGTCAAAGCAATAATGATGAAGTGACAGGATATCAAATTTGGAATCGATCTGACCACTGGAAGTTGCTCATATCTCTTCAGCCGCTAAAACAGAGGTGATAATCTTCAAACGGCTGAAGCGATTTTCATGAAACATAGCTTACACTCTGTTATGTTTGCAAGCTGACTTGATATTGCCATGGGAACGAAAGCAACACGGCTGAAACCGCGGAGGAAAGCGGGTGAAGCGATATTTTTTTTATGATAGTGAGTGACAAGACTCAAGACGAGCAAATCAGTTGCCTGATGGTAAGCATCATAATTGCCCATATTAGACACAGTGCCACCCAGTGTTTTAAAATTCAAAATTCTGCGCAGCACTGCACTGCGCCTGTCACCCTGAGATATTAGTTGTTGAAACTCGTCATGCCCAGTAATTTCGCTGGTAACATTGCCCTTCAGACCGGAACACAGTAATGTTTGCACATTACTGCTTGGTGGATGAATAACTGGCAAAGGTGTTGTACTTTCCCAGGCGGCCCCCTGCAAAAGAGGTCTACCACTACAAACTCTTGGTCAAATTGGTCTTAAACTGGAACAGTTGCGGTAGACAAAACAGTTGTGCCGATTTTTATCACATTAATTAACGAACTTACCTTCAATAATAGCTAAGGTGGCACTGTCAATTATGTTCAACCTCTTTTTGGATTCCTTCGGCGGGTACGGGGTGGCCCATGTAACCTAAAACAGTTATAAAACGATAAACGGGTTCGATCCCCGGTCAGGTCAAACATTTGTGTCCATGAACATGTCTGTTTGATCTGTGTCTGAGTGTTATAAGCTTATATAAGTATGTATATCAGTCATCTGGTTACCATAGTACAGGCTTCTAGCCTAGTTTGGGACTAGATGATCGTGTGTGGAGGTTGTTTCATATAATATTATTATTATTAAACCAAATGATAAATAAACTATTAATATTTCAGCCTTTCCCGGGCTATGATTGGCTGCACCATTTCGAACAGCCAAGCACAGAAGCCGCTATCAGTGCCATCACACTGCTATTTTTGTAGTGGTAGGCCTCTCTTGCAGGGGGCCGCCTGGGGAAGTACCACACCTTTTCCAGTTATTCATCCGCCAAGCAGTAATGTGAAAACAGCACTGTGTTCCGGTATGAAGGGCAATATTACCAGCGAAATTACTGGGCATGATGAGATTCAACAACTCATATCTCAGGGTGACAGGCGCAGTGCAGTGCCGCGCAGAATTTTGAATTTTAAAACACTGGGTGGCACTGTGTCTGATATGGGCAATCATGATGCTTACCATCAGGCACCTGATTTGCTAGTCTTGTCACTCAGTATCATTAAAAAAAAAAACGCTCGCATAGAGCGTAATGTCAACGCTAATTCCAGTACTTCATTTATTTTTCTGCCGGCTTGAGAGGTGAGGTGAACAGTTTAAGCTTTAGCACATCTTTACATATCCCATTTATGCCCAGAAACTCAGTTCTGTAGTGGTAGACCTCTTTTGCAGGGGGTCGCCTGGGAAGTACCACACTTTTGCCAGTTATTCATCCGCCAAGCAGTAATGTGCAAACATTACTGTGTTCCGGTCTAGGTATAGGGACCTACATTTTATAGTGCCATCCGAAGCACTGTAGCGTCCAGGCGAAAAGTCCACATGGTGAGATTCGATCCCGGGACTCCGGACTTAAAGCCGGGCATATTCCCGCTGCATCACCGACGCTACATGAATTAATTTATGACCTTACCTCATGACCAGCCTTCAGTAGCGAGTCAACAATTCCTTTCCCAATAGTATTATGGCTGCGCGAGGGTACAGAAAACACGCATAGTATGTGGTAGGACTCGACACATACCGCCAAAGATAGGGCGAGGAGAATGAGTAGCTTCATTGGGAGTTTCTAAAATAACATAAAACATTACGTAACGTCTTATTTCCCCTAAGGCGCTGACCAAAGCAAATTCGCCCTCTCGCTCACCCACATTTTTTTAAGATGTAGTACACATGCAGTAAAAATACTGCATGTAATTACGTAAAATAAAGACAACTAGGTTCTAGAAAATAACAATTCAAAGATTCAGTAAAAAATTTAATTAAATCCAAACGAGTTTTCATGTATAAAAACCTGCACAAAGAAAAAATCTTAGAAAAATAAAAAGGCACTGCAAACTTGTTTGAATTAAATTGGATTTTTAATTGAATCTTTGTATTGTTATTTTCTAGAACCTAATTGTCTTTATTTTAAGTGTAGTATTTTTACATCTTCCAAAATGTGGGTACGTGTGAGCGAGAGGGCGAATTTGCTTTGGACAGTGCCTTAAGGCGCGTCCCCTTGCAAAATGTAAAGCTAGCATATTTTTTGTAACTATCTACTTTTTATCAATAAGATAAACCAAATAATAAAAATAAATCAAAACTACATAATCTAGACTAATCTTGACTTCAAAATGGTGGATTTTTTTTTTAAGTAGTAATCTACTCACAATTAAAGCATAGAAATGATAAATAATTATTAATAACATGCATCTCTTCGTAAAGTAATCATTATTTTGATTTATACTTACACTAATGGATAGTATATATAAGTATTATATTAATAGAAACTTTTTTGAAAAACCAAAATTAGATTTCATAACACTTTTTCTAAAATCTGAGGGTAAAAGGTGGGGTGCAGTGAAGAGGATACGAGTGCTCAAGGTTATTTGGTCAGGGTATGTCCTTAATTAAATCATTATTCGAAATCGTGGCTCTACAGCATGAAATCCTCCGGGACTGTCAAGGCCACGAATTCATTTCGAGGGGAGTCGAGCTCTAGACCAGAAAAATACCCAGCCTAGAGCTATCAAATAGTACAAATGCCAGCAAAATTCTTTTTTTCACACCTTTCACGCACAAGATGTGAAAAACACGGCAAAAACAATGAAAGCTTGCTGCGAGCGCGACGAAAAATTTTATGATTACATAAAGCAACGAAGGCGCGAGCAGCTTGCTACGAGAGCTATACGAAAATGTTTATAGTTATAACAAGGATGGCCGAGCAGCATGCTGCGAGCGCGGCAATAGCCCATACTAATGTACTTAGACTTCTCTTTAGGCATTTTGTCCCTCAACAAAGGGTTTCAAATTTTAAGGCGCGATATTGCGAATTTTACACCCAGGTACATTACTTATCTGTTATATAGGTAATAGGTACACTAATGTAAGAACATCGACTTTGCCCGCTCGCAATAAATATGAATTATATATATATATTTTTTTTTATGATAGTGAGTGACAAGACGAGCAAATCAGGTGCCTGATGGTAAGCATCATGATTGCCCATATCAGACACAGTACCACCCAGTGTTTTAAAGTTCAAAATTCTGCGCGGCACTGCACTGGCCTGTCACCCTGAGATATAGAGTTGTTGAATCTCGGCATGCCCAGTAATTTCGCTGGTAACATTGCCCTTCATACCGGAACACAGTAATGTTAGCTCATTACTGCTTGGCGGATGAATAACTGGCAAAGGTGTGGTACTTCCCCAGGCGACCCCCTGCAAGAGAGCCTACCACTACACTATATTTTACATCAAAACTTTGACGCCCTTTTTGGACCCCTTAAAATGTGAAGTTTTAAAAATCCTTTCTTAGCACACGTTCAGACAACAAAAATAACCTACATTCCAAGTTTCAAGACTCTATGATCAATGTTTTGGGCTCTGCGTTGCATGTCAGTCAGTGAGTCATTTAGGATTGTATAACATAAGTACTTATGTGTGAAGCGAGATAAGTAACTTTATGGAGAAGTAACAACAACCGGTTTTATTGGACAGACGCTTTATTAAATACATCGACAAAACCTGTTAAGGTAGGTTATGTTCTAAGTAGCTATCGAGACGTTACAGTTAGCATCCACTTTGAGTGTCCCACATCTCAAATAAATCAAATAGACTTACATTATTTATTAGGCAGGATATTGGTTGATGAAAATAAATATTTAGCACGTGTGTCTATCGTGCCGGAGTAGCCTTGACTCAATCAAACACGCTGACGATGTCTGCCGAAAATAAACGATATTGGTCGAGCCTTAACTAATAACTGATAAGTCTGCGATCGCGGTCGGACCAGATTAGGATAGAAAAGATAGGGTTCTAGTTGAGTAGTAGGTCATTCTTTTTACTTGATGACTTACTGATCAACTAAGTTGAAGAAAGAAAGAGTAGATGCGTAAGAAATATGCATCTTTCAGCGAGGGATGCATATTTGTTCAGTTCAGTGGGTTCAGACCTTTTTTAGGGAGTTTTATCGAGGCGCCTAGTTCAAACCACAGATGACCAAAAGGCTGGCTACTACCTCGGCAAACGTATAAGTTTGGCCATACAGAGAGGTAATGTAGCTAGTTTTTTGGGCACCTTACCTGCAGGAGGCGACCTTAATGATATTTTTTATTTATAATTTAAGTTTATTTATAATTTGTGGTAAGTTATTTTAATTTCAATATCAGTAGTTTCAGCGTGAAAACGGAACAAACATACACATAAAAAACCGCACTAGATAGCGTTGGGGTCGAGTTAGAACACGCTAGCGTTTTGTTTGCCTGTTACAAAGTTGACTTTTTTACATTGTACCAAGATTGAAATATAATCACTATAATAATATTCGTAAAATCCTAAATGACTCACTGACTGACATGCAACGCAAAGCCCAAACCACTGATCCTAGAGACTTGAAATTTGGAATGTAGGTTATTTTCGCTGTCTGAACGTGTGCTAAGAAAGGATTATTGAAAATTCACATTCTAAAGGGACCGAAAAGTGCGTCAATATTTTGGTATAAAACTCCCATCCTACTAATATTATAAATGTGAAAGTTTGTGAGGATGGATGGATGGATGTTTGTTACTCTTTCACGCCAAAACTACTGAACCGATTGGGCTGAAATTTGGAATTGTAGGTAGCTTAGACCTTGGAATAACACATGCGGTACTTTTTCCCCGATGTCAAGGAACGATCTACGCGGGTGGAACCGCGTGGCACAGGTAGATTTTCATATTTGCGAGCGGGAAAAGCCGCTGAACTTACACTAGTCATTTATAATATTAGACCAATGTTGCCTCATTTTAAGTATTTTCACAAGTTAAATTATATTTTATGATTCATTATTGTTGGCAAGCCCTTATATATACTAAATTATGTTCTCGCATTAATTAATGTTTAAATTAACTTGCATGCTGTTTGCACCTATAAATATAATGACACTTAGCATCTACAAATTATGAATGTTTTAAACTTAATCCACGGAGTACATTGTGTTGGTGTTCTAATAAAAAATTAATAAATAAACACGTATATAATACAGCGCCTATAATTACTATTCAAAAGGAGGCTATTATGGGTTGATGGAAAAATAAAATATAATAAAAACTAATAAACTCTTTTATTTCTAATCATACACTCACATTCGCACATTATTTACTGTATTTTGGATGGCAAAACTGATGGTTTTATATATATTTTAATTGATGGTTAAACTGTAGATCCCTTCAGTTTCCTATAAGATATGTAGGGGGCAGTCGTTAGCTCATGTCGGAGGCTGCGTAGGAATCTTGGCGATCTGAAACTGACAAAATGGGTTGTCCACATAACACATAAGAATTGACTCGAGCAGTGTAATTTTGGTAACCCGTTCTGTGAGAGTATTGATCCAAATTATTATTATTTAATTATTATTGTCACTAATACTGTTTTGAAAAATATGTAACAATTAATTTTTTTTAACTTTCTTTACATTTCCCCCTTTTGTTTTTCCTAAGAGGAAATTAATAATCTTCTTAACAATAATTAATATAATTAACAAAATGCCAACTACAAATGCTATTATATCGATCATCCATTTCTGATACCATTCGTACTGCTTCGCTTTTGAACGGAGATGGTAGGCACCTGAAAAAAAACCAATAATATTATAATAGACCTCTTTTACTGCTTCTTTCAAAGCTTCTATAAACACAGTACATGTCGATACATTGGCTAGGGCCGCGACCAAAGAATTCCTAATACAAACGTATCAGAGAATATTTCAAATATTTCATGACGTTATTCGGAATGAGACACTAGTTTTTTTCTTATTTTATGGACCCACACGAATGTATTGCCAGTATTAAGTTTTGTATTTATAGCCTGCTTACACGGGACATTCATGGACTCACACGTAAGTGTATATGCCAGTGTCAAGTTATATAAATTTTCAAGTTAATATGGTCAATTAGTCAATTCAGACTCAGTAAGGCCTCTGCCTCACTAGGAAGCCGTGGCGACGTCGCCGGCTACCGTGTCCAAACAGTTGTATCAAAATATTATAGTAGTTCCCTCATGTGGCCACATTTGGAAACGTCGCCAATCCACACAAAATGTTTGGATACGTAGCCGGCGACGTCGCCATGGCGTCTTAATGAGGCAGAGCTCTAAAAGCCCAGTCAAGTCACAGCTCGAGTCGCTATGTATTTAAATGATTATGAGGAGTGTCCCTTCTGCCCCTTAAGTATTCTGTTCTATAACGGAAAGCTACCTTTAGTCTGTATAGCCAGCTCTACGTAGTGCAAGATCAGCTCGGAAGGCGGCACTGGCCGGTTGTTGAACAAGAACGACAGATACTTCGCTGTTTTGTAGTAACTGTAACAATAATACATACATAATAATACTTATTCTGCCTCGTTGGCTCAGATGGTAGCAACCAGATGCCATTTATTCATCCGTATTCATCCGAAAGAGTAACAATCTATCCATCTAACCAAAACCGCGCTAGATGGCGCTCTTCAGCGCCATCTACCTTCGTAAATTAGAACTCGCAAGCGTTTTGTTCACCTGTTTAAAACGTAATATTTTTATATTGTACTGAGTTTTGAGAATTATAATATCTCTGTAAAATTATATATTATAGTCTAAGATAGGAAGAATTGCTTGGTCGAGGCGACGCGTGATCAAAATGCTGGCGTTTATCTCGCTCAACGTTTAAGCACTGCTATTCAACGTGGCAATGCCGCCAGTATCTTGGGTACGCTGCCATCTGACAGTGGTTTAGAGTTTAGAGCACTTGAATTGTCTATAGTCTATAGGCTGACATGTCGGCCTGTGGATTTTCGAAGTGTTCTATGGTATAGTGTATTTAGTTAGGGTAGATAGTAAGTAGGTAGCTCTATTGTTTAGTCTTTTTTCAATAAAGGCACTACGCCCTATAAAAAAAAAAGATAGGAAGTAGAATGAGTAAGTAATATCATTTACCTGTCATTTCCTAAAATTTCCTTGAGCGCTACCTTCAGATCTTCTGCCATTGTTTCCATATCATAATTTACTCTCAGCGCATATCTGTTAACGAAATAATAATAATTATTATTATTATTTGCAATGGGTCTTTTTAGTCCCTCATGTAACAATTCTCTATTTACCCTGTCCTCACAGCCCTGGCAGCGTTGGCCGGCTGGTCTCCAAACACCGGTATAGCAACAACAGGGATGCCGTATCGGAGAGTCTCTAATGTACTCAGCAACCCACCGTGGGTCACGAATGCTTTAGTGTTTTTGTGAGCTGGAAAAAAGGTAGATTTTACAATAGTCCAAGCGATAAAATCCCTAGCGAGTTCGTGGAAGGAAGCCTATGAACATCTGGTTCGACGGCCTGGTTGGCACAGATGGTTGTAGGTATCTCTGCTTTCTGCGCCGTAGGCTCCCCGGCCAGTTCAAACATTTGTTGCTGTTTGATCTGTGTCTGAGTGTTATAAGTGTATATAAGTATGTATATTAGTCATTTGGTTACCATAGTACAGGCTTCTAGCCTAATCTGGAACCAGATGACCGTGTGTGGAAGTTGTCCCATATTATTAATATTATTATCTCCTCTAAGACGATTTTCCTACTAGCAACGCGTCCCACCGCGGTGCGCGGAGCTCAGAACGCGGATCACGCGCGCCTATACGCGTTGTCATTGTCCTAAGCGTGATGTCTATACAAATTTATTGAAGTACATGCATACAATGTTAAAATCTGCGGCCCCTCACGGTGAAGTGGGATAATTGCCAATGCCATTATGAGCCAGAGTAACGTAAGAAGAGCTACTGTTTCTCTCCAAGCGATTGTCTCCTGTGGTTGGTTGCAATATGATGAAAATCCGCAGCAATACAATCACAGTTTATACTTAGTTTTCTTAGTGTTTAAACCACACTAGAGACAGCAACCATCTCTGCGATATTCGCGTGGCGTTCGCATCCGAAAAACTCTTATGTGTGGTCATACCCCGCATTTTTCCATACAAAAGTCACGATATAACTACCTACTACACAGACACTGCACACATGGAGTTTTGTACACGCGCAAGAGTGTGCGTGAGGTGATTTCCCAGCGACGCGGGGCTTGACGAGAGCTCAATGTCGATCACGGGGTGAGTGAGGACGGCTCGATTGGTGGGCGGATGACAGTGTCCATTCTATACGTAGTATTATTATCTGTTCTGTGCTGTGGTAACCAGACGATGACTATTTATATTATACTTATATTCTGTTCGACTGCCTCGATGGCGTAGAGCATGCTCGACTGCCAATCAAGAGGTCCCGGGTTCGATCCCCAGGTCAGGCAAAGTGTTAAATATAGAAGGTAGATGGCAATAGGCTCGCCCCCTATGTAATGTAATGTAATGTAAAGTGGACTCCTTTTCCGCACTTAGACTCTAATCTGGTCCGTTGTGCGTGAAGTCCTGGCTAATCTAGCCAGCCTAACTCCGCCCAGAAGCTCAGAAGCTTCCTGGGAACTTCGCAGGCTTCGCGGAGTGACCTCACTGTTCCGAGGATTTGTTCACGTTGAAGGGTTACTGCCTCGCATTCCAGGACTACGTGGGCAACCGTTTCTTCCGCCTTGAAACAGCCTCTGCATAGAGGACTGTCCGTGGCGTTTATGGTAAATAGATGTTTGTTCAAGGGGCAGTGACCTGTTATAGTCCCTATCATTATTTTCAGGTTCTTTCTGTTTAGACTTAACAGACGCTTTGTAAGCCGCGTGTTTAGAGCGGGTAAAGCTGATTTTGATTGTCTGCAGTCTGTTGTTTGTTCCCATCTTTGATTATGGAGCTCAACGGATCTCTGGCGGATCCATGTACGGAACTGTGAGAAGGGTATGAGAAGGAGTGGGTACGGGCCGGTCACTGTCATCCCAGCTCCTCTCCTGGCCAGTTCGTCTGCAGCATCGTTACCAAGTGATCCACTGTGTCCTTTTATCCACTGGAGAATAATTCGATTAGTCGAAGATATTTCTTCCAGGGCCTGATGGCATTCGATGATTAGTTTGTTAGTGGTTTGTCTATTTGATAGAGACATCAGCACGGACGCACTGTCAGACAGAAATTTAACGATAAAATTGTTCAACTTCCGTCTGTGTACGGCTCTTGCAGCCTCGGTTAATGCCACACATTCACATTGGAAGATGGAGTTATATGCACCCAATGGAATGTGTATGTTTATGTTGAGATCGGAGGAGTATACGCCTGCTCCTGAGCCATTCGTCATTTTGGACCCGTCAGTGTATAAGCGTACTTCGCGACATGACGAGTGGTCTCGCTCCTCTTCCCTCAGTTGTATTTCATATTTCTTGTTGAATATATATTGTTTATAGGTTCTGTCACTTGGGGCGGCTATTAGCGGTTGATACTCGATAGCCTTGCCCAGTATAGTGGTGTGTGGGCTATTGTGGTTTTTACCCCAAATATCTAAGTGCATAAGCCTGATGAGGCTCGCCCCCTATTACATGGGACCAATAACATACTGGCGAAATGTGGGTGTATCTACTATGGGACTGAGTCCCCCCCCTTCGGGAGAGCTACCCCTTCGGGAAAAAAGGCGTGAATGTATGTATGTTTATATTCTGTTAAAACTTACCTAATATAGCAGCTTGAGGCATCCAAGGTCTAATATGGACATTCTTGGGTAACCCTTCCATCTTCTCTTCAAACTTCCACAACACAGTGTAAGGCAGTTCTCCAAACATTCGGACCATGTCCTGTCTGGTCTTCAGAGGAAGATTGGCAGACTTAATGACAGACCCCATGCTGAAGTAAATGACCCCTTGCGTGGAGGAGTCTAGGAGATCTTGGAGGTCCTAAAATGGATAATGTTTTAAAATATTTGAAGACAATGCTTGGAAGAAGATGCATGGTTTCTGCATATTATGGCACCGCTTGGTACCTTCCAAGCAAAGAAATGTAACCAAATTAAACATTGTGACCGGCGTTCTTCTTACAAGATTTCTCCTAACGCTCGGTACATTAGCTGCACTGACTTGCAATAAAATACTTTTTTTAAAGCCTCTTAAGAAATAAGTCAAAACGGGCCCTTACGGGTTTAAATAACTTAAATAATGAATTTTAGTTGGAAAACAAAATCACCAATGCGTATTGGTGTAAGGAGGATATCGAATATTTTTTTATTGGTAGTAGGTAGTAACGTAGCTATTGGGGCGCGAGCGATTGTATGGAATGACAGAGATCTGACTCGGACTCGGCTTTACAGCTTTATAGTGCGGGGTCCTCGGGAGCCCCTGCACTATAGGTAAAGCCGTGTCCGAGTCAGATCTCTGTCAAATCCCTGCGCCAGTGTTTTTTTACGCGCACGCTGCAAGCTGCTCGCGTATTCATTGTTACCATGAACTTTGAATCATGAACGGTGTTAAAACGGTCTAGCAGGCATTTCATTTTCTCACACAATCACAACACCGACCTCGCCGGCGAGGTCGAAGATCTCTCAGATCCTTCAGATCGGTTAGTTTCTCTCCAAATAATCAAACAGATCAAACCATTGATAGGGCCCTAGGACACTCCCCTTCTGGTGTGCCAGGGCAAGTCTGACCCCACGTATTCTGGCGACGGCCCAAGCCGAGGTTCGTACCGTCTAGGTGCCCTTGTGCTAGTCGCCCTTAAACTTTGGGTCGAGCGCCTCCTGCGCTCACCACTGCCCGGTAAAGCTGTAGAGGCCATCTGAGGCCAACAGCATAGGTCATTTAAAAAAAAAAAATCATTTTCTATTGTATTCCGTTCTAGACAGCCAAATTAAGCCAGGGCTTGCACACGGGAGCTATATGAGCTAGAACTGGCACTGCATGCACTATATAACCTTGGCAAAAGTTGCATCGCAGAGTACTTACTTTAGGCAAAGGCGCAACGGTTTCTTCAATATGATATCCTCCTATATCTATTACATTGGGGGGGACACTCTGCGCAGGCGCAAACGAACTGTGTGAATTCACGAACAATATGGACAAATTGTTCAACGCTTGGTCCAGTGGAGGCAGTGGCTGTCCTCTCGCTTGAGCCAGCGACTTGAACATCGACTCGTATATTGCCGTTGTTTTAGAACTGCTCCACCTAAAACCAACACATACCTATTATAACTCATAACACACGGGCCACACCCGACAGCCAAAAAAAAAGCTAGTAGCTGCTACAAACATAGCCGACGCACGTGGCAGCCACTTGTGGTCAATGGTAGACGCTTTACACGTAGTATGTGAGGGTGAAACCACGAGGCACAGCTTTATATAACTTACCAAGTATCCGCCAGTAAAAACATATACATGCCAACGTTAATCAGACGATGCCAGAAGGACATAGGCATAGGGAAGTCGTTTAGAAGCAACGGTATCATTGGCACAGACTTCACGTCGTCCACTAAAGCTTCCACTGTGGGCTGCAGGACCACACCGCTGAGGAGGATCCATGGGACTTGGAGCACTGCTGCATAACTGTGAAGAATAATGTGACTTGTAATCAGGTGAGGTTAAGCGCGTATATAATCAGTCTTTTGACTTTGGGACCAGATAACCTCGTGTGGAAGTTGTCCTTTATTATTTGTCGGTCGATTCAACTTCGAGAAAGAGGTCAATCAACCTACGTAACGTCTTCTCGTAAAAAATACCTCAGTGTTCTGAAGTACCAGCACCAGTACCTATGTGTGTTTCCGGTGATGACTTATGGCTCTGAAACGTGGTTTCTTACTATGGGCCTTATTAGTAAGCTCAAAGTTGTACAACGTGCTATGGGGAGGAGTATGCTTACAATTTCTGTACGACAGCGAATCAGAAATGAAGAGATCCGTAGACGAACGGAAGTTACCGACATAGTGTGTCCGCCAATCCTCTGATTGGCAAGTTGGAGTGGCAATGGGTAGGACACAGCACGTAGAACTGATGGCCGGTGGGGCTGTAATGTTTTCGAATGGAGACCATGGACCGGTAAGCGTAGGGTCCACGACCACCAAGGTAGACAGACGATCTAAGAAAGATAGCAGGAACACGCTGAATGCAACCTTACAACCGGACTAGATAGAAATGGCGATACTCCTGCGGGTCATCCAAAACGTTGCAAGGGCGCGTCTATGGAGGGGATGGTTTTGGGAGGTCTACCTCCCAAAACCATTCGTCTACGGATGATGTTTTTTACATAGTTGACTTACCCAGCGTCAACATCATTGAAGAACGACTCGGTGAACACAGCGTCAAACTGGCCTTTGACTATTGTCTCTCTGAGCTTTGGTATAGCGGCTATTGCAACCGATATGTTAGTACCAAACTCTTTGACGAAAGAGAAGCCCTTCTCTGCATTACGTTTGTCGGACATATCGATTGCTGAAATAAGGTCGTGATAAATAAACGTTATATTAGAATTTGTATTGTATCAGAACTGATTTCTCCAAATACACTGGCTGAATCAATTCATTGTCGTGTGTGGCCATCATCGGCCTCAACGTCTGTTACAGACGATTCAAGCAGCGTTTGTGGGTTGTTTTTTTTATTATAGTGAGTGACGAGACGAGCAAATCAGGTGCCTGATGGTAAGCATCATGATTGCCCATATCAGATATAGCCACCCAGTGTTTTAAAATTCTAAATTCTGCGCGGCATGGCAAATAATATCTCAAATAACAACTAATATCTCTGGGTGACAAGCACAGCTTGTCACCCAGAGATATTAGTTGTTGAAACACGTCATGCCCAGTAATTTCGCTGGTAACATTGCCGTTCAGACCGGAACACAGTAATGTTTACTGCTTGGCGGATGAATAACAGGCAAAGGTGTGGTACTTCCCCAGGCGGCCTCCTGCAAAAGAGGCCTACCACTACAATACTATTGGTTGTGTTAAACAGTTTCTTATATGACTAGTGTAAACTAAGCGGCTTTGCCCGCTCGCAATTTTAAACATGGTAGTTTTATACCAAAATGATATGAATTTTCAAAAATCCTTTCGTAGCACACGGCTAGTCAACGAAAAGAACCTACATTCCAAGTTTCAAGTCTCTAGGATCAGTGGTTTGGGTTCTGCGTTGCATGTGAGTCAGTGAGTCATTTAGGATTTTATAATATAAATAATATAGTGATTTCTTTTTCTCGGTGGCGTAGAGGGCGCATGCTCGACTGCCAATCAAGAGGTCCCAGGTTCGATCCCCAGGTCAGGCAAAGTGTTAAATATTGGATTTTTCCATTAGGAATTATCTCAATAACTGCCTGGAGTCTGGAACTGTGCCCGGTAGATGGCAATAGGCTCGCCCCCTATTACATGGGAACAATAACATACTGGCGAAATGTGGGTGTATCTACTATGGGACTGAGTCCTGGGTACACCTCTGCCTAACCCCTTCGGGAAAAAGGGCGTGAATGTATGTTATGTTATTTCTTTTTCTTAATTTTGCATGTAAATTTAGATTATTATTATTTTGGACATTGTTATTATTTTACCTAATTAATCTAGTTAAAATTTATTTTTAATTGTAATTTGCACGCCTCAAGAAGGTAGAATGTATTGGGCTAATTAAAATTAATTTAAGACCTGTTTGTACATATATTCCTGCAAATAAAATGATTATGATTGATTAAGCAAACCAACTCTATATATATAGTGGCAAGCTCGTCCACACCTGGAGCAGATGTTTGTTGCTACTGATGGAATAGTTTTGCGGTAGTGCTGTTTTGCTCTCTAAAAAGAGCTAAACGTCACTACCGGGCATATACTAATTTAACTTCTTCTTCTTCTTTTCGAGTCAAAATGGCCAGTTCACTACTTATAAAATTTTGGTCCAGTATTTTGCCAGGTCTACGGCGTTTTGGTTTGCTTCGAGAAGGTCCGTCATTAGTAGCTATCGTGGGGTACTAATTTTACTAAATAATTGTTTTACCTGCAGCAAGAGGTACTGTAGCACTTCCGTCAATTATCGAGAGACCCTTCGGCAGAGGGTCTTTGGGTGGGTAGGGGGTCAGCCATGTCACCTAGGAAATACACAAAAATTATAGGTATGAGATTATTAAGCAAACTGAGCAACTACGAATTTCGTGTTGCGACAACAGGCAACTTGCACCTAGCTGCTTACATCCTACTTCTACTACTGTATCAAGTTGCTTGTTTTCAGAATCGGCAATAGCCGAGTCCAGCGATTTAAAAATTTTATTGCAACAATCGTAAACTGGGTATGTTAGTTGCAACAAAGATTTTGTTGATGGATAGCGCCTAAGAAGCCTTTTAAAATGCTTGACGCATACCACCCGCACCCGGGGGAGCGCGGGATGGTTATGTGGGACTCCCCGCCGGCACAGCATCAAGGTCGGTAAGTTGCTGTGCCGGCGAGTATACCCACTAAAAAACCCCGGGGTGTTCCTTCGCGCCGCCATGTGTCGGGGCTGCGGGCACGCCGAAGCACTCATCCGCGGCCCCGACGGCGTTTGGTCCTCCATGGAGGACCCCGTCACGGTGGGGTGAGGTCCTTCACCCCAACCCTCCCAAGGGGCGCGCGGAAACACGCGCGCGCCTCCTCGCAGGCCCTTAAGGTGGGCAACGGATACCCCCGCATCCGTTGCCCGAGCCCCACATCTTGGGCTTGGAAGGGTGTTCCGTGCCCTCTCGAACGCCTACCGAACGTGCGAGAGGACACGGAAGGCCCATCCCAGCCCACCACCACGCGCAAATAGCGCAGGGGGGTTCTCTGGTTGCCCCAGTGCAGAGGTCGACTTCTGCACAGGGGAAAGCCGAGAACCCTCCTCAGCATTATGGGCCTGAAGGGGTGTTTCCCGCCCTCCCGAACGCTGTCATAGACGTGCGGGAGGACGCGAAAGACCCTCCCCCGCCCACCACCACGCGCAGGTATTCTCTAGTTGCCCCTGTGCAGGGGTCCAGA
Source organism: Hemistola chrysoprasaria (assembly GCA_947063395.1). Taxonomy (NCBI): domain Eukaryota; kingdom Metazoa; phylum Arthropoda; class Insecta; order Lepidoptera; family Geometridae; genus Hemistola; species Hemistola chrysoprasaria. The sequence goes on along the minus strand of OX346736.1, from coordinate 3,959,353 downwards.
CCTGCACAAGGGAAAGTAGAGATACCCTCTTCAACTTAAGGGCATGGAGGGGTGTTTCCCGCCCTCACGAACGCCGTGGCAAACGTGCGGGAAGACGCGAAAGACCCGCCCCCGCCCACCACCTCGCGCAACAAGCGCAGGGATTCTCTAGTTGCCCCCGTGCAGGGGTAGATCTGCCCAGGGGAAAGTAGAGAATCCATCTCTCGGCGGGGCTAAATTGAGCCCGCCCGCGCCGTCCGCTGTGCCCCATGCTAACTTCATGGGGACACGCGGAGGCGCTCCTCCCGGGCGTGGCGGTCTACTCACTGAAGAGCCCACCACAGCCCATTTAGCAGGATATCGGCCGGCGTCTGGCAACAGACGAACAGACGGACGTCTGTTGCCAGACGCCGTTGCCCAGGGTGCACCACGGGGAGGTTTCCTGCACGCACCCCAGCGCCTAAGAAGCCTACTTTAAGTGCAAGGTAGACCGACGATCTGCCGGCCTTTTTTTTTTTTTTGTTGCCCTGGGAAAAATGCGTGACGCATACCACCCGCACTCGGGGGAGCGCAGGATGGTTATGTGGGACTCCCCGCCGGCACAGCATCAAAGGTAAGTTGCTGTGTCGGCGGGTATACCCACTAAAAAACCCCGGGGTGTTCCTTCGCGCCGCCATGTGTCGGGGCTGCGGGCACGCCGAAGCACTCTTCCGCGGCCCCGACGGCGTTTGGTCCTCCATGGAGGACCCCGCCACCCGTGAGGGTAATCCTTCACCCCAACCCTCCCAAGGGGCGCGCGGAAACACGCGCGCGCCTCCTCGCAGGCCCTTTAGGTGGGCAACGGATACCCCCGCATCCGTTGCCCGGGCCCCACATCTTGGCCTTGGAAGGGCGTTCCGTGCCTTCTCGAACGCCTATTGAACGTGCGAGAGGACACGGAAGGCCCATCCCAGCCCACCACCACGCGCAAATAGCGCAGGAGGCTCTCTGGTTGCCCCAGTGCAGGGGTAGATCTGCACAGGGGAAAGCAGAGAGCCCTCCTCACTCTAAGGGCTTGGAAGGGTGTTCCGTGCCCTCTCGAACGCCTACCGAACGTGCGAGAGGACACGGAAGACCCATTTCCGCCCACCACCACCGCAGGGCTCAAGTGAGCCCCGCCTGCACCATCCACTGTGCCCTATGCTGACTTCATAGGGACACGCGGAGGCGCAACCCACACCGCGGCAAGCCGTCGGCTTTCCGCCCCAATTCGGTCGCAGAGGATAGGGAGAGCGGCGCATCGTAATACCGACACTCCTCTTCCCCTGCGACCCCACCGCCTTCGCCATCTAACGGTGGCGACCCCGTTTGGGCCGCGGAAGGCAGGAAGAGCGGCGCACCGCAATACCGGCACTTCTCTCCCGCCGCGGCCCAACCATTCAGCCGCGATGCGCTACGTGACGCATCGCGGTCCGCCTCAGTTGCGTTGCGTCCTATAGGACGAACCGCAACCTACTCGGCCGCTCACACCTGCCTGGAGGAAAGTGAACCTCGGGCTTCTCTTCGCTTCACCGTGCGATCCGTACTACGGCTACTGACCCCCACCGCCGCGAGAAGGCGGGAACCCATCGGGGGGACGATCTGCCGGCCTAGTATAGCATGTGCACAATATGAAAAAAATAAAAATATAATTGTATAATATTATGATTTTTGTTTGTTGATTATCTATCCGTAAGAGCGCGTCGTTGTAGAGTTGATAAAAATGTGCCGACTTCGAATAAAGCTATCAACACAGAACAGATAATAGTAGTAATTAGCTTCAATGACTTGCAATAAAATTCCTTTTATGGTTTTGTACCTCAAAAGGAAAAAGGAACGTTTTTAGGATCAAAAAATTACATCTACGAGCAGGATAGCTCAGTTGTTCAGAGCACCGCCACAGAACGGCGGAAGTCGTTGGTTTGTATCCACCACGTGGGTAAAATTCCTTCTTTCCTTCTCATATTCACATATTATTTTAATAAATAATGTATTTTGGTTTCAGTCGATACAAATTTTAAGCGTGTAATTATGTATGTGCGTAAAAATGTACATAAATTCAAATTAATTAGTGATCTCCATAATTTTAATACTGGGAATAAAGACAGCAGCTGTACTTAGCTTTAGAATAATATCAAAACAAATGAAAATTCATTATTATGTAATAGCGTACGTTTCTATAATAAAACCCAAAAGAGATAACGGGGCTCTCAGAAGGTAAATTCAGTAGGTAAATTCTGCATAGCCACCACGCGGCACTACCAAACAAACGAATGTAACCCAACCAAATATTGTAAAACTGAATTTGTAACTGTTGTAGTGGTAGGCCTCTTTTGCAGGGGGCCGCCTGGGGAAGTACCACACCTTTGCCAGTTATTCATCCGCCAAGCAGTAATGTGCAAACATTACTGTGTTCCGGTCTGAAGGGCAATGTTACCAGCGAAATTACTGGGCATGACGAGATTCAACAACTCATATCTCAGGGTGATAGGCGCAGTGCAGTATCGCGCAGAATTTTGAACTTTAAAACACTGGGTGGCACTGTGTCCGATATGGGCAATCATGATGCTTACCATCAGGCACCTGATTTGCTAGTCTTGCTTGCCAAACGCACGGTAGAGTCATTATTACTATTTATCTTCATTGACGTGCAAAAGTCTGAGATTGTGATCTATTTGAATAAATCTTTTTGAGTTTGAGTTTGAATTATTCGACTAAGCTAGCTAGTTGTTATTCCATGTAAGTACAGATCGGTACTCGGTAATACTTCATGTAAGTATGAATAAATGAATTAATTAACTTTTATTCGTGTACAAAGATATTTCAGACATATTTTAGACAACCAAGTGTATATGGTATACATAATATTATGAGCAAAACGAGACATCAGTGTAGCACGAAACGGTCGCAACTCAGCATGTTGCCGGTTATTCGACCGGCGCTCGTCTTCCGTTGCGGCCGCTTTGATGACTTCACGTTAATAATTGCTCAGAGCTTCACGGGCAATAATGACAAATAAAATCACAGACACAAAATGATATACTTACCTATAAAAAAAAAAATTATAATGCAAATACTTAACTTATACCTAGATCAAAGTAGGTATATATTACTTCAATATTTATTATTCTATGGACGTGACGTCCGATTGTTGACACTTTATAATATAGACTCGTCTTTTTGCCGCCACCACACATTATAAATAAAACATTGATGCACATTTACCCAAATTTGCATCAATGTTTTATTTAAGATTAAACAAACCCTTCGACTGCGAAATCGAAAAAAAAAAACAGAAAAAAAAAAAACTTGATTTTTAAGGATTAAATATTTAAGATAAATTGTTAAGGCATACGTATGTATGCATAGTGTAGGGTTCCATACCTAGATACCAAGAACATACAGCGGTATTTATTAGTTTCTTGTGCAAAGTATGGAAATATGCAGTAAAATTGCCATATTTTTTTATTGCGTTAACTTAGAAGTATGATTTTTTTACAGCCACAGGGGACTGCAGATCTGAGTAGTTGATATCAATTACAACTTAAACCACCACCTTGACCAGAATACGTTGTGTAGAGTCTCGACTGTTTGGAGACTCTGCATACATTGATTTTATAGTTAAGTTATAGTTAGAATTAATAGTTAATTGTTTGTTTGTTGTTGAGTAGGGGTGCGCGACGCTGGGACGCTTAGTTAAAAAATTAAAGAGCAGTGTGCTCTGAACGACGCCTTTATTGGTACTATTTGTTATAACTAACTTATGGCTAAAGAAATCTGTAGAGTTATGTTAAGTGTTAGGTTAACGTGGGAACTCAAGTGCTCTGTATGGTGAGCCCATACACGTGGGGTCAGACTTGCCCTAGTACCCCAGAAGGAGAGTGTCCTAGGGCCTTATCAATGGTTTGATCTGTTTGATTATTTGGAGAGAAACTAACCGATCTGAAGGATCTGAAAGATCTTCGACCTTCCGACGCCGACCGATCCGATTCCGATTTTTTATGATAGTGAGTAACAAGACGAGCAAATCAGGTGCCTGATGGTAAGCATCATGATTGTCCATATCAGACACAGTGCCACCCAGTGTTGTAATATTCAAAATACTACGCGGCACCCTGAGATATTAGTTGTTGAAACTCGTCATGCTCAGTAATTTTGCTGGTAACATTGCCCTTCAGACCGGAACACAGTAATTTTTGCACATTACTGCTTGGCCCCCTGCAAAAGAGGCTTACCACTAAGTACAAAATATTACATATTACAAAATATTACACAAGTAGGTTATATTAAATAAGATTGTTTAGTGCGATCGCCAAGTCAATCCATTTAATTAAAACATAAAAGATTTTTAATATTGATGTGGTCACTATAAGATGTAATTAGGTTAGCTTTTTTTTTTTTTTTATGATATTGAGTAACAAGACGAGCAAATCAAGTGCCTGATGGTAAGCATCATGATTGCCCATATCAGACACAGTGCCACCCAGTGTTTTAAAATTAAAAATTCTGCGTGGCACTGCACTGCGCCTGCGTCACCCTGAGATTTTAGTTGTTGAATCTCATCATGCCCAGTAATTTCGCTGGTAACATTGCCCTTCAGTCCGGAACACAGTAATGTTTGCACATTACTGCTTGACGGATGAATAACTGGCAAAGGTGTGGTACTTCCCCAGGCGGCCCCCTGCAAAAGAGGCCTACCACTACAAAAAAAACTAATAACTTAAACAGAACTTAACTAATTACTTAAACAGAACTTAATAACTTAAACAGAAGGTCCCTTAAGTAGGGACGTAATAAAGTAACCGACTTGGTATTACATGGATCTCACAACTTTTTACGGTAGAAGAACTGAGTTGCGAGACTTGGTTTTTTTTTCAAGTTTTGTTTTTGATGGCATATGTTTTTTTTATTAAAAGGAGGCTCTTTGTAGACATAACATAACATGCATTCACGCCTTTTTCCCGAAGGGGTAGGCAGAGGTGTACCCAGGACTCAGTCCCATAGTAGATACACCCACATTTCGCCAGTATGTTATTGGTCCCATATAGGGGGCAACAGCACAGGCACAGGGGCACAGTTCCAGACTCCAGGCAGTCATTGCGATAATTCCTAATGGAAAAATCCAATATTTAACACTTTGGCTGACCTGGGGATCGAACCCGGGACCTCTCGATTGGCAGTCGAGCATGCGCCCTCTACGCCACCAAGGCGAGAGGCTCTTTGTAGAACTTGAAGTAAATCGGCTTAAAAAAAATTTTCTTTTTCATATAAACTTCCAACCCCTATTTAACACACTTATGGATGGCATTTTGAAAAATTCCTTCTTATTACTTCTTCTTCTCTTATTATTCTTCTATTATTCTTATTATTTCAATTTATTATTCTCTTATTATACTTATTGTTCTTTTCTTAATTTTTCTTCTTGAATAAATAAATAAATAAATTACTTGTCAACGCTATAAAAATAATCTTCTGTCCAAATTTCATCAACATTGGTCCAGTAGTTTAGGCCCTGCGTCGATGAGTCTGTCAGTGAATCACTTTTTCTCTTTTTATATAAGTATTACTTATAAACTTATAAAAATATGTATACCTCATGACCTCCCTTCAAAAGGGCGTCGACAATGCCCTTGGCCAAGTTATTGTGGCTCTTGGAAGGTATGCCGAAGATGCACAGGATCCTGTAGCCATCGGCAACGGCTCCCAGTGTGATGAGGGTTACTAGGAGTAAACCCTTCATGGCTGCTGAAATTGAGAAAAAGGTTTAACACTTAAAGAGGTCACCAGCGGTTTTTAGTAGTCTCTATGGTTACATCTGTTGGCTTGTAAGGTGCTGGTTGGTGGCTATGCAGAAGTTACCAGGCTTCTTTGTCCTCTACGTATTGGTTAATACCATAATAAGCCTTTCCTAACAAATTCTATTTTATATAGGTTTTGAATTTACCCTCTGAGAGCCCAGTTATCTCTTTTGGGTTTTTATTATAGAAACATGCGCAGCTGTAATAACAGTGAGGCAGAATAATTATATAGCCGTTAGTTAGGGCTCCCTTAATTAAGGAGCTGATTTAGTGTAGTGTAATAGGCCCTCAAATTCAAATAGCCTTTATTTCGGATAAATATATACATTACATTACAATTATTCAATATTATTTATACAAAATTTCATGCATTACTTTACGATTATTAATTAATAACAATATAATATAATAATAATTTTAACTCTATTCTTCGACATCGGTAACGTTATCCGCTTGCCCTTTGGCATAGGCCTCCCCTAGGATGTTCCAAGTTTTCTTGTTTTCGCGTTTCTTTGCCATGTTATTCCAGCTACTTTTTTGATGTCATCTTCCCATCTGGTTTTTTACGCCCTTTCCTTCTTTAGTAATAGGCCTTACACTACACTAAATCAGCTCCCTGATTGAGGGAGCCCTAACTAACGGCTTTAGAATTATTCTGCCTAAAACATAATGTCATTGGTTCCTCAAAGTTGAATGGGAAATGATGTCGGCCGACCCACCTTAAAATCCCATGAGCCTCGCGCGAGACTAGGTACTAACGCCACTGGATTCCTACAAGGCCTTCGATATGAGCTAGCGATTCCCCCCTACATTTGGTAAGTAGGTATCATCATATTATTAAACCTCGCACACCAGACCGCGTCGAAGCGTGTGTATCGGACAAGTGTCTCGGTCTAGGATTTAATTTTTTTTTTATTATAGTGCGTGACAAGACGAGCAAATCAGGTGCCTGATGGTAAGCATCATGATTGCCCATATCAGATACAGTGCCACCAAGTATTTTGAAATTCAAAATTCTGCGCGGCACTGCACTGCGCCTGTCACCCTGAGATATTAAGCAGTTGATGTCATGCCCAGTAATTTCACTGGTAACATTGCCCTTCAGACCGGAACACAGTAATGTTTGTACTGTGACCAAGCATTAATTATTTATTTGTTATTTATTTAGTTATTTAACTAAATAAATAACTAAATAAATAACTATATAAAGAATTCTAAAATTCATTTTGTTCGGCTCGGATAGATGTGCGTATGGGTAGATAATTCTATAGTCCAACATTCATATTATTAGAGGCACAAAAAATGTAAAACCTCAAGTTTTGTAAAAACTATAGCAAAAAGCACGCGGTTGAACTAAAAACGAAACAAATGCGGAAATAATTAAAATCTTCTTCTACATGACGTTGGCTCAGTCGGTAGTGCCCCTGCCTTCTGAGCCACAGGTCCAGGGTGCGATCCCCGGCCAGGTCAAACATTTGTGTGCATGAACATGTCTGTTTGATCTGTGTGGGTTTTATTAGCTTATATAAGTATGTTTATCAGTCACCTAGTTACCATAGTACAGGCTTCTAGCCTAGTTTGGGACCAGATGACTGATTGTGGAAGTTGTCCCATATAATTGTAGAGGTATCATTCCGAATGCACGTTAGATTAATTATTCCTTATCTTAATGAAGCGCTTCTAGCTAAGAGAACAAGACACAATCCGATGAAAAATTTACTAAATCGATATTTTGTATTCCCGTGTTTCCTCCTGATATAATAAACCCAATCTAAAAATTTATAACCTGATATTTTCATAGTGAAGTAACCTATGTTCCTGCCATTTTAATATTTCTTATAAACCCTTGGTTTTTTCATAGTGAACTTCCAAAAATCCCAGTTTAACTCGCGTGATTGGACGTTCACTACGAACAAAAATTTAGTGTTTATAAACAAAAATAAAATGATAGGGACATACTTTACTTCAACTTTAAAATATCCTATCCTAATCCTATCCTAATCCTAATACTATTATAAAGGCGAAAGTTTGTAAGTATGGATGTATGTATGGATGTTTGTTACTCTTTCACGCCAAAACTACTGAACCGATTGGGCTGAAATTTGGTACGTAAGTAGCTTAGACCCTGGAATAACACATAGGGTACTTTTTATCCCGATATTCCCACGGGAACGAAGACTACGCGGGTGAAACCGCGGGTCACAGCTAGTATATTACTATTATAAAGGCGAAAGTTTGTAAGTATGGATGTATGTATGGATGTTTGTTACTCTTTCACGCCAAAACTACTGAACCGATTGGGCTGAAATTTGGTACGTAAGTAGCTTAGACCCTGGAATAACACATAGGGTACTTTTTATCCCGATATTCCCACGGGAACGACAACTACGCGGGTGAAACCGCGGGTCACAGCTAGTCAAGATATAAAAATATCAAATAGGTTTATTGTATTCGGAGGAAACAGTGGAATACAAAACATCGATTTAGTAAATTTTCCATAGGATTGTGTCAAACTGCTAAGAGACAAACTGTTAAAGTCGAAAAACGTTTGTTCAGGCAACATGCATAATTAATAAACTCATTATAGTATTATTAAGTATTTCATCAGCCGCAATAAATTATGTTTTCACTCCTCTCGCTCAAAAAGTCCGTCATTGTTGCGTACCAGAGCGAGGCTAAAATAACTTTTTTGTAGTGGTAGGCCTCTTTTGCAGGGGGCCGCCTGGGGAAGTACCACACCTTTGCCAATAAATATTCATCCGCCAAGCAGTAATGTGCAAACATTACTGTGTCCTTGTTACCAGCAAAATTACTGGGCATGAAGAGTTTTAACAACTAATATCTCAGGGTGACAGGGCGTATGCTCGACTGCCAATCAAGAGGTCCCGGGTTCGATCCCCAGGTCAGGCAAAGTGTTAAATATTGGAGTTTTCCATTAGGAATTATCTCAATAACTGCCTGGAGTCTGGAACTGTGCCCGGTAGATGGCAATAGGCTCGCCCCCTATTACATGGGACCAATAACATACTGGCGAAATGTGGGTGTATCTACTATGGGACTGAGTCCTGGGTACACCTCTGCCTACCCCTTCGGGAAAAAGACGTGAATGTATGTTATGTTAATCTGTTTCCTGTTTGAGTTTTATTTAAACCATTTTTTACAATTTTATCAAACTTATGTTTGGCTAGTTTGGCACAACTTCGTTCCCGTGGTGCCCATGAATATTTCGGGAATTATATTATAAGCTCATAAATTTCCTACTCCTGGTAACAATGTTTTATGACGATCGAATATAACATGAATTTATAAGCTGCAACCGACGGATTCACTCGCTTTAAATATAACCTACCAAGCGTTATCACGATCTAGGCTATTTGACGTGACGAGGTAACAAACATACACACAAACTTTCGCATTTACATCTAAGTAGTACTTAACCAGTACATAGAGGACAAATATGCCTGGAAACTTCTGCATAGCCGCTTCGCGGCACCTTCAAAGAAAACGAATGTAACCAAACCAAATATTGTAAACTACGATATCTGTTGAAAAACTTAATTTTTTACCCTACAAGTTTCTTGTGCGTTCTTCTTGTAGAGGTATCTTTCCGAACGCACGGTAGACTCAATACTGTTTATCTTCATTGACGTGCAAAAGTGTCAGATTATGACTTAATTGAATAAATCTGTTTGAGTTTGAGTTTTGAGTTTGAGTTTAAGTATATAATTAAATAAACATACCTTCGTTAAAAACACGATAAAACACCGTACAACACTATTTTTAATATAAAAAAAATTAAATTATTTTCGCACGTCTATTCTAAACTCATCTCAAATATAACTGAGGACAACCTTGACTGTGTGTGTATCTCTATAGTACGTATCTGTATGTACGATATAATAACACTTATTTGTGTAGCACTCCCGATTAGGGATGTACTCCATGCTACTGATATCGATTATATCGAGCAGAACAACAATATATATTTTAAAATAACAATATAGAAGACTAGAATAGAATAATAATTTATTGCATACCAAGAAAAGGAATTTTACATAAGGCACAGTAAACAATCGGCGGTCTTATCGCTTATATAGCAATTTCTTACAGGCAACCTGGGGATGGAAAAGGACAGTATGTAAACATTATCACGACGGCGGTGTGCAATATATAGGTATTTACATGGATAATGTAGCTCCTTATATACTTATTAATAAGTACAATAAAAACATAACATACATTCACGCCTTTTCCTCGAAGGGGTAGGCAGAGGTGTACCCAGGACTCAGTCCCGTCCCGTCAGTAGTAGTTACAGCCACATTTCGCCAGTATGTTATTGGTCCCATGTAATAGGGGGCGAGCTTATTGCCATCTACCGGGCACAGTTCCAGGCTCCAGGCAGTTATTGAGATAATTCCTAATGGAAAAATCCAATATTTAACACTTTGCCTGACCTGGGGATCGAACCCGGGACCTCTTGATTGGCAGTCGAGCATGCGTCCTCTACGCCACTGAGGCAGTCAGTTTAGTTTTCATAAATATGAAAAAAAAACAAATTTCTTCCATCAAATATGTTTCGGCGCAATTATAGACCACATCAAGAAACAAACACAAATTAATTGATTGGAAAATTATTCTATGTGTCTCCATCAATATTGAAATTCCAGGATAATGTTATTTATATAGGTAGACACTTAATTGAGTCCTCGCCTGCGAGGTGAAGGTGATAGGCTCGCCCTATCTCCGGTCTAAGCATGGAACCTAAAAACATAACTAGCGAAGTGTAGGTGTATCTACTATGGGACTGAGTCCTGGGTACACCTCCGCCTAACCCTTTGTACTTAATAAGATATTCACGCAACAGATTTTGTTGAGGTGCAAAGGACCTGTGCAAAGCCAGGGCGGATCGCTAGTTACTAGTTACATTTTTTTTGTGTATGTCATATTCTTATAAAGATATAATTATCTATCTCAATAAAGGCTAATGAGTAATTAATTTCTAACTTAAATTGCTATGTAGTTATGTATGTATTTAAAACTAAGAATGTGTCCATTAACACGTTATTCTTACTTTCTGACTGTCTCTATCAATTAAGGCGAAACACTATGTTCACATGTCCGTTTTCGGTAACAAATAAATATCGATATTTACGTCAATTGCATACCTACGCACATCCCTACAGTTATTACAAGTTCATTAGACGGTCACGGCTCTAGGGTTCCGTACACAAAACTATGGTTTATAGATAACATTTTATCAAAATGACTGATACGCGCCTTTCACAATAATGCTGTGATTTTCATCATTATTGATTCTGTAATTAGGATTGAGTTATGTATATGTTTAATTATTTTACAAGTTTTTTATGGATATAGCTTATTAGAGCCACCCGGGACCCGACAAGCATCGCCTCGCCACAGTTCGTATTTTTTACATAATATTAAATTGTGTACACAAGCTTACTACATTAAACCCGAGCAAGGCGATCTGATGATGTTACATAGTTACAATTTTATATAAAGAATGCTAACCGCACGAGGCGAGACCGTGCTTATCGGGTCCCGGGTTGACGAAGTCCCGGGAGATTTTAAACCGATACTAAGGCAGTCCCGGGAATGCCCGGGACTTTCGATACTTTCTTAAAATAAATTAAGGGAGACAAAATAAATATATTTTTCACTGTCCATGTGTTTATATGAGTCGTACTAAAATTCACAATAGACAATACAACTTGATAAAAGTAAAGAGAAAATAAAGGACTACATCTATCTTGGATAGCAATAACGACATGTCGTAAGGAGTCAGGATAGCTTCACTAAAAATACGCCGAGAACTTCTGTTGCGTCCTCATTACGGACGCAACAGAATTGTGGAAAGCGTTTAAATTGCTAAATGTCTGCTGTCAAACGTCATTTTTTGTATACCTTTTGACAGCAGACATTAAGCATTTAAACGCTTTCCACACTTCTGTTGCGTCCGTAATAAGGGGGCCGTATGGCTTACAGTGCGATAACTGACTTCGAGAAGACCTGTAAAAACCGTAAGCGTACAGTAAAACCGAAGTGCGCTTAGCGGGGACGCTGGTCTTTTCCATATTATTTTCGAAGCGGAGACGACATGCATGGTGCATGAAAAGCCACGAGAGCAATAATATTCTATAATTTGCCAGTTTTTCATCCGCCAAGCAGCAAATGATGCAACAAATGATATCTCAGGGTGACAGGCGCAGTGCAGTGCCGCGCAGAATTTTTAATTTTAAAACACTGGGTGGCACTGTGTCTGATATGGGCAATCCTGATGCTTACTATCAGGCACCTGATTTGCTCGTCATATCACTCACTATCATAAAAATAAAAAATATATCGATGCTTTTGAAATTTGTGTATGGCGGAAGTTCTTCGAACACCATTAGTTTGCCATGAGAACTTATGAGATCATTTATTAACAGTTAAAGATCAAAAAAGACTGTCATATCATGCGAAGAACGTGTTTTGAGCTGCTTTGGACATGCATACGTGTGGAACGCCGCCGTTAGAGCAACTTCTCGTCCGTTTGCTCCGCGAGTATTTTATTAAATTAAGTGGTAAAAAGTGCAGACATGTTAATTCCATTTAGATAACTGAGTGACAATATTTTTGTGTGAACTGTGACTGTTTATTTGGTGATAATCCGTCCACAAACACGGAAGTTATAAACCGATAAACCTTAAAAACATTCAACATTTTCAAAATATCAACGGTCAACCGTCGCGCCGCGTCGCTGTACTCGCCACTCGCGATACGCGGGACGCGTGCGCCGTGCCACCAGCCGCGCCGCGCCGCTTCAAGCTCGATCATTGACCCGCACGCTACAGTCGACTTACGCATTTTGCACCGCTTAATTTTATATTTGGGAGCTGGTTGATTTATTTACTTCTTTTACGCTTTTTGTTTTTACTTTTTGCACGAACTATTTTTACCAAAATTATAATGATGAATTGCGCTGCCTGTTTTAACACTATCATAGCTGAGGAGGATTTTTTACGTTGCACGAATACTAATAATAATTGCAGCAAAATATACCACCTTCTGTGCACAGGCGGTAAAAAATATTCCGAATTTATGCAATGGATATGTCCTGAATGCCGGTGTTCATCCAAAAAAGGTGGTGACAACAGCATGACTCCCGTAGGATTTAAGAAATCTCGTGACCCCAATGTCACCCTTCGGAAGAAAATGTCTTCACCTATCTCAACTAAAAATAATTACATACTACCCGAAGAACTTTCTACTGACATGCAGAACTTGCGCATTGAAATGATCCTGATGAAGGAGCAACTCAATCATAGCTTAGGAATGATAGCAAACTATGAATCGAAGTTTGAGAACTATACGACTGAAATAAAAACTCTACGTCAGCAACTCATAGAATACATGACTGCCGACCTAGCTGCATCGATTGGGATGAATCCATCTCCACGATCCGAAGCTAAAGTACGAACATATGCTACTGTGGCCACTCAAACTACTAAAATAAATGAAAACCAGACTTCATCTGCGTCACCATCTGCAGTACTTCGAAATTTTACTACGATGGCAACTCAAACCACTGAAAATTCTTCATCACCACCTACAAAGAAAACTCCGAAGAAAAAGATAAATAAACCAGCGCACGATAATATTTCAACCATACCACCTAACCCATTTATTCCGGAAGTACCGATTTCCCATACTATCCCGAACAATAATAAGAGCACCGAGGTAACTGAGCTAACACTAACTGCACCACCTAACTCATTGGTTCCGAAAGTATCTAATTACCCGGCTTCTCCCACTACTCCGATTAGTAATACACACACTGAGGTCAATTTCCCTTTAACTAATGAGTTTATTACAACAACAGAAACTAAAGATCCCACAAACTCAATTCAGCCTTATATTGATGATAACGATGGGCAATGGACGGAAATAAAACGTAAGAAACCAGTACGGCCCACCTCTTTGTATGGAACTGCAGGACCAGCTATAACGGCTCTTAAAGCGGTCGAGCCTAAAAAATTCCTACATCTATGGAATATGGAGTCCAATGCCGAGGATATCAAAGATTATCTCAAGAAATTGTGCCCTATAGGAACATGCTTTGTAAAAGAACTTCACACCAGAGGCGACTATAAATCCTTTAAGATTGGGGTGCCTGTCGATTATTTTGATTTATGTTTCTCAACAGACGTTTGGCCAGTAAATGCGAGAATAAATGAATGGATACCCTACAGTAAACCAACTAGATCTACCCATTATATTGCAGAACATCATGTAACTAATCAGCCATCTACAAGCAGTCAGCCCTTTCGTCCCCAAGCGAAAGCACATAAAACCTACTCCAATTAATGCACTGTATCAAAATGTACGCGGTCTTAAAACCAAATTGGTAACATGGCGCAATAACTTAGCTATTCTCGAACACAACATTGTAGCTGTCACGGAAACTTTTCTCGATAATTCAGTGGAAGACTCAGAGTTAATATCCGGCGACTGGAGTATTCTACGCCGCGACAGATCTACACCCTGTGGTGGAGTAGCCATAGGGGCGCGAGCACCTATCGTACTCCAGCGTCGTCGTGACCTTGAAACAGACTGTGGTGAAGACCTTTGGGCTAACTTTATGTGGCACGGCCGTCGAGTATACATATGTGTTGTATACATCAAACCAAGTGCTAAAGACAGTGACTATATGCAATTTTTTACTAAAATTGAAAATTTTATTACAGACATTAAAGCTCCAGTTCTTATCTTAGGTGACCTAAATCTAAATAGTGCGTCTCTAAATGTTAATAATTATTTTTGTTATTTTATGTCTTTTTGTAGCCTGATTGAGAAGAATGTTGTAGAAAATGTGCATGGAGGTATGTTAGATGTCGTGTTGGTCCAAGAGAATGATTCTATAGCTAATACTTATGTAGAAGCTACTGATGGAATAGTATCCCCGGATGCATTTCACCCGCCGCTAGACATCGAGGTAGCGATCGAAACAGCTCATCATTCAGATCGACTTGAGCCAACTAACATAGACCCTTCCAAAGACTGGAACTTCAAAAAATGCGACTACAATCTTTTATACTCATTATTATCTAGTAGCTCTTGGGACATGGTTCTACAAACAGATGACGTACGTATTGCTATTGAACAATTCTATAAAATAATCTATGATCTATTTGATATTTGCACGCCCAAAAAACGGCGCCCAAGTAAGTTAAATAGGCGTTTTCCTGTCTGGTTTAGCTCTGATATAATCAGGGATATTAAGCGTAAAAACGAACTCCATATGGCATGGAAACAATCCAAATTAAAAGAAAAATATGACTCATTTTCCATTTTAAGGGCAAATCTCAAATCTCGCACCGCTTCTGCCTACAACAAACATATGAAAACAATCGAAGACAACATTCGAATAAATCCACGTGAATTCTGGCAATACATTTCTAGTTTAAGGTCCAAAGGTGGTTTTGAGCCTACCGTCGCATACAAAGGCCAAACTTTATCTGGTATTAATGCAGCCGAGGCATTCGCGCAATTTTTTTCGGGTGTATTTCTTCCGGATGTTCCGCTTCTTGACGCTAATGTAGCATATCAGTCTGATTGCAGTTCCAATAGTAACTACGTTAATATATTCCAGTTCACACCTGAAGATGTTAGGAACGGCATCAATAAGTTAAAACCTAACAGTTCTATTGGACCTGACAGCATCCCTCCTGCCATTCTTAAACATTCTGTAAAATCTTTGTGCCCACCTCTCTGTCATATCTTTAATCTGTCTCTGAAAACTGGCTTATATCCCAGTCTATGGAAGCTATCGAGAGTTAGTCCCTTACCCAAAAGCTCTAATAAGTCAAACGTTGAAGACTATCGCCCGATCGCAATTTTATCATCCCCTGCTAAAGTGTTCGAGAGCATCATACATAAACACATATACTCGCAGATAGATAGGTACCTCACTGACGCACAACATGGCTTTAGGGCAAAGAGATCTGTAGACACCAATCTCTTAACATTAGTGGAATACATATCTACTAGACTTGACCATGGGCACCAAGTAGATGTTCTATATTTTGACTTCCGGAAGGCGTTTGATAGGGTCAATAATGATATACTGCTGACTAAATTGAGTACCATGGGATTTGCTCCTGGTCTCCTTCGCTTACTCGCAGACTATCTTCGGGATCGTCAGCAGTATGTCAAGCTCGGTTTATACGAATCACGACCTTATCACACGCGTTCCGGAGTCAGTCAGGGCTCTATTCTGGGGCCGCTCCTGTTTCTAATCATGATCAATGATATTCCCACCGTTCTCCAGCACTCACAATGCCTTCTTTACGCAGATGACCTCAAACTTTATGTAGAAGTTAAGTCAGAAAGTGATTGCCTGAAATTGCAGCAGGATATTGATGCGGTACACGAATGGAGTGTTTTCAATGGTATGGAATTCAACATGAACAAATGTCATGCTATGACTTTCGGTCGAATGCGACGTCCCATACTACATAATTATAATCTCGACAGAAACAACATCTCGCGATCATTGGTTATTAGAGATCTGGGTGTGGCATTCGACCAAAAGTTAACATTTCACCACCATATCATAGAACTTGCCAAAGAATCATTCAGACGGTTAGGATTTATTCTCAGAAATTCACGAGACCTGCACAACCAACACGTGATAAGAACCATTTATAGTACATTAGTCCGGAGTAAACTTGAGAGCAGTTCTAGCGTATGGAGTCCGCATGAAAGCACATATACCCTACTCCTTGAAAAAGTTCAAAAGGCATTCCTGCGATACCTGTACAAACGGATATATAAATACTATCCCTTTATGTATCCAACAAAATTTCTTTTAGGTTGTCTATCTTATAACTCACTAGAAGTCAGAAGGGACACACAACAAATGATCGTGATGTCCAAAATCCTTCGTGGAAGAATTAACGCACCAAAGTTGCATGATGAGCTGTTTCGATTGTATGCCCCAAATAGCTACAGTAGGAACAGAAAGCATAAGCTGCTTGACGTTCCTTGGTGTCGCACTACAGCACGTACCAATGCGCCCATACCACGCACTCTAGCAGCATTCAACGCTCTCTTGGACCACAATCCCGACTTTGACTTGTTTGCGGATGAATGGTCGAAGATATTAATTGAGTGTCTGAGGTACTGCGAGCGTGATGTATGACTGGTATTTATATATATAAATATATATTTTTTTTTTTATCCTTATATTTTTATAATAATTTGCTGTGTAATTTCTTTTATGATTACTTTTCTTCTTTTTTTTTTTTTTTCTTTCTTAATTTTATTTTAATCATTGTAATTGGTGTAACTAAACCGTTTTGATTAAATAAATAAATAAAAATAAATAAATAAAGTATTTTTTATATCTTCAACACTGTGGGTACGTGTGAGCGAGAGGGCGAATTAGGTGTGCTCCGTTAACTCGTTGTAGAAGCTCTAGATGATATAGTTATTGGAATATCTAAGCTATTATTATTAATGACGATTGCGATACATGTCAACTAATGTTTATTATTATACAGAACCCACGCGTCACTGCGGCGTAGCACGCACTGACCCTTTATTATCTAAAACGGTAGGCTTATGTATAAAAGTCTCATGGTCTCATCAAATCTGTTCGAAACGACGTCGCTAGTGGGGAATTTGTTTGTCAAATGGCGCCTGACATGCCTTAGTTCCAATTTTGCCCACCGGAACCTAGAATATGACTGAATATGTCGGTGCAATATTACAATACACATCAATCCCTATAGTTATGTAGGTACTTACCTAATTGTTATGTACATACAAACACCGCTTTAATTGAATTCTTGAACATATACCTACAAGGAAAATATTCACAACTCAGAACTAGTTGTGCCTGCGATTTCACCCGCATATTTATTTTATTTATTTATTTATCGATATCGAATGAAGCGATTCATACAATAATGATCGAACTTCACATCTTTGAAGTTCGTTTGATCATCTATTGTATTTCATCGCTTCATTCTTCAGATATGATCTACCATTGTATATTAAATCATATCTTCAAATGAAGCGATTCATACAATAATGATCGAACTTCACATCTTTGAAGTTCGTTTGATCAGTCATATTTTATGCGAACCCTGTTATTATAGGTACATATAGCCTATAAGACGCTATCAATTGTTAATATTTTGGTGTAGTAATAATGTTAATAATTGTATGTGATTAATTTTAATGTATCTAATATACGTAATAATTGTATATTATATTGACATTTTATTGAGATTGATATAAATATAATCTTTATGGTAACATGGTAACAGACAAAAATTAAAAAGAAATTTACTCTATCCTCTAGACTCTATAGAGTTAGAGGTTTTGTAGTGGTAAGCCTCTTTTGCAGGGGGCCGCCTGGGGAAGTACCACACCTTTGCCATTCATCCGCCAAGCAGTGGTGTACTAACATTACTGTGCTCCGGTCTGAAGGGCAATGTTACCAGTAAAATTACTGCGCATGACGAGTTTCAACAACTTATATCTTAGGGTAGCGCTCAGCAAAAGTTGAGGGAGCCTTTGCGGAGGTGTATTGGTCTAAAAAGTCTTAACTCCTAACAGATGTGTGTTCCGGTATAAAGGGCAATTGTAGTCGTGCCTTTTCCATTAAATAATACTCGAACACTTCAGCATATTTTAAATGGTTTATTCCAAGTCCACCATCTTCAATCTCGCTCTACAATCATCTGTCGCGCTGGCATCCACCTCCCTGTGTTGCCATCGCGCCCTCGCACATGCCATAGATCTTCCTTAAACCAAACGTTGCCATTAATACTTTCCATAAAACCACCAAAACGTTCACAGAATCCGTATCATGCGCGTTACAAAATAACATCAACCCTACACAATGTTACCAGCGAAGTTACTGGGCATGATGAGATTTATTTATTTATTTATTGTTAAGGACTCCCAACGCCCGGGATACACAAAGATACAATATTCTTATGACTAGGGAATTAAGTAAATGTGTTCCCGCAATTATAGGGAGCCACAGCATGCACAACTAAACATTAAACTTAAAGGTAGGTATAGTAATTTACATAACTAGCCGGTCTACTGCGTACATTCTAAAAATGAATAAGGTACATTATTTAACTAAAATAATTCTTCTTTTATAAGCAACAACATAATATAAACGTAACTTCTATTAAAAATAAAAGAGATATGTACTTAACATTGACTAAAATAAATAAAAAATTAAAAAAGTTTCAGCAGATTTAGTTACATTAAAATTATGATATTATTATTTGTATTAGAGATTTTTTGAATTTTGAAATAGGGTCAGTAATGTCTAAATCGTGGTTTTTGGATAGCGAATTGTAATTTCTGCAAAGACGCGAGATGGTGGCGCTAAATCCAAGATTAGTGTTACTGTATGGTACTGTAAATAAGTTAAAGACCTTTTTTCTTGGTAATCGGCTCGGAGAATTTATTTGAAGGAGACTAGTTAACTCATTGCAGTTTACTCTTCCATTGAAATTTTTTTGTAACCATAACATATCTAACATTTTTCTGCGATCAGATGGTAGATGGCAATAGGCTCGCCCCCTATTACATGGGACCGATAACATACTGGCGAAATGTGGGTGTATCTACTATGGGACTGAGTCCTGGGTACACCTCTGCCTACCCCTTCGGGAAAAAGGCGTGAATGTATGTTGTTGTTGTTGGAATAAACTATATCTCAGGGATATAAATATCTTCAACCTCGCTCTACAGAATAAACTATATCTATAAACTCTTTTAAATTACACCCAGTCTTCAAAGACCCAACTAGATCTACATGTCATAGCCAAACGTGTCTAGACAATATACTAACCAACAAGAAAACGTACAAAGCTGAAATAATAAATTATGTAGACATATCTGACCATAGTGCACAAAAAATAGAAATAAAGACAAGTTTAAGCTATGATGAAAAATACTGGTTTACTGAACGTAGAAACATCGATACATACTTAGAGATATTTCTAAAATATATAACTCAAATTAACTTTTCCGAAATATATGACCAAAACAATCCAAATACTGCCTTTAATATTTTTATGGACATATATTCTTTAATATATAACTTATGTATTCCAATTGAGAAATCCAAAGTGACTCACAAAAAGAAACCCAACTGGAAAACGAAAGGTATAATGATATCCAGTAAAAAAAAGAGAAAAATGTTTTTTAATACTATATCAACAAATGATGAACTAAATAAAACTAACTACAAAATATATACTAATAAACTAAAAAAGGTAATTAAGTATTCTAAAAAGGTTGCAAACATAAGATATATAAACAGAAGTACAAATAAAACAAATGCTACTTGGGGACTCATTAAACAACATACATCGCAATCAAATATTATCAAAACTACAATTGACAATCTTAAAATAAATAATAAAATAATCGATGAACCCACCAATATAGCTAACGAATTGGTAAACCACTTCTCAAATACATGTAGAAATATAAAAATACCTCATGTAATAAATAGCCCTAATCAGACTAATTGCAAATCAATTTTCTTAGCACCAGTAGATAACTCAGAAGTAGTCAACATTGTAAATAGATTTAAAAACAAAAAAACGACTGGCTTCGATAATATTTCCATGCAAGTCATTAAACATAGTATATCATTCATCCTTGAACCACTAGTATTTATTATAAACCTAATTCTAGAAACAGGCATATTCCCAGAAAAGCTAAAGATTGCACTTATCAATACCTATCCATAAAAAAGGCCCTAAGCACGACCCAAATAACTACAGACCTATAGCACTTCTTCCCTGTTTTTCAAAAATATTTGAAAAGGTCATCTATGATAGGATAATTTCATTTTTTAACATTAATAACGTAATCAATTGTAATCAATATGGTTTTCTTAAAGGTAAGAATACCTCTTCTGCAGTCTTTAAGATGTTAAGAGAACTGAGTGAGGATATCAATTCAAAAAAAACAGGTATTGCTCTATTCTTAGATTTATCAAAAGCTTTTGATTGTGTTACACATATGACACTATTAAATAAACTGGAAGCAGCCGGCGTAAGAGGAACTGCATTAAAGCTTATGAAATCATACCTAGAAAACAGAACTCAATCAGTCGTACTAGATGTTTATAATAAATCAACCAAAACTATTGAAAAAGTGTTTTCAGAGCCTAAAAGCATAACTATAGGTGTACCTCAAGGGAGTATATTAGGTCCAATATTATTTTTAATATATATCAATCAACTGCCACAAATAACAAAACACTTGTGCATAATGTTCGCAGATGATGCTACTATATATATACCTAATCAAAATCTTACTAACCTAGAATTTCAGTCAGAAATAAACAGTACATTAAATACAGTAGGTAATTGGCTAGAAAATATAAATTTAAAATTAAACATAGATAAAACTAAGCTCATTCAATTTCGTAATTATAAACAACATCAACTACTGCTTGAAATCACCTATAGAGGCCATCTAGTAAAAAGGGTAACAGAAGCTAACTTTTTAGGCATTTCCATAGATTCAAATCTTAATTGGAAATCCCACATTAACAAAATCAACAATAAACTGTCTCAATACTGCTATGTACTATCAATACTTACAAATATATCAACAAAACAAATTGCATTAAACGCCTATTACGGTTATGTTTACCCTCAGTTAAGTTATGGAATAATATTTTGGGGAAATTCAGTCGAAATTCAATCAACATTTATTTTACAAAAGAGATGTTTAAGGATAATCTTTAAACTCAAAAATATAGACACTCTTCGTAATGTATTTAAAAACTATAAAATCCTTACTCTCACTAGTATTTATATATATGAAATCTGTCTATTTGTGAAATCCAATAAAAGTTACTTTTTTGAATCACAGTCAAATCGCATTGAAATCTTACGAAATAAGTATAAATATAATATTTTAATACCACAAATCCACAATAGTATGTATCAAAATAGTCCTTATGTTATGGCGCTTAAAATTTATAATAAGTTACCTTTAGAACTAAAAATGTTAAATAATCAAAAATTCAGATCTCAATTAAAATTATGGCTGATCCCTAAAGCTTATTACACCATGAAGGAGTATTTTAACGATTAAATAAATACCTTGCATAGACATTTAAATATAAGTTATATAAAATTACGAACAAGAGCACTATTATATTAAGAATAATATTATATCATACTACTAAACCAAAAATGTTAGCAATAATAGATAGTTAAATTTTACTTTTACTTAGTCTCTTTATTCATGTACAATCTTAAAACTATGTTTTTACAAGATTCTTAAAACAATAATTATGTAGGTATATATACCTATATTATAATATAAAAACATTGTAAACTTATTAGATATTTACTATACTATAGTTTTTAAGTTTTAAAAATAATATTGTATGCTCGCAAAGGGCAAACTGTTGGAACACAATAAACATAATGTTATGTAACACCACCACAATGTACACAGTTTATCAATAAACGATTTCTATTTCTATTTCTATAGGGTGACAGGCGCAGTGCTGTGACGCGCAGAATTTTGATTTTTAAAACACTGGGTGGCTCTGTGTCCGATATGGGCAATCATGATGCTTACCATCATGCTGGTCTAAAAAAAAAGGTTGAAAAGTGACAGACTTTTTATGCAAGAGGAGTGAAAAAATAAGTAACTTTAATCAAGCATATAGATATCTAATCTATGTGTATATAAATTACCTACGTCTGGTAAGAAAATGTCGTGATAAGGTATCTGATAGGCTCATTCACTGCGGTATAGTCGGCAGTCGTATTTTATCAGATTTTTTTTATTACAAGGTCCTATTATTATTATCATCAGAAATAGGTAGGATACAATACCTAACTATACTCAGTTAAAAATAACGATTTGCTTCTTATAAATTTATGATAAGAACAGGCCGCGTCACGGTTTCATAGCGATGACCTTGAATGCACAGATTTATTGATTTTTTTTTATGATAGTGAGTGACAAGACGTGCTAATTAAGTGTCTGATGGTAAGCATCATGATTGCCCATATCAGTGCCGCGCAGAATTTTAAATTTTAAAACACTGGGTGGCACTGCGTCTGATATGGGCAGTCATGATGCTTACCATCAGGCACCTGATTTGCTCGTTTTGTCACTCACTATCATAAAAAAAAAATTTGGGCCGACCTTTCATTTCCCATCCAAACTTTGAGGAACCACTGACGATGATAGAAGAGATTATAATACCTTCATTTTTTTATATTAAGTAACAACTCATTATAAAGTTGCATTTGTCCAATTTCGCTACTGTAACGCGCACATATAAAGCGGACGGCATGCCATGCCGTGCCTGATAGCCATGCCATGCCAAGCCAAGCCAAGCCATAAGCCAAGCCATTAGCCAAGCCATTAGCCAAGCCATTAGCCAAGCCAGGCGAACCCATGCTAAGTCCAGCTGGACTATTAAGCCGATTAGTCCTGCCGGATTGCTAGCTGACGATACCAGCCTTTGCCGAGTATACCAACCTTAATCCTGCAGAGTAGACCGACCTTCGTCAAGCTCACCAGCCAGTCCATGGACTTGTCTATGGAACGCATCTACATTTATCTACGCCCTGCAGATTTGAATAGAGCGTTAGAAGGCATTGACACATTCTTCGACAAGCCGGCAAAGGAAGCGGATCGTCAATAAACTCCTAGAGAAAAGCGCTTAGCATATATTATGACGTAAAGTGCAAAGATCTATATTTCCAAGAAATAAATGCAATGGTACAAATATTTAGCAAACTGTTTCACTTCTGTTTCAATCAGAAGTGGGATAGACCCAAAATATCCTGATAGATAAGTGCATGGAGCTCGCCATGAAAAATGAAAATTTTCGAACCAAATCCAAGATGGAAGCGATGCTAACGCAAGCAACTATTTCCGACTTCTACCGTCTAACAACTACAAGAAGATTGCCAAAAATCTGCTAGAAAAATCAAGACGCAGCTCTGATTACGAGTAAACATCGTTCGAATGTTCTAGAAATCGTCGCGCCGTGTCGTCACTCATTCACGATTTTGGATATCGGATAGAGAAAAATAAAGAATGCACCGAGAGATGAAACGAAGATTGCACCGTAGCGGCGTGCTTGAAGAAAATGGACCAGCTCAGCAATACTCAAGAAAAGGAAGCCAGAAGACAAAAGCTTTTCTCCGGCGAGCTAAGCTACGTGGTCAAGCTCTTTATATCGTTTTTCGATGCCAAACTTCCCGTTCACGCCTAATAGTTCTCTGCAACTATATGAGACGATCAAAAGCAGTAGCAGAAATGTGAAGGACATCGAACAGCTGCAGAATTATCCGCACTTATAAGAATGATCAAGATCAAGGGAGATTTAGTGAAAACCATATGAAGGGATAATATTGAACTCGGATAAAACCTCTTTCTACGAGATAGCTAGCTTCTTTGGAAGTTTGATGTCAGCCACGAAGAAACGCATTCAATTGTTTCTGACGTGAAAAACAATTGCGAAATGAAAATATGTGACGGATTGTAAAAAAATGCGAAAGAGGAAAATCTGAACAGATATTAAGCTATCACGAGATATTATGCTAATAATAATAATAATAAATTCATTTATTTCAGATATCAAAGATCGTGTGGTATCGTAGTCGATACTGTGGACAGTTTACGAGTTATCCTGAGAAATTGCAAGTCCGGGGAGCTCAAAAGGAAAATGACTTTGGTACTGCCCTACTACGCCTGGAAAAGCAACGTCATCTGAACAAGTACTGTGGCAAAGTCACGGTGAAGAGAGCCTTAATAAAGGTCATCAGGGCCGACAAGGAGGTTGTAATGGCAGCCAGTCAAGTAATTACATGAGCAGACAGTTCTGAAGAGCTAGCATAGAAAGGTGCGTTGCCACGTTTTGCCGTTATTAGCTAATAGCCAATAGTTGCCCAATAACTTATTGCCAGGTGATGAGATTATGCCGAATCTGTCTGTTGGTTTATATTCGATATTAAAAAAAAAAAAACGTAAGTGCTTTTCATTATTACCTTAGAGTGACAGCTATACTCTCGTTATTCCAATCAGAGCCCTTGGCATAGGTTTCGGACCATTCGATGTTTTTTTAGGAGGTCACGTGCCACTACAGCCGCGACGTCGCTCGAGTCACTACTACTATTCGCTGCATAAGGCTGTATTTACATAATCATTGTACTCATTGTACCTGATTGGAGTTTCCATGTTATGCGCTCCTGGTAGCTAGAGGTATTTCGACTGACGCCAATGTCGACAATATGGCTCAACCACGATCTTGTTTGAAATTAGGATGCCGGCTGATTTCGATGGATTCCTTAAACTGCTTTCAATAATAACACTAAGACTTATCCCTTGCCAGCACAGAAACCTTATATCGAATCGTAGATAGCGCATGTTCTTCCACCGCCGACCGTATGGTATTTTCTTCACAGACTTTATGTGCTCTGATATCTTTGTTGATATATTTCGTTGGGTCTTGCGTCTTGCCAATGTAGCTATTTCAACAGTCGCACGGTCCACATAGCGGTTGCCTATCCTTCGATGTACGCAATAACTGGCCCAGTTGTTATGGTGTGTCCTAACTGTTTGCACCTTCTATGGTTTGCCTAGCGGTGGCACTAGTTTACTTCACTTTGTTCACCTGGGTGAACATACTTCCAGCTGCAAAGGTTATTAGCATTCCAGCACTTGTCTGACGTGTGGCAGCTGCATACATATTATGGGAATCAGGGCCCTGCCAAATGGGCCAGAGGATGGGGTAAGCCTACTCGCAGATATCTATCCTGTGGGTCAGCTTCTTATATTCAGTTTGTGACAGCTTACCATGTGGCTTCTTTATGACATCTAGGAATGGCAGGCTTCCACCCTTCTCTTCCTTAACTGTAAACTGGATTGATTCTCTTATGCACAGTATTCCAGCGTGACGTGAACCTTTCCTAATCTTCCCTCGCTAATAATAGCAAACGCGTCGTTCGCATACCATTGCCGGATATTACGAAAACAATAAATTCCCGCCTTTCGATGCAGCGTCTGCCCGAGATCTGACCGAACATTACCGTTTTCATCAGGTCATAGCAATCATACCTCAGAATATGACCGATATGTAACTTTTCTCAGATTTTGAATTCAGACAAGTACTGGCTTCTTCAGTGTCATGCGTCTATACGCCTACTTCTAAAAAGCTTTCTAAAAGTCTTTTACATAGATCTTCTTAACGTTTCACGACTCTCAAGCACAGATAACCAGAAGCTGTCATAACACTGCAGATTGCAGATGTCCAGTTCGTGGTTGGACCGAAGCCTAAAATATTGCATGTACATTGTACATATTGACCACCATCGGAGCCATTAGGAAGTCTTAGTTTCACTATAAGTCTGCTAATAATATTTTCAGATAAACTCTTATACTGCCTCGGTGGCGTAGTGGGCGCATGCTCGACTGCCAATCAAGAGGTCCCGGGTTCGATCCCTAGGTCAGGCATAGTGTTAAATATTGGATTTTTCCATTAGGAATTATCTCAATAGCTGCCTGGAGTCTGGAACTGTGCCCGGTATATGGCAATAGGCTCGCCCCCTATTATGCTATGCTATGCTCTTATTATTGGGCATGTTTCCCTCTACCCTTTTTACTAACCATTCTGTAGTCATGTCATAGTCAATTCTACTAGTTCTTCCTGGAAGCTGATCACCATTTCTTTTCCGCTCCCAATTGCGGGAGCAATTGTTTCAGGATGGCCGATTGTAACGCGCACATATAAAGCGGACGGCATGCCATGCCGTGCCTGATAGCCATGCCATGCCAAGCCAAGCCAAGCCATAAGCCAAGCCATTAGCCAAGCCATTAGCCAAGCCATTAGCCAAGCCAGGCGAACCCATGCTAAGTCCAGCTGGACTATTAAGCCGATTAGTCCTGCCGGATTGCTAGCTGACGATACCAGCCTTTGCCGAGTATACCAACCTTAATCCTGCAGAGTAGACCGACCTTCGTCAAGCTCACCAGCCAGTCCATGGACTTGTCTATGGAACGCATCTACATTTATCTACGCCCTGCAGATTTGAATAGAGCGTTAGAAGGCATTGACACATTCTTCGACAAGCCGGCAAAGGAAGCGGATCGTCAATAAACTCCTAGAGAAAAGCGCTTAGCATATATGACGTAAAGTGCAAAGATCTATATTTCCAAGAAATAAATGCAATGGTACAAATATTTAGCAAACTGTTTCACTTCTGTTTCACTACAAAAGATACGTTTTAAAACTGCAAATAGGTATATATCGGAATTATGGTATACTCAAGGAAAATCTTCAAATATGGTATACCTACCTATTTATTAATTTTTATTTTTTTTAATTTTTTTATGATAGTGAGTAACAAGACGAGCTCATCAGATGCCTGATGGTAAGCATCATGATTGCCCATATCAGACACAGTGCCACCCAGTATTTTAAAATTCAAAATTCTGCGCGGCTATGCACTAGCTGCGCCTATCACCCTGAGATATGAGTTGTTGAATCTCATCATGCCCAGTAATTTCGCTGGTAATATTGCCCTTCATACCGGAACACAATAATGTTTGGACTTTATTGCTTGGCGGATGAATAACTGGCAAAGGTGTGGTACTTCCCCAGGCGGCCTCTTGCAAAAGAGGCCTACCACTACAATTTATAAAACGTATTTTTTGTAGTAAAACTGGATAAATGTCACTTTATAATTAGTTGTTACTGAAAATAAAACACTTATTTAGAAATTATATAATACTAGCTGTTTCCCGAGGTTCCACCGGCGTAGACATCGTTCCCGTGGGATCGGAAAAAAGTACCCTATGTGTTATTCCAGGGTCTAAGCTACCTACATTCCAAATTTCAGCCCAATCGGTTCAGTAGTTTTGGCGTGAAAGAGTAACAAACATCCATCCATCCATCCTCACAAACTTTCACATTTATAATATTAGTAGGTAGGATTTCTCATCTATCATCGCCATTCACATCACGAGGTATGATTCCACAAGATAAAAAAAAATTCTTAAAACAAGGCAACTGTCAGTTTTGGCGGGAGACCGAAGAATACAGTTTGGCTCCCGTATCTTTATCAATTATCGGTGCATTTTCAAGTGTTTAACGTGTAGTAATGATGGAATATTACGTGTTGAGTGTTTTCGAAGATACACAAGTCTCTTAGCAAGTGATGCGAGAGTTGAAATGTGATTTTACGTGTGCCCGCCAAAATTCCGGCAGTTTCTTGTAAAGACCTCCACTTTACTACAGCTGTGACTTGACTGGGCCCTGGGCTTGCCCTGACTCTGAATTGACTAATTGACCATATTAACTAGAAAATGTATAAAACTTGACACTTGCAATACATTCGTGTGGGTCTAGGTGTGGGTCCATAAAAGAAGGAAAAGAAAAAAGGCAACTGTCATACGGTACTTTTTAGATTTCCTGGGCTGTAGCTATGCTAATTTCTATAATTAAGATCAGATTGATGCAGGCAAATTCACAAACCGTGTAACGTCATATTAAAATAATAGGTACTCTTCACTTCCTTCCAGTTTATTAAAAAAGTTCAATAAATTAGTTACATTAAGAAAAGGAAACATTGGGCCTAGAGCAGCATTATTTTATGCAATTTTCGGAGCGCGCTAGATTCAGTTCAACATTCAGCAGTGCAAGATGTACCTATATGTATTGCTAAGCGCTCTGAATATTGGATAATGTACTGGCCGCTTAATTTTTCTTAAAAATATTATTATCTACAATAATGCCACATATTTTTCGAAAATATTCAAATTCTGTTTGGTTTCCAATTCATTTTTTAGTCTGTGGACTTCAACCTCTCCTTCGGCGGTGAGTATTGCCTGAAAAATATTTATTTATTTATTTATTGTCATAAATGTTACAGCTTTATTGTATGAATCCATAGGTCCCCGAACTAGTTAAAACTGTATTTCAGGGACCAGTGGCTTCTCCCATTGCGTGTTTTTTTACAATATTTTGCTAAGATATCAATATTATACAAATAAATATATTTAATACAATATATTACATATATATATATAGGCTAATATATAAATTTAATAAAAATTACCCGAAAAATATGGGAACTTGTGAAACTGACAACACTGCCTTAGAACTGCTGTCGTTTATTATAAATAGCATAGAAAAATTATAGTATAGTAAACCTTATTTTTAATATTTCGACTGAAGGACATGTATCCATGGTCATGCAATAAATTAAAAAATAATAAAAAAACTGCTGTCGTCTATTTTTTTCACCTAATTACAGTACCACCATCTTACCCGTTCAGTTTATAGCGTTGCTAGTGGAGAAATTGACTGCGGAATGATATTAAAATGGCGACTGACAGGCAGTAGTTCCAGTTTCGCCCACTTGAACAGCTAAGTTGGTGGCCCTATAGTTTATGCTCAAAGTTTTTTTCTATTTTTGATCGCATTCAACACGATCTTATTTCAATATCAAGTACCCGTTGAACATATTATAGGTATATAGCACTATGGAAATATCGTCGAACGTTATCAAAAATAGTCAAAAACTATAAGCTTTTGTTTGCGTGATTATTTAAATGTGTGCTGTACATGTTTGCCTCGCCACTCAAAAATGGACAGATAAAATGAGTACTCACTGGAAGTAGCGTAGAGCCATTCCATAGTGATATATTCACAGCACGAGCTGGTACACGAGCAAGTACCCCATTATTAAGGGAGTTTTTGATAACTGGCAACACTGTCAAAGAGCTGTCATCTATTTTTTTTTACTCACCAAGTTGACGTCATTTGCTGAACATTCTGTAGCAGCGTTTTCACACAGATACTTGGCGTAAATATCACTGTGAGTCAGCTCGAATAGCAGTAAAGACTGATTTTGTAGTAATACGTAGATTCTGCATGGATTTGCTGATGACCAGTGGACGGATTTCACGTCATACTGAAACAAAATATTACGTATGTATTGTGTTACTGTGAAAAACGAGAAGGTTCAATAATCGTCAATCATATTTTATTTATTTTTCTTTCTATAAAAATCGACAATGTTCTATCAGGCCTGGGACGCATTAGAGGTATGAAGCTACAAGTAGCTGGAGCGTCCGTCTTGACGCGAAAATTTCTATGGACTAGACAGAGAGAACAGATATTTCTATATGATTGAGAGATATGCGACAGAAAGAGAGGCAGCTTGTAGATTAATGCGACTATAATTAGGCGCTGTGCGACCTGAATTGCACGTTATTGCGTCCAAGCTAAAGTCGCTATTTATTTCCCTTTAGTATTTATTTACCTTCTGTCCCTTTAGTATTCTGTGGTTTTATGAAAGAAACGGGACAAAATCGCGCTAAAACTTTTTTTAAATATTTACCTTGACTTTCGACTGAGTTGCATCAGCCGGAGTCACGAGAAGACTCGAGAATACGGGTGTCACCGTCGCGAACCTCTGTTATTCCAGTGTCTAAACTATCCATTCATCCTCACAAAACTTCTCATTTATTAGTAGGATTAATATTTCAACTAAAAACTTACTCTGGCAAGTGGTTTGTCTATGGTCGAGGGACGCCAAGAAGCACTGCTGATGAATCTTCCTTTTTGATCCGAATGACATTTCTCTACCATCTCTTGGTTTGACGGGATATTCCTAAAATGGTAGATTTTTTCATGTTATGGCAACTTGGTTCAAGCCTTTGCGCAAGTGTATTTTATTTTGAGGCTATTTTTTTTTATTTCCAGTGGGCGTGAAAATGGGGTTGCAATGGGATTGTTTTTACAAGTTAAAAATAATGGAATCCAAATCTTTGTTAAGTAGTATGATATTAATATTAACAAAAAAAAATATTTTATGATGATTTATCATAACATTAAGTAGGTACACTTTTTTCCGAAGGGTTAGGTTAGACACACACTTCGCCAGGAAGTTTCTAAGTTCCATGTCACAAAAGGGGGGGGGAGTCACTATTGGGGTCAATAACTGCCTGGAGTCTGGAACTGTGCCCGGTAGATGGCAATAGGCTCGCCCTCTATTACATGGGACCAATAACACACTGGCATAATGTGGGTGTACCTACTATGGGACAGTCCTGGGTCACCTCTGCCTAGCCCTTCGGGAAAAAGGCGTAATTATATGTTATGATATGTTGATACAACAATTATTATTAAAACTATTACAATCACTTTATTACGGCTCGAAGAAGTCGTAAGTATAAACCTATAATATTATATTACCTGCAATCCAACGTAAGTAGAACTCTACTATCCAGTAACGAGCAAAGATTGACGGTTCCTGTATCAGTGGCCGCTAAGAAATATGGCAACCCTGTGGTTGAAACCTCTATGCTTGTCACTGAAGAGGTATCATCTAGAATAAAAGTGTCATATTAGTAGATTGTTACACAAGGGACTAAAGAGACTCATTGTATAGCTCGGTAGTTTAGCTACCGAGCTTTAGCGAGGGAGTCAATATAAACAGAGTTATAATGGGTTTTAGCGCCGTGTGTTACACTACTTTTAACTACGATTGTGAAAAAATAAAAATATTAATTTCATCTAAACATTTTCGCTAATATCCTATCAGTGCGACACAAAAAAAAATTCCATAAAAACAAATATTAAAAATAAATTTACTTTTCCCCTAGAGGTTGAAAAAATTAGCCATGCTCTGGTTCGCAACAATGACGGACTTTTTGAGAGATCATCATCATCATCATCAGCCGGAAGACGTCCACTGCTGAACATAGGCCTCCCCCATAGAATGCCACTCTGCGCGGTTGCTCGCCGTACGCATCCACCGCGAGCCTGCGATCCTGACCAGGTCGTCGGTCCACCGCGTTAGGGGTCGGCCTACGCTTCGTCTTCCGGTCCGTGGTCTCCACTCGAGAACCTTTCTTCCCCAACGGTTATCGGTTCTGCGAGCGATGTGGCCTGCCCATTGCCACTTCAACTTGCTTACTCTGCGAGCTATGTCGGTAACTCCCGTTTCTCTGCGGATCTCCTCATTCCGGATTTTATCTCGCAAAGAAACCCCGAGCATAGCTCGCTCCATAGCTCGCTGAGCGACTCTGAGCTTATTCATGAGGCCAACAGTAAGGGACCACGTCTCGGTGCCATATGTCATCACTGGCAACACACACTGGTCGAACACCTTAGTCTTCAGACTCTGGGGTATTTTGGACGAAAAGACGTCACGCAGTTTCCCGAATGCTGCCCATCCGAGTTGGATTCGTCGTGCGACCTCTTTGTTGAAGTTGGATCTACCTAACTGGACTGTATGTCCCAGGTAAATATACTCGTCCACAACTTCGAGAGTATCGCCTCCCACAATTACCGGTACGGGTGCAACATGGACATTAGACATGATCTTCGTCTTGTCCATGTTCATTTTAAGACCCATCTGTTGGGAGACTATACTTAGGTCGCTGAGCATAGTACTGAGTTTATCCAGCGACTCCGCCATGATGACTATATCATCGGCAAAACGAAGGTGTGTGATGTACTCGCCATTAATATTGATGCCCTGTCGTTCCCAGGCCAAGAGTTTGAAAACGTCCTCCATTGTATTTGTGAACAGTTTCGGAGAGATAACGTCTCATTTCCCAGCACTTCGATATACCTATAGTCTATTTGGCATCGCTGTAGGGACTGCAGTACCGCCCAGGTCTCGACTGAATCAAAGGCTTTCTCATAGTCCACAAACGCTAGACAAAGTGGCCGATTATACTCTTCAGTCTTCTGTATAATCTGGCGTAGCGTATGTATGTGGTCTATAGTGCTGAAGCCTTTTCGGAACCCGGCTTGTTCGGGAGGCTGGAAGTCATCAAACCTGCGTGCTAGACGATTAGTAATGACCCTCGAAAAAAGCTT
This sequence comes from Hemistola chrysoprasaria, assembly GCA_947063395.1. Taxonomy (NCBI): domain Eukaryota; kingdom Metazoa; phylum Arthropoda; class Insecta; order Lepidoptera; family Geometridae; genus Hemistola; species Hemistola chrysoprasaria. Next base: position 3,926,629 of record OX346736.1, on the reverse strand, counting down.
GTAGACATGGGACAGGAGTGAAATGGGCCTATAATTCTTCAATAAGGTTTTGTCACCTTTTTTGAAGAAAAGCACCACGACACTCCTGTGCCATGCTTCCGGCGTTGTTCCTGAGGAGATGACGGAGTTAAATAACTTCTGAAGGACTATTAATACCGGTTTACCACCTGTCCTCAGTAATTCTGTCGTAATTCCGTCCTCCCCTGGTGCCTTGTTGTTCTTAAGCTGTTTGAGAGCCATTCTAATTTCGTACAGGCTGATGTCCGGGATTTTTTCAGTGTAATGCCGGGTTAATTTGGCTCTGGAGTCTTGAGCCACTTGGGACACGGGTTCATGTACCGAGGTGTACAACTGTCCGTAGAACTTCTCGATCTCTCTCAGAATCTCTGGCTTGGACGAAACAATACTGCCATTTTCGGTCTTCAGCTTCGTCATCTGGCTTTGCCCAATAGACGAAGAGAGATAGGACTGAAAAATGAATTCAAGTAGGTGTGAAGTGTGAAGGTAAGTTAAGGCATACCTTGGTAACTATAATTAGTGTAGGGTTCCATACCTAGATAGATATTATTACCGTGACAAAACACTACCGCGTTCCGACAACATACAGCTTTATCTACCTATAGTACAGTTATTACAAACATGTTCTAGTAATCCACTGAACTAAATAAAAGGGGAGATAGGGTACGTTTTCCCAGCGCTTACTCAACAAATGGCACGTGCAATTTGCTCAGTGACATATAATGAACAACAAAGATAGAAAGTCGTACCTAAGACCGAAGTGCGACCGAAACAACAATATTATTCGCTTGTACGACCTTACTTTACTGTCGTATGTGGACCTAATGGGACCTAATTTGAGAAAGATTTTTGTGTAAAAAGTACCTCATCTCCCCTTTTCATTATATCAATGCCTGAGACTTAAGATTTATAATAGGATTTGTTTAAGCAGCGCACTACATATTACGTATATACAATAAAGTTCCTAATCAGCATAATTTTTTTCCAAAATTTTCATTCATCATTATAGTTAAGCCAATTTACACAAAACTATAATGAATAAGTAAATGGAAACCTTCCTCTATCACTTCATCCATTGTTTAAAGCGGGATTAATATCTGTTCTGTAGTTATTTCGTTAATTGCGGAAAAACACAGGCACGGCGAGGAACTTTGTAAACTACATTTGTTTTTATCTTTCTAGTTTTAATAATATTAATTAACTACTTACTTGTAACAACAAAATTTTCTATTTTCACAGCGCCAAGGCATCTTTTACAAACCAAAACTTCTCCGCAATTCCTGGCCACTAAATAGTTATCAATATTATTGATCCTCATTATTTTTAAATCGCCACATACAATACCAGTTTCCCAGTTTTTAGGGACATTTATCTCGACTGGCAACACCCGCTTGCTCAAACTGGCAGCACTGGACGGCCTGTCAATGTCAAAATCGAATTTTGAACTAGCGGCTGATTGGGGTCGCGAGATTTGTTTTTTCATTATATTTTTTTCTTGCTTGCGTAGCGTTACGCGTCTTTTAGCGGAATTCAAATTGAAAGAAACATTTTCGTTGCTCCCTTTTGTAAAATTAATGTGGTCGCTAAGATGAACTGTTTGGCATTTCTCTAGCTTCATTTTTGAAGAAAACGCTTTGCCAATGTCCTGAAATGACTTGAACTTTTCTTGAATAACCGACCATATTGTTAAAATACCGATTCTTTGGAGTGATATAATCTGTAACCAAGAAAAATAAAAAATAAAAATTATAAAACTACAGAATGTATTAGTACCTGATACTAGTGTACCCGCACCATAGCGAATCATTTGACACCACATCAAAGACGGCCAAGTGACATAAATAGTTTTGATGTTGCAGAGGCAAAAATCTTTTTATAAATATTATTTTTAAATTTAAGCTATCTATTTTATATTTTATTCTAGATTAATCAGCACGCTTGTTGTGCGGCTTGGTGATCACAGAAGTTGGGATACTTGGTGCCGGACAGCGCTGCTGCCCACTCTCAGAATGTGTCCCTCTGCCGGGTTTCTTGGCTTACAGATAAGAATTACCTGTCCAACGACACGTCTGTCCGCTTCAAAGTTAACATCAGCATTTATTTCCAGACCCACGACAGAGTCAGTGCGAGTTTTATCCGTCATATTGTATGCACTGTTTGTGTAGGCACACGATTGAAGAGGAATGGTTGATTGTGACTGAGAAAAAATGGGCAAAATCAGCTTAAACTTGAAAAAATATTTTTCTAGACGTTTTATAGAATCAGAATACTTGTATAGACAATGCTGGCTTTAGAATATTGTACAAACCCTTTCTACCCGTAGTTGCTGTAAGAGCTGGCTAAGAATTGTCAGATTCAGAGGACACAGCTTTCTGCGTGCCATTTTATTACAGAGTTCTTGTGGCCACATTCCAAAACATTTTTAAATTAGTTTTTTTACTCCTTAGTTATCTATCTAATTTTAAAATTCTCACCTCATCCAAACCAACGTGTCTATTCTGTAGGTTCCATTCTCTATCCTTTTCAAATTCTGTGAGCTTTTCTGCGTTAATTTCCACAAATTCTTGGGGTTTTTGGTCACTGGCAACATCGACGCGGCATGTTGGTTCTTCAGATAGATCCCATAGGTGTATTGAACTGAAGTTATTTATTGATTTTACACATAAAACCGATAGGTACAATCCAAAGTTTTACATGGTGTCAGTCATAAGTCATGAGTCAACAGTATAGGCGTCGTATGATCATGAGATCTACCTATAGAAATGCCATACAAAAAAGTGATTTAAAGAACTTACCCATCTTCCAAAGCAGCGACAAAAACGCCATTTGTGTTCCCTCTAAACCTCCCTATTGAAACGTCATCGATCGCAGTCAGGACTTTTGTAGGTTCCTCGCTGGCAACACTCAAATCCCATAGACAAATCAAACTTTTTTTGAAATCACTCTGTAACTTCTTGTGCACAGTTAATATCAAATTCATTTTAGTTTCGGAGAAAATTATTCGCGTAATTTTGGAGTATTTTAGGCTTGAAAAGTCTTTACTTATTTTAGATGGCAACGAAATAAAGCCTTTACTGAATGGTATTTTCGTGTTTTTATTCAAAGTTTTACCAACTTTATCTCCAGTGTTTTTGCTTAAAATCTGACTTATACTACTCTCATATTTCTTCAAAAACTTGCCAAGTTTATTTGAATTGTACGAGTTGCTTTTTAGTTTAGATTTATACGTTTCATATGGCAACACTTCGTCACCACCGACGCCATCTTTTTGTTCCAAGTATATCCTTAATGGATTCGTCCTGTAATCTTCATCCGAATTAATCCTATTATTGTTGCAAATATCATTTTGTTTCATAAAAAACGTGAATTTAGTTAAATAATCATCGGTATGCGTACTATATTTTCTTGCTGTGACATCTTTAGTTACATGAATGTCCTGTTTTGAAAATTCTACCGGAAATTGGGTCCACTTTTGAATAACTGCCACTTCATCCGTTTGAGCCTCCTCAGTGATACCATCATCGTAAGTTTGGACTCCACTTTGTGTATAATTTGATCTACCAAATGTTGCCATATATAAATCGTAAGAAATGGGCTGCATTTCGAATAAGTTATACGACATTTCGTGTAGTGTAATCATGCCTAATAAGTCGCTAGCTCTTTGCTTCAATCTCTCAAGTAGTTGTCGTTTCCGCTTGTTTTGCTTCGCTTTTGTGAAGTCTAGGAACACCGGCCTGAAAGAAATGTTGCCATAATGCGATTTTTGTCAGTCTTTAGACTGACTGCTGATTTTTACAGCTTAAAAAAATCATTAACCTGATACGAAACCGTGCACTCGCACACTTATTTATGAATGTAGAGCAAAAATACCCTCCCCCAAGATTCGAACTCACTACGAACGGTAGGGGTCAATCTAGGCGTACTTTTCATGGCTGCGGATGAGTGCTTCGGCTTGCCCGCAGCCCCGACACGCATGACGTGGCACAGGAAATCCCCCAGGTAGTGGGTATTCCACCGGGTGGGAATTAACCGGTGGCGAGTCCCACAAAACCCCTCTACTCCCCCGAGGGAGAGGGGTATACGTCAATGTATTTTTCCTGGGTCACAAAAAATGGCGTACTTTTCATGAACAAATTGATGTTGCTTTTCGAAAAGGCCAGATCAAAACTAACAACCTACAACCTACGAGCAGACATGAAGAATGTCATGAAAGCGGAAGAAGCGAGAGCCGTATGTCAGGATAGAAGCAAGTGGGAAGAAATAGTCTTGCCTACCCCAACGGCAAAAAGGCGTGATTGTTTGTATGTATATGTACCTACCAATTACTCACCTATCCTCAGTCCTGATGCTCGACGCCGCGCTAGCAGTGCTCATGTCTTGAAAACCTTCGTCTGTCAGAGATACCGTCTTACGGTCATCTACCTCTATTATAAACTCCATCGGTGGCTTGGTTTTGGTTGAACGGAGGTCAAAATTACCTAAATCGAGACAACTGAAATTAAGCAATCCGGAATGCGAACATATCTATCCACTACACATATATTAGAAATTAAAAATACGCCTCCGCCTCTTCATCCTATTCCATCATCAGATCTGGTTCCTGCTCCTGGATACTGGTCACCATCTCATCATCAGCTTCCTACCATTATCTCACTCTAAATGGGGTCGGCACAGCATTTCTTCTTCCGCTATTCCAGTCTATCATCCGTCATCCTGCACTCACTTCTTTTTCACGCATATCCTTATTCACACAGTTCATCCAAGTCTTTTTAGGTCGGCCCCTCCTCACATAACTGCTTACATTCATCCTCATAGTCTTTTTCGCCACATGACTTTCATTTCTTCGCATAACATGTCCATACCAAGCTAATCTTCTACCTACTCTTTAATATCTCAATCACTGTGCTACTTTCAGACTTTCCGGTCACTCCACACGTCCTTCCGCATCTCTGCCGCATCCTTTCATCCACTGCTTAATGCTTTCGTGACCCAACATCCTGATCCCTACAATGCGACAGGTCTTACTACGGTCCTGTAGATTTTCCCCTTAAGTATAGAGGGCATGCGTGTATCACAAATACTGGTCTACATCTATCAGTATGACATTTATTGAGATTATTCCAATAAGCCCAAATACGACATATTTGACTACTGGTCCATCTGACCCTGATGCTGCAGTTTGCGGTATCAGATCAAGTTACCAAGTCGTCTGATTATTAATTAAACATGATGCCAAAAATCGAATCGATCAGACACTGGAAGTTGCTCATATCCCTGCAGCCGCTAGGAAAGAGCTGATCATCTTCAAACGGCTGATCTGATTTTCATGAGATATAGCTAAGAAAACTCTCGATTAGGTCAGCTTACAAACAAAAAAACACACCAAAATCGGTCCACTCGTTCAGGAGCTACGATGCATTAGACAGACACAAAGATACACAGACAGTAGGGTTAACATAACATGACACCTATTTCCCAAAGGGGTAGGCAGAGGTGTATCAATGACCCAGTCCCATAGTAGACCTACACATACACATTTTCTTCTTATGAGTCTTCGTAGGGTTACCGAGGTATATACATATAATGTAAGGGCAACACTGAATGTTTTTAGAATAGGCCAGTAAGAAAAGCATCCGATGAAAAATGCATTTATATTTCGAATTAGGAACTCTTTAGGTACATAATATCTTGTGTATTAAATTCATAGTTTATTTGTTTTTAAAAAATGGCGGCAATTTAAAATGTCTGTCGACCGTCAAAATGTAAAAATTTAGATATGATCCATTTTGACGCTCGACAGACTTTTTAAATTGCTGCCAATTGGTAAAAACAGATGACATAATGAATTTAATATACATTACAGATTCCCAAAGTTTCTTTTTTTTTTTTTTTTTTTTTTTTTTTTTATGATATTGAGTAACAAGACGAGCAAATCAGGTGCCTGATGGTAAGCATCATGATCGCCCATATCAGACACAGTGCCACCCAGTGTTTTAAAATTTAAAATTCTGCGCGGCACTGCACTGCGCCTGTCACCCTGAGATAGGAGTTGTTGAATCTCATCATGCCCAGTAATTTCGCTGGTAACATTGCCCTTCATACCGGAACACAGTAATGTTTGCACAAAACTGCTTGGCGGATGAATAACTGGCAAAGGTGTGGTACTTCCCCAGGCGGCCCCCTGCAAAAGAGGCCTACCACTACAAAATTTTAATTCGAAATTTAAATATATTTATCATCGGCTGCTCTTCTTACTGGCATATTACTGGCCTATTTAGTGTGCCCCTTGTATGAGGTCAAAACCTACCAGAGTCCAGCATTTTTTCTTCATTCCCTTCCTTGAAACTGTTCTCCTCAAGAGTGCCTTTATTTTGCTCACTTTTCTCGCTAGCTTCACTTTTCTCGCTAGCGCTACTTTTCTCGCTGAGATCACTGTTTCCATCAGCTGATTGCTCACTGTGATACGAATCGAAGTCAGACTCGTAACTTTCGAAATCGTCTTCGTAACTGACTTCTTCATCGCTAGATTTTTCCTAGAAATGAAGAAAGAAGAGGCAGCTGATGATGATGATCATCATTAAACTGCGCTTACCTACCAATCCGCCTACCAAGCGTGGCGAGTATTGGCAAATTCCGCCCTATGGAGGAGACCTATTTCCAACAGTGGACTACTACGTCAGAGGTGATGATGATGGTGAAAAAATAGGCCAGCGAGAAAGAGAATGAATGGTCTAGGGGGCGTTGCTATCAAATTAGATTATAAAACGCCGTTTACGATCGTAAAATTAAGGCGCGGTGCTAAGAAAATTCGCCCTCTCGCTCACACGTACCCACATTTTTGAAGATATAAAATATACTACATGTAATTACATTAAAATAAAGACAGCTAGGATCTAGAAAATAACAATACAAAGATTCAGTAACAAATCCAATTTAAACCAAACGAGTTTTCATGTATAAAAACATGCACAAAAAAATAATTAGAAAAATAAAAAAGCACTGTAAACTTGTTTTGATATAATTGGATTTTATCTTCAAAAATGTGGGTACGTGTAAGCGAGAGGGCGAATTTGCTTAGCACAGTAACAGTTATCGTAAAACACCCTAGCATATAATATTGAATTTAGCTCTTATATTCATAACATAGCATCACGCCTTTTTCTCGAAGGGGTACACCCAAACGTAAGTACACCCAAACTTCGCCAGTTATGTTTTTGATCCCATGAAGGGGCGAGTGTTGCCATATCTACCGGGCACAGTTCCAGACTCCAGGCTGAGATTGAGAAAATTCTTGATGGAAAAATTCAATAACACTATGTGTCTGACTTGGGAATCGAACCCGGGACAGTAGCACTTGCGACCACTAGGCCACCGAGGCAGTCTGGTTTTCATGAGAACCATTATCTTTCTACAGACTTCTAGAATACCTTTGGTTTTGGTTTATCCCCATCTAAGTCAATATAGAAGGATTTAGGCTTAGCGACCAATTTTTCAGACAGATTCTTAATTCCTGCATTATTAACCACAGCTTCAGAAGTCAAAATTTTTACTTCGCTTTCTTCCAAAGTTCTTGTTTTGGTTCGCTGCCTTTCTTTACCAACCTCCTTTGCCTCTTGTCGAACCTCCTTGGGCTCTTTTGATTGTTTTCTCTGGCTATTTTCATTTTTCCGACCGGAAGTCAAATCCAATTTTCTTTTCACGATCGGAGAGTTAACAGTTACATTCGTCAAAGGAGGTTTCATTATTTCGCTCTTCCTGGCTGAATTGGTTTTTGGATCAATTTTTTTTACAGATTTTTGGCTAATGGAGGATGCGGATGATTTTAATAAATTTTTCATAGGCGATGTATTACTGGCCGTGTTAGTGGAGCCAGGGATTTTTTTAGGTGCGTTCACACTGCTCTTTTTCTTCTGGGCGTAAATATCGGCTGTCGAAGACTTTTGTAAAAAATCTCGCGGAGTAGTGATAGTGTAAACGCCCCTCTTAAGTTTTTCTTCTTTTTTAATTTCGGAATCTTTTCTTGTTTTTAGTTCGGTGGGTTTTCTTGCTGGCTGCATTTTTCCTGCAAAAAGAAATAAAGTGGGGCATTGAAAAAAGGAAAACTTTTTAAATACGTTTTGTTAGCTACGCAAGGAATCGATATTATCCAGTTTGTGATAACTAATTAACATAACTTCCATGCGATTGACCTACTAAATAAGTTAGGTACCTATTTACTTACTTACCTTGACACAATTTCCAATAATTCTCAAGTATTTCACTCTTCACTAAAGCTATGCTAAATATGTGTGAGAATTTTTTTTTTTAATTGTTGATCCTTAAGAGCTAATATTATAAAAATTATGTACGATAGCTAATAACATAATAACTTATTATATTGTTTTATTGAATAGACACGACACGACGCATGACGGACAAAAACATGTGTTTTCCGTTGCCATGGTAATTAACGTTCAAACATTGGCGAGAAACCTCCTTGACCTTTGCATTCATGACGTGCGACGCCAAACTTTACTTATACACAATCCATAAACAAAAGTTAAAGATATGAAAAGAAGTCTTGTTCCCGTTGGGATAGGCAGTAGGCAGACTCCCCCCGATGGGTTCCCGCCTTGGGGTCCCACGGTGGGTCCCACGGTGAAGCGAAGAGGACCCAGAGGTGGCCGGCCGCTTTACTTTCCTCCAGGCAGGTAGGTTGAGAGCGGCCGAGTAGGTTGCGGTGCGTCCCATAGGACGCAACGCAACTGAGGCGGCCGCCATGCGTAACGCGTCGCGGCTGAATGGTTGGGTCGCGGCGGGAGAGAAGTGCCGGTTTTATTGCGGTGCGCCGCTCTTCCTGCCTTCCGCGGCCGAAACGGGGTCGCCACCGGTAGATGGCGAAGGCGGTGGGGTCGCAGGGGAAGAGGAGTGTCGGTATTACGATGCGCCGCTCTCCCTATCCTCTGCGACCGAATTGGGTCGGAAAGCCGACGGCTTGCCCGGTGTGGGTTGCGCCTCCGCGTGTCCCTATGAAGTCAGCATAGGGCACAGTGGATGGTGCAGGCGGGACTCACTCAAGTCACCACCACCGCAGGGCTCAAGCCCTGCGGTGGTGGTGGGCGGAAATGGGTCTTTCGTGTCCTCTCGTATGAAATCAATCGCGTTCGAGAGGGCACGGAACACACTTCCAAGCCCTTAGAGTGAGGAGGGCTCTCTGCTTTCCCCTGTGCAGTTCTACCCCTGCACCGGGGCAACCAGAGAGCCTCCTGCGCTATTTGCGCGTGGTGGTGGCCGGGAATGGGCCTTCCCTGTCCTCTCGCATGTTCGATAGGCGTTCGAGAGGGCACGGAACGCTTTTTGAAGATCTCTGTTGCCCACCTAAAGGGCTTGCGAAGAGGCGCGCGCATGTTTCCGCGCGCCCCTTGGGAGGGTTGGGGTGAAGGATTACCTTATTTACTATCCCACCGTGGCGGGGTCCTCCATGGAGGACCAAATGCCGTCGGGGCCGCGGATGAGTGCTTCGGCGTGCCCGCAGCCCCGACACATATCGTCGCGAAGGAACACGCCGGGGTTTTTTAGCGGGTATACCCGCCGGCACAGCAACGTACCGACGTACGGTGCTGTGCCGGCGGGGAGTCTCACATAACCACCCTGCGCTCCTCCGGGTCCGGGTGGTATGCGTCACGCATTTTTCCCCGGGCAACAAGAAAAGGCAGTATAGGCAGACTAATTTTCTCCACTTGCTACGATCCTGATATACAATTCGCTTCTTCCACTTTCATTACATTCTTCATGCAATAATATCCACATATATTAGTACAGGTTTGTTGCATAAATTGAAATGTAACTGACGTGCGGCAAAACACGCCCAGTATCGGGACGGACGAAATAACCGGGCGCGTCATTTCCCACATTCTTAGGGACCTTTCAAACCAAAGCGTCAGATAATATTATACAATACACGTCATGATTTGCTATTCAGCAAAAGTAGAAAGTAAGATACCTACCTTACTTTTGTAGTGGTAGGCTTCTTAATCAGGGGGCCGCCTGGGGAAGTACCACACCTTTACCAGTTATTCATCCGCCAAGCAGTAATGTGCAAACATTACTGTGTTCCGTTATGAAGGGCAATGTTACCAGCGAAATTACTGGGCATGATGAGATTCAACAACTCATATCTCAGGGTGACAGGCGCAGTGCAGTGCCGCGTAGAATTTTGAATTTTAAAACGCTGGGTGGCACTGTGTCTGATATGGACAATCATGATGCTTACCATCAGGCACCTGATTTGCTCGTCTTGTCACTCACTAACTTAAAAAAAAAGCAGCTTAACCTTACACCTTACCTAACCTTACCTTACACTTGAACACTACTCAATTCCCATATAAAAGGTGCGCTGTAACTACCTACTACACAGACAGCACACACATGGAGTTTTGTACGCGCGCAAGAGTGCGTGAGGTGATTTGCCATAGAAGCGGGGCTCGTCGAGAGCTCAATCTCACTCGCGGGGTTGAGGAAGGCCGATTGGTGGGCGGATGGCAATGTCCATTCTATACGTAGGTAATATTATGATCTGTGCAGTGCCTTAACTAACAACCTTCCTAAAAGTTAGAGCCTTAGAAAATATTATAGCAAATTGCTTTATTTTCTAAATAAAGTCCAACACTCAAGCTCGTATATTGATTATTATTATTATTATTTAATTTATATAATATTATTATTTAATATTTTATTTAGTTATAGGCATTATGCCGTGGGGTTACCGGCTTTAGAATAGTGCTCCACCCTCTCTACCCGTGGTTGCCGTAAGAGCCTGCTAAGGGTTAACAGATCCAGAGGACGGGCAGCAGCGTCCTCTGCGTAAACCATCAAATTGCACTCGCCAACTCGCCTGCCAAGCGTGGCGAGTATTGGCAACAACCCCCCTTATGGGGGAGGCCTGTGTTCAGCAGTGGACTTCCAACGGCTGGATGATGATGATGATAGGCATTATAATGTATTTTAAGTTTATAATATGTACTTATAGTTTATGTAGGTTTATGTTTGTTAAGGTGCGTACAGACAATGTAACATATTATATAACTTGTGTTTTATAACACGTCCACATTATGTAACCTTGTTATTCGACATTGCAACATAAAACAATACTGTACACATTAGAATAACAATGCAATATAACAATGTTATATAACCATTGTCGTTTGTCGTTCTTCAGTGCTATACACGTGACTAATGCCCGGTTTCTGAAGATTCCAGCTAAAGTCGGATTAGTTATTGATCCATTAAAGTTATGTATAGGATAAACGACCGTTATGTGCTATTGCGTTTCTGGATACAACAACGTCCGTTCAATAACTATTGAACCAATATGCAGTTCTACAATCTGTCGCTAGATGGATCTCTTATAAAATACCACTTATAAATTGACGTTATTGGTTTGATTCGTCATTAATATTTACTGATTTAATTTAATATTATGAATACGTACATTTTTAAACTTATTTATGTGGGTTTTTTTTATAAAATTATGTTAATATCAATAAAGTAGGCAAAATGAACGTCCCTACCACGTGTTAATTAAAAAAATCGTAACTAAAAGTTTTTATATATAAACGGTAATATCATCTACATAATCATAATAACCTACCTACTACTACTTGGAAAGTACCTGTAGCGTAAAATCGTAATGTGATAAAAATTTGTTATTGTTAACACAGACAATGTAAATTTGACGATTGACAGCCTCGCGTTGGCACAGATGGTAGTAACTCTGCTTTCTGTGCCGCAGGGCCCGGGTTCGATCCCCGGCCAGGTCAAACATTTATGTGCATGAACATGTCTGTTTGATCTGTGTCTGGGTGTTATAAGCTTATATAAGTATGTATATCAGTCATCTGGTTACCATAGTACAGGCTTCTAGCCTACGTAGTATGGGACCAGATGCCCGTGTAAAAAAAAAAAATTGCGTTGCACAGCAGGAGCTAAAGCAGGGCTAATGATATTACTATTAATGTAAATCATAATATTAATCTGATATTAAAACAAATCACAGTGTTCTTATCAAAGCGATATCTCATTTTAAATTCTTCATCCGTAAAAATTTCGAAAGGACATTCCTTCTGTGTCGTAATTTTCTAGGTATAGATACATTAATATCATATATTAATATCAGAAATAAACTCCAGCACTACCGAATCTTACTCTGATGAGCTACTTGAATTCATTGTTGCCTACTTATCTTTCTCTGATAAATTGAATAAAAATAAACATTAGTATTTAACCTAAAAGTTGACACGTTCACAATGCGTTCACAGATGAAACGTAAAATTACTCGTCAAATATAGTTATTGAACCGATAAACGGCACAGACTGGTCAGTTAAGTTAACCTAAGTTTAAACGGACTTTATCGTACACTGCGTTCTTCAGAAACGCACTTTCGCAGGTTATCGAACATATAGCGCTATTGAATAGATAAACTACCCATAAAAGTTCTTCAGAAACCGGGCATTAGTTATTTAACATTGTTGTACATATCAATAACATATTATTATAACATGTTTTATAACATTCAGTGTCCACATTATCTGAAACATGTTATATAGCAATGTTGTATAACATGTTATGTTATATAGTCTGTACGCACATTTAGCACTAATTAAATTACAGTATTTATTATGTTTGTCACACGACTGACCAAATGTGATTTACTGTACTCTCCTCTCCCTGCACGGTTGTCTGGAAGAGAACGCTTTTAGCGATAAGACCGCCAATTGTAACACTGTTTATTATGTATTTTTAATTTTAAGGATTATTTTTTGTGGTGTGTACCAATAGTGTTCATATATCTATCTATCTCGATAGTCGTGGCTATTGGCGCTAGTAATACGCAGATCGCAATATATTGTCGGATTTTTTGGCCATATTTCCGTAAATTACATTTAAAGAGGGTACTTAATTAATAATTTCAGTTAGAAATTACCTGATATTATACCACTAGCTGTGCCCCGCGGTTCCATCCGCGTGGACATCGTTCCCGCGGGAATAAACTACCCTATGTGTTATTCCAGGGTCTAAGCTACCTGCATACCAAATTTCAGCCCAATCTGTTCAGTAGTTATGGCGTGAAAGAGTAACAAACATCTATCCATCCATCAATCTAACCAAAACCGCGCTAGATGGCGTAAACTCGCAAGCGTTTTGTCACCTGTTATCTTATATATATAAAAATCTTGTGTCACGATGTTTGTCCCGAATAAACTCCAAAACTACTGAACCGATTTCAATCAAATTTCACATGTAGGTACCCGTATTTTGGTCTAACTTACTGGATAGGATAGTTATCATCTCAATTATTCGCTTATGTCGTGAATGTAAACGAATAAAATGTATCAATCAATTGTTTCTTAAGCAAGTGTTTATTTACTGTTTAGTTTTATGACGTTCTCATAGATGGCGGTGTACGTTGATTCATCGATAAAATTCTTCAATATTGTTTGACATCTAGGTTGCAAATACACCCAATAGATGGCGCTGTGTTCTGTTTCTTAGAATATAAATTCTATTACTTTATTTCACGTTATATTTATTATTTATTTATGCTCACGATATAACCGTATTATTTTAATGGTTTGTGACTGATATTTTTGTAATTATACTGCGTATGTATGTTACAATATTATTATCTACCATTAATAACAAAAAAAAATTGTCTACTATTTTTGAATCAATCAATTGAAAAATATGAATTTTTCAATTGAGTACTCCAGTTTTATTTTAAATTTAGGTAATTCGATTTTACCGGAAGGGTTTTATTTCCTCAGTTGCGATTAGAGAAATAAAATATGGCGGTACGAAATTCGCCGGGTCAGCTAGTAATATATAAGTTTTTTATATTGAACTGAAATATTAGGTTTATAATATTAATAGGATTTACGTAAATAATTTAAGAAAATATAACCAAAAATCTGATTTTTGTTCAGCTGTCACGTATCTAGCTATATTTAACAAGGTATAGCAACAAATCGTGGGACTCGCTCAGTATTCAAAGCACACAATCAATAATGTAAATCAAAATTCAAAATAGCTATTCTGGTGGACGAAATTGGAACTACAGCCTGGCATTTCCCGCCGCCGCTATTTGAGTTATTCCGCTATCAAAGTCTCCACTACGCTGTTACTGGTGAGACTCTTAGAGCCCGCGCACACAGAGAGCGGTCAGAGTTCTGCGTTCTAGTGACCGTTGACCGCCCAAGAGTTCCAACGCACACAAGCGGAGTGTAAATTCTCGCGTTCTAGTTTCGTTTGGGTCTTTGCACATGCAACATGTCACTAGAAAGTTCGTCATCCGATGAAGAATTATTGCTCTTGTGGAGCTCAGCAGCTTCTAAGAAGAAAAGGAAGTATTGGGTGCACCCAATTAACACAACGCGAGAAGAACAAAGCGAATTCAGTAATATTTTTCAGGATCGCGGTTTTTATAGTCTATATTACTTAAATCGTATAATAAACTCCTTTCCCTAACCAATTCAATTAACTTTTCCGTTTTTCCAAACTCATCAAATATCGCGGCGTTCCGGCGTTCTCTGCCTCGGCGGGAAAAGAACTCTTGGAACGCGACGTTCCGCTTTAACCGCCGCGGTCAGACTGCCCGCTGTGTGCGTTGTTGTTTATAGACTCAGTATATTCTAATGAACGCCGAACGCGGAACTCGGAACTCAGAACTCCTGACCGCTCTCTGTGTGCGCGGGCTCTTAATAAAAAACAAGATAAAAGTAGGTCGAATAAACGGTATAAGAGTTTACGCCAATTTTATAAAAATAGGTCAAATTGTATTAACGTATTTTTGATAGAGCATTGCGTTAAATATCCGCTAGGTAGCACTTTTACCAGAGGAAATGAAGGAGGATTCAATAAAGAACAAAAATAGCAACCTCCTTGCAACTGAGAATCTAATGTTAATAGAAAAAACGTGCTAAATCTGTATTTAAAAAAAATTACATATAAGCTCATAGATTTTGTAATTACTTCATAAGGTACACAATGTATGACATTTTAAGTAACAATATTTTGAATTACTATCAAGCTTTAATATGTAAATTCGTATAACAACAAAATGTTACAAAATAAGACATTAAAAAAAATAAAACAACATTTAGGTCATCACATTCAGGAAATGTACTTCTTGATGTTATTACTTAACTCGATAAATAAATACATATACACAATACGCGGACTTATCAATAAATACAAACAAAAACGTGCATCACCATCGGCGGACAAAACACTACTTATTCGTGAATAATTTACATGATTTTCGCTTCTACCCTCGGTAATTGGAATTAAAGATGGTAACTTCGGAATTAATAAGGGAATTGGAGTCTTTAAAGACCGGCGATTATTGTTGCCGGCTCTTCTACAGCCTCTTTGACCTTTCTTAGGAACATGACAGCTTCACGGCCATCAATCAATCTATGGTCGTAGGTCAGAGCGATGTACATCATTGGCCTGATGACTACTTGGCCGTTTAACGCGATAGGACGCTCGAAGATTCCATGCATGCCTAGAATTGCAGACTGTGGAGGATTGATAATAGGAGTTCCCATCAATGAGCCGAAGACACCTCCATTGCTAATCGTAAAGGTGCCACCATCCATTTCTTCAATCGTCAATTTGCCGTGCCTTGCTTTCTCTGCTAGCCCAGCGACTGTCAACTCAATGTCAGCATATGTCATATTTTGCACGTTCCTGATAACAGGCACAACCAAGCCTTTCGGAGTGGCTACAGCAACGGAAATATCGACATAGTCGCGGTATATAATCTCGTTTCCATCGATAACTGCATTGCAAACAGGCTGATCCTGGAGTGCATTCGCAGCTGCTTTAACAAACGGAGACATCAGACCAAGTTTGACGCTATGCTTCTTGGTGAAAGCGTCCAGATACTTCTTACGGAATGCCATGATATGAGACATGTCAACTTCGTTGAAGGTTGTAAGCATAGCGTTAGTGTTCTGAGCATCTTTCAAACGCTGGGCGATGCGCTGGCGCATCCTGTTCATTTTGACGCGTTGTTCGGTGCGAGTGCCGGCGATTTCTTTACTGTAATCAGTTGGGGGCACTTTGACTGTGGCTGTCTCGATAGCTTGCGCGTGGCGTATAGCTGCTACAGGAATAGATTGGATTGGAGCGGCTTGTGGAGAAGCTTGGGGTGCAGGAGCTTGGGGAGGTGGAATGGGAACTTGTGGAGGTGGTGGGGGAGGTGGAGCAGCCGCAGAAGGCGTCGGAGGCGGAGGAGGTGGAGCTGCAGCCTTAGGAGCTTCAGGCGCCGGCGCGGAAGCCGCCTTAGGCGCTTCCCCTGTAATATCAATCTTGAACAACTTCTGCCCAGCTTTAACAGTCTCGCCGTCGCCCACATACAACTCCTTTATCACTCCATGACCTGGAGCCATAACAGGAATTGCGGTTTTGTCTGTCTCAATCTCGAGGACTACTTCATCGGCTGCGACGGCGTCTCCAACCTTCTTGTCTAGTTTCACATCACCCTCGGAGACGGAATCAGGAAATGCAGGGGTGACTACATCTTGTACTTCAAATAGAGGGGTGGAGAAATGGATTGAGGCGATCTGATTATTGGCTCCAATAAGAACCCTGGTCTGATTGATTCGTGTTATTTGTAGGGCTCCAGTGATCTTGGGCACCTCTGTTGACTTGAACCGAAGACTTTGCCCCTGCCTACGGTATAATGTTTGTATGTGCTTCGAACAGCGTCTTAACATCTTGAGTGATTAGTGGAGATGATACCCTGGAAGCAAGAGAAACATACATAGAATAATCTTTATTGAGACAAAAATAAAAATATATAACATATACAGATTCAACTTTACTAATTCTTATTGGTCAACAATGGACGGCCTTATCGCTTTAATCAATCTATTTATGGTAACCAGCCTTTAACAGATCCAGAGTACGGTCAGCAGCATCCCCTGCGTGAAACCATCGAACTGCGCTCGACAACCCGCCAGGCAAGCGTTTTTTTTTTTTTTTTTTTTTTTTTTATGATAGTGAATGACAAGACGAGCAAATCAGGTGCCTGATGGTAAGCATCATGATTGCCCATATCAGACACAGTGCCACCCAGTGTTTTAAAATTCAAATTCTGCGCGGCACTGCACTGCGCCTGTCACCCTGAGATATGAGTTGTTGAATCTCATCATGCCCAGTAATTTCGCTGGTAACATTGCCCTTCATACCGGAACACAGTAATGTTTGCACATTACTGCTTGGCGGATGAATAACTGGCAAAGGTGTGGTACTTCCCCAGGCGGCCCCCTGCAAAAGAGGCCTACCACTACAAAAAATGTCAAGTATTGGCAAAACATCCCTTATGAGAGAGGCCTACGTTCAGCAGTGGACTTCCTAAAGCTGTATAGGGGAATGATCAGATGAGTAGGGGGTATAGTAAAGGTAAGATTAGTACTCAGATTGCTAGCAGTGATGTTAAGCAAAATGTCAGCATTCTACAATTGCTCTGTTATCTCTAAGACATTGATGAAAAGCCCTATGACAACATTTCACCGAGCTCTTCGGCTCGAACAAAGTGCAGTATTTTCCTGTCCTTCTATATAATTTACTTGAAGCTCTCCCTTTTTCAAATAATAATTGTTTTATATGTTTTGTTTACAATCCTACTTCCTACTAATATTATAAAATAAATGTAAAATTATGTATGGATGTTTGTTACCCTTTCATGACAAAACTACTGAACCAATTGGGCTGAAATTAGGTATTCATGTAGCTTAGACCCTGAAATAACACAAAGGGTACTTTTTCCAGAAACATAGTCATGTGTCATGTGGGTGAAACCGCGGAGCACAGCTAGTCATTATAATAAATTAAGTAATTCACAATGTGAAATAAATAAGTATACTTAATTAGGTATTTATATACTTATAATAATTTGCACTTGGTTTCTGCATAAATTAATATAGGTAACACATTTATCTGCAATATGAAATCACACAATCTCGTCACTATGAAGATAAGACACTGTTAAATGTTGTGTAAATAATTGAAAAATTTACCTCCAGTATTACTGTTTTAAAAACTGCATACATTTTATGTAGGTCATAACTCATGAATATGTGATGTGTTTTTGTTAATTTTGCAACTTACTCAGTTTTCACTCCAAGCAACAGATACGAATGAAACCTCTTTGCAGGTATTTGAGCCAGCGTATTTAAAAAATATTGGTCATACGACTTGTGACATTTCTTTCAGATTGACAAGACGTGCAACAGAAAATGTGCAGAATTTTGTTCAATGAAATGGTCATAACAATAAATTAATCTACATAACAAGCGTTAAAACACAAATTTGAGCCAGAACTAATTTAATAATTAGACGAGACGAGAAAACGACCGGCGGGCGCAACAAAAATTATTAGTCAATACATTTCAAGGTTATAGTACCTTTGTAATTTGCACATTGCACATTGTGATCAAATAATAACTATGATAAAAACCACACCCCCTTACCTTCTGGAGGAGGTAAACAACCGCTATCAGCGAACGATTAGTATTTCACGGACAAGAAATGTTACATAAGCGAAGAACTCATGACAGTCAATGCTCACAATATTTAACACGAGACTTTAGCGTTATTTTGTGCATAGCTCACTATATACCGTAACATAACAGAACTAATACTTCACTTTGATAAACGCTGTTTTATTGAGAATTGAGTATTCAGATGGTGCAGCCCAGACCTACATTTATTTTTTCGATCGCCTTTCGCCAAATTCGAGTTGGCTGGGCTGGAGCTGTCAGAAGTCAGATGGATGGCTTTTGACAGCTGTCAAAACCACGACTATTTTTAAATGAATGGAGCCTACGACATGCCGCGCGTGATCAGTGGTAAAGCTGAGTACACATCCAGTCGGGTCACATTGACTTGTTGGAATAGAGCAAGAGCCCATGACGGCCAGACCTTCGTTATTTTATAAAAGCTGAAAGTTTCTCTGTGTGTGTCCCTAGTACAGGTAAGAATGATCCCCACCCACGAAGCTGAGGCAGCGGTGGCTTTGGCAGGTAACAGGTAACAAAGGTGTATAAAATTCCATCTCAAATTTATCATAAAATAAAACTTATTTTTTTTATATTTGATTCATAATAGTATCAAAACTCACGTTGCTCATTGCCAGACAGTTAGTATGGTTGCAACCCTCTGCCGGACACCCTTAAACTATTATAATTATACTTACGTTATATTATAAAATCTAAATTTTATATATAATTTTTTGGGGGCCTATTAATCTATGTTTACATAATAGCCGGACAGTTTCGACGGTTCTATCATCTTGCCAGATGCATTCAAAGTGAGCAGTAGTTGGGAGAGCAAGGAGCGTATACAGTAACTAGTGCGAGTGAGACAGAGAGAGCGCTTGGTCTATTGCGGCCCTTCACTTCACTGCGCATCAGCTGTTGTTTATTGTAACTATCTGGTGAACGGTTATGCTCAGAATAAACGTATTATTTTTCTGTGCAGTTTATAAAGTAAATGTGATCAGTTGTAATAAAGTGCTATCATGAGTGACGAAAAAATAGTTTGCTTTGTTTGTAAGAAAAATGATGAACATATAATAATATTTTCTGAGGAAACTTTAAAAAAATGTCAGACTATTTGATAATTATGTTAAATTATTGTACGTTAATTTTGGACTATTTGTAATTAAATTAACTTGGTTTTTTTACTATTGCAGAAAATAATGAAGAAGGTGACATTTGAGTTTCGATATGATTGAAATTGTATTAGAACAATTTTACTGAGTATTGTTTTAAATATTTGTTATTCAAACTGTAAAAAATTATTTAATGAAACTTCTTGATTTAGAAAAAAATAAACTGCACAATTTGAAATTTGAACTTAATAACAGTGGATGCGCAGTGAAGGGCCGCAATAGACCAAGCGCTCTGTCTCACTCGCACTAGTTACTGTATACGCTCCTTGCTCTCCCAACTACTGCTCACTTTGAATGCGTCTGGCAAGATGATAGAACCGTCGAAACTATCCGGCTATTATGCAGTCCGGCAGAGGGTTGCAACCATACTAACTGTCTGGCAATGAGCAACGTGAGTTTTGATATTTTTATGAATCAAATATAAAAAAATTAAGTTTTATTTTATGATAAATTTGAGATGGAATTTTATACACCTTTGTTACCTGTTACCTGCCAAAGCCACCGCTGCCTCAGCTTCGTGGGTGGGGATCATTTTTACCTGTACTAGGGACACACACAGAGAAACTTTCAGCTTTTATAAAATAACGAAGGTCTGGCCGTCATGGGCTCTTGGGCTAGAATTAATAAGATTGACATAATGCCCTTATATTAGGTTGGTTGAAGGAACGATTTTTGGCTCATGCAAAGGCATGAAGATCATTTCACAATGATTTTGCTATGGAACTAATACGCGGTTCATAATAAGTTGCACACGGGCTAAAGGCCACGCCGCGCCGGTGTATTTGGTATAATATATTCTTATTCAACATAATATATATTATACTGTGTTAACACACCGGACCGACCTTACAATATTAATTGTTATGTCTGTATTAATATGTACCCATCTTTTTTGTTTTAGTGCTGCAGCTTCATACACATGGAGCAAATAGAAGACAAAAATTTTATTGCAACGCACGAGACATCGCTATTATTTTTATCAAACTTGGAACAATTATCAAGCCTGAGAGCGAGCATTTTAAATTGATTGTTTTCTAAGTAGTCGCACTTTTCATCAAATGTACTTTTAGCAGTGCAATAGAAAGAGACGACACGCTGCAATCACCGTGCATTCAAATCCACATGTAGCAGTTTTTTATTTCAAAATTATGCTTAATGTAAGCGATGGTCACCAAACTGGTGATCACTTGAGAGCAAAATTTAGTTAATAAAACGGCTTCATTAGACTGAGGTATCGCGCCACCCCCTAACAAAAGAGCATACCACATTCTGCGTGGTACACAGAACAGAGAGGAAAGCGTGGTACGGAACGGGAAACACGTTTAATTTTTGCATTTATCTCCAGAAAAACTGTAGAGCTCTGGCTCTTGCCTAGATAATATTATTTTAATTAAAAACTGGTTAACTTGTAGACTTCTGGAACATGAATCTTTATCGTCCTCCCGCCCGCAACATAATAACAGCAGCATTTCCTCTTTGCATGCAATTTTGCGGGCGGGGGGTGGTGCACTGTACATGTTTTTGACACTAAAGCTAGAACTACATCTGGCACACGTGTGCCACGTGCGCAATTAGATCCACGCCATTGGCTTGGATCTAATGTAGCTCTAAACAGCTTGTCGCCATACAAAATATAAGGGCTCCGACGCGCCCAAATCCGGCGTACGTGGCACACGTGTGTCAGATGTAGTTCTAGCTTAAAAATCGGATCTAAAAAGTAAAGATTCTTGTTCTAGAAATCTACAATGGAGTTCCGAAAAGTAACGCCAAATTCAATCAATTATTAACTTGTAAAAAAACCAAGGTCATGTAGGCGAAAAATATCATAAAAGTTGTCCAGCCTGCCTAGCTGGCAAGGGTTCGTTCCCGTTTGTTCACCTGGGTGAGCAAGTAGTAGGTAAATTTCGCGGCAAGCTTTTATGATTGTGAAGTAATATATTAATATTTTAAAAGTTTGTTTACTTCATATTATCAGAGCATTTTTATTAAATAAAAACTTTTTTTTTTAAATTGCTCTTATTATTTTTTTTTTATTTAATAATAATAAATATTGTTTATTCTGTGATAGATTGACCGTCCGCATCATGGAGGCAGGAAGTGCTTTCCTCAGCGTCCATGACCTAGGTAGATACGCTCAAAAATAAAATTATAATATAAGTCAAAATTGTTTTATTTATTATTAATATGTCAATCAATTAGGAATTTCAGAGGAAAGTGTGGAACATAGACGTTTAGTTGCAGTCTGTCAACTTGCATTGGCTACAATCGGGGCAGCGCCTATGGTGTCCCTTTCTCCCGCGCCGATGCTTCGGCTCGCCTGCTTTATAGTACCCTGTCCTTGAATTTGACTTTGACCTTGACCTAGACCTTGACCTTGGCAGTGACCTGAAACGATAGCAATGAGAAGGGTTAAGAAATATTACTTAATTAAACCTATACGTATGTAGCTGCTCTGGCACAGTGGAAGTCCCATGGTGAACGAGACTACAAATAATCTAGCTACATACCAAATTTCAGCCCAATTGATTCTATGGTTTTAGCGTGAAAGAGTAACAAACTTCCATCCATCCATTCATCCATCCTCACAAACTTTCGCAGTTATAATATAGTAGAAATAGTAGCAAAGTAAGATTAGTATAAGGATGAGATTATTAAAAAGTATAATATTTAAAGAAAGAAATTCACCTCGAGCGGGATCTAGAAAGCCTGTTGGTATGCCCGTCGCAACCCTCGTCTTCTTCATCGGCACTATTCTTCATAATAGTACCCCAGTACTGATATACTAGGTAGAGTAGTGATAGTATACCAGCTACCTAAAACAAGAGAGAAAAACGTTACTTTTTGAAGCAAAAAGTACCTAGGCTGATGGCGAGGTTCAAACCGGCGATCTCAGGAATGGTAAAAATTTATTCCATTCTAAGACGAGCAAAACAGGTACCTGATGGTAAGTATCATGATTGCCCATATCACACAGTGCCACCAAGTGTGTTAAAATTCAAAATTCTGCGCGGCACTGCACTGCGCCTGTCACCCTGAGATATTAGTTGTTGAAATTCGTCAGACCAGTAATTCGCTAGTATCATTGCCCTTCAGACCGGAACACAGTAATGTTTGCACATTGTACTGCTTGGCGGATGAATAACGGGCAAAGGTGTGGTACTTCCCCAGGTAGTTCCCCAGATGTTGTAGCTGTCTGTAGGCCTCTTTTGCAGAGTGCTGCCTGGGCTAACACAATAAATTACTGCTGAAAACACATATTGTTTTTTTTTTGCGCTACGGAAGTGTGGTTTTACACGCCATTCGCGTTAAGCCTTCTGTCAATACAATATAGAGCATTTAAAAAAATCGATTCCTCGATCTTATTAAAAACGAAACTTTTTAATTACTAAATAAAATCCACGAAACCGTTTATATAAAATATATTGAATTCAATAACTTATTAAATCATTATGATACTATGGTACAGTCAGGATCACAAGTAAATGACCATTTTTAGTTTTTCAAAATCTCTAGGTATACACTAACCTACTAATAATATTATTATAAATGCTAAAGTTTGTGAATATGGATGGATGGATGTTTGTTACTCTCTCACACCAAAACTACTGAACCGATTGGGCTAAATTCGGTATGTAAAGGTAGATAGTTTAGACCCTGGAATCACACATATGAGACTTTTACCCTGTGTTATTCCAGAACTGCACGGGTGAAAGCGTGTGGCCCTTCTAGTTAACTTTAATTAGTGCCCCGCGTAGGAATCGTTCCCGTGGGAATATCGGGAATAAAAAGTACTCCATGTGCTATTCCAATATCTAAGTTATATACATACCGAATTTCAACATGATCGGTTCCCTAGTTTTGGCGTGAAAGAGTAACAAACGTCCATCCATCTTCACGAACTTTCACATTATTTATAATATTATTAGTAGGATAGTAGGGAGGAAGAATTATATATTAATGTAGTGTTCAGTTAATTTTGAACTATAATGATGTTCTTTCAAAATTACCTAAGCACTAAATTTTTTGACAGCCTCGTTGGCTCAGATGGTAGTAACTCTGCTTTATGTGCCTCAGGGCCCGGGTTCGATCCCCGGCCAGGTCAAACATTTGTGTGCATGAACATGTCTGTATGATCTGTGTCTAGGTGTTATAAGCGTAATTAAGTATGTATATCAGTCATCTGGTTACCATCGTACAGGCTTCTAGCCTAGTTTGGGACCAGATGACCGTGTGTGGAAGTTGTCCCATATTATATTAAAAAAAAAAACTATGGTGAATTATATAATTTGCCGGGACCGGAGGGTACAGGAGAATCCAATGACTATCTTCTATGTAATAAGTCTATAATTATATTCATATTGCGATAATGTGCTAAATAATGGATAATAATATAATTGGATAAGCATCTTGAATTTTTTTTATTGTGTAACTTTGTATATGTGATAGTTTCTTATTTGTTGGTTGCCCTTAATAAAAAAAATCTAATCAACATAAAATATAATAGCAATTTTTAAAAACATGAATTTGGTCATCGGCTTTTGTTGCTGACTGTACATAGATTTTACCGAAATGTTACCATTATTTGCCCCTATTCAAAATATACAAAAGTATCCATTATTCCATTAAAAGCTTTTAGTGCAATTATCCATAATTGAGATTGGTCAGAATAAAAGAACCTTCATCTGGAGTTTACCGCCTTTACATAAGAAAATGCGAGGCTAAAGTGACAACCCTGGTTTTATTATTTCAACCAGAAACTCCTTGGTGGTACGTATTCAATGCTGCACATTCATACACCTACGGCATGGCACGGTGACGCAACTGAAAAATACAGCCACAGAACAGATGCTAATTTTTTTTATGATAGTGAGTAACATGACGAGCAAATCAGGTGCCTGATGGTAAGCATTATGATTGCCCTTATCAGACACAGTGCCACCCAGTGTTTTAAAATTCATAATTCTGCGCGGCACTTCACTGCGCCTGTCACCCTCAGATATAAGTTGTTGAAACTGGTCATGTCCAGTAATTTCGCTGGTAACATTGCCCTTCAGATTGGAACACAGTACTATTTGCACATTACTGCTTGGCGAATGCATAACTGGCAAAGGTGTGGTACTTCCCTAGGCGGACCCCTGCAAAAGAGGCTTACCCGCACAGCCCGCACAGCCACAAGGATAAATAAGAAATCTGATTAAGACGTTACGTGCTGAAAAACAGCGCTGCGAAAGGTTTGCTGAGCGCACCACATGTTGAGCACAAGCCGATTACCACAACCACTGTCTCAATAAGATATTATTTATTATTATATATATATTTATGTACCTACTGTTAGGGTAATAAACGCATTTTTATTTCTTTCACAGTATTATGAGGCCGTGCAATAATCATAAAAGAATGTTTTAGATATCCCTGTGATACGTGGTAAGGTTTCATTCAGACTACCAACAGATAGTTTAACAATATTTGGTTTGGTTACATTCGTTTGTGGAAGGTGCTGCGTGGTGGGCATCAGAAAGGACACTCCTCATAATCATTTAAATAAATAGCGACTCTTGTAAAGAGCAATTCAGGTCGCACAGCGCCTAACTAATTATCGTTATATTAACTTACAAGCTGCCTCTCTTTCTATCGCGTATCTCTTTATCTGTTCTCTCTGCCTAGCCCATAGAAATTGTACCGTCAAGACGGGCACCCGGCTACTTGTAGCTTCAGCGGAGTGTCCCAGGCCTGGCTATACAGAAGTGTCCAGGCATCTTTGTCCTCTATGTACTGATGGTATTTTTTCGAACATCCTCTCTTGCTTTCTAGACTCAATGATTATCGCACGACCCTTAAGGTGGTATGTGCCTAGTGCTACTAAACCGACACAGGTACCTATAAGAATCTGCTGAAAACTTTCTATAGGATCTATCTACATAATTTTCATCCTAATCAGTGCAATAGCTCGAGCCTGACCGACCCAATTTTTCACGCACTCCATGCAAATTTATTTAACGCACACCACAATGTAAAATTGCCGCATTTTCGACGCTGTTGTTTTAGGTAGTGCCGGATCTGCTCAAAGCGCGAGCGAAGGCTAAAACTATCTTAGCTCTCAACACTAGTGGCACAAAATAATGACAAGAAGAAAAGGAAAACAGAAGAAACCCACCGCAATGTTGAGCTGCCTCACCCGTACAAAGTCAATGATGGCGTCCATCGGAAAGACCGTCCCCTACACCATGTATGCGGACTTTTGCAGGGAAACTTCGTTGCACGGACTAAAACATACCGTCCAACGCGAAATACACTGGTGTGAAAGGTATATTTTACTGGACATTTAATTTTACACCGTCTGCATCCATTTTTTGCAATTTTTTACCGCTTTGACGTGTAGTTTCGTTTTTTGAAATGTGACGGTTTTTAACGGGCTAAAGAGGTTTTGAAATGCGAAGGTAGTTATCAAAAACAAAGATCAAAAAGTTTAGTTTGATTTTCGCCTCTTTCTTCGAGATAGGTATAAAAAGACCTTCAATAATTAGACTTGTTCAAGGAAACCAAAGCACAATATTATTATAATCTACGTATTGCCACAGAATACTAATAAGGGACAGAAGGGACACTCCTCAAAATCATTCAAATAAATAGCTACTCTAGCTCGACGCAATAAAGTGCAATTCAGGTCGCACGGCGCCCAACTAATTATCGTTCAAGCTGCATCTCTTTCTATCACGTATTTCTTATTCCTGCTTACGACGTTAGGGATGTTATCTTTTTAATTTGTCTATGAAACTATAGAATTATCTTAGGTTTTAGGTGTAAGCAGTGTAAGGTAATACGAGTGCCAGGTGACATGTTTGTAAGAATTAAGAATAGTTTAACATTTGGGAGTTGTAGGTACCTATCTACTTATTTACTAATAGACATGCATTATTACCTTTCGATGGCCATTGGAAGTAAGAAAATTCGTGATGTTCAGACTCTTGTAATAATTTAACCATCCAAATGCGATGAAGCCTCATTGGCTCTGATGGTAGTAGCTCTAGTTTCTGTGCCGCAGGTCCCGGGTTCGATCCCCGGCCAGGTCAAACATTTTTGTGCATGAACATATCGGTTTGATCTGTGCCTGGGTAGCTATTACTGAGCTATAGGGTAGTAATAAACATCCATCCATTCATCCATCCTTCCTCACAAACTTTCGCATCTATAATATTAGTAGGATAGAACGATGGATACAGGTTATATACATTTACACCCGTATTCAAGAATAAAACTTATGTAAGGTAGCAAGCAATACTGTGCAAATTAAGGGATTTCTTACTGCTTTCATCACGGCAGGCCATCTCATTCACCGATCGCATAGTAATCTATGCGAAATGCGAACTAGCTGATCCATTAAAATAAATAATATTCTAATATATTAAATAAGAAATTATAACACCGAAAAATATGTACCGAGACAAAATCTCAACATTACCACAGAATATAGGAACATTTATTTTGTAGGCTCCCACTATGCGTGCGTTTAAAATAGGGCTCTTTTCGTAAGGGCCGTCCCGAATGAACGCATAGCGTTAGATCTCACTCAAGTTCCTATTGTTTAAGCATTGGATTTACCGGCCCTATGCATTTGGGCGTACTGTGAGACCACATAGTAGATATCGTTCTTGATATGGGTGATGGAATGGAACACAGACGAATGCACCACAGAACACAAAACAATTGACGTGCAACTGTGCCGGCGCGCGCCTGCGCGCGACAACCGCCTAAATTTGTACTTCTAGACTACGCGTTCCGGGTACCTGTAGCGTCAAAGCAAAAACGTGGAGTGTCACAGGCCTGGTATTGCTTCATCTGAGCGGCCAATGTGTACTTGCATCTATGGATAGCGGTCAGTGGACCAATGAAATTGCCTCATTGGACATAGGATAACGGATGAGGAACTGGTGCCACTTTCAGACTTTCCCTTACATTATCTCAACATTCGCATCTCCGCTGCATGCATTCATCTTTTCATCCACTGCTTTCGTAGCCCAACACTGATCCATACAGGTCTTACACTACGGTTGTGGAGACACGTTCTATTCGACGATGCCATAACATTCGCCGACTGCTTCGGCTGATAAACTTCGGACTGACATTACATCCCGTTTCCAGGATCCTCTGGTTCATTCTAACAATCAGTGCATTTGCCGGAGCGGTCTACTGCGCTCTCAACCAACTAACTCGGTACAGCTCCGAACCTGTGGTGGTATCTATGCAGAGAGATTACCGTCGCTGGCGTACGTCCTTCCCAGCGATCACTGCTTGCTTCTTGGAGCGAGTTGAGCCGGAGAAAGTTCAGGATGTTATATTAAGGTGAACTCTTCAGGATTGCTGGTGCCCTAGTACTTTGCAGCTGGAAAAGCTAAACTACTAACTTACCCAGTTCGGGCAACGAAGTTGAATTACTTGGTATCCTTACTCTAAGAGTTTGGGTCTAAAGATACAAAACAAGGAATTGTGAAATTAGGACTTTTCTCGCCTAAAATTTATGCGTCCATTAGATGATAATCTAGGCGTCAAATAGAATCCATTATCCATCAATCATAAGTGATACTGAATGATGGACGCTAATTTCTTCCTTGATTGACGTCAATCGTCACATCAAAACCCG
Organism: Hemistola chrysoprasaria; assembly: GCA_947063395.1. NCBI lineage: Eukaryota > Metazoa > Arthropoda > Insecta > Lepidoptera > Geometridae > Hemistola > Hemistola chrysoprasaria. The sequence goes on along the minus strand of OX346736.1, from coordinate 3,898,255 downwards.
ATAGCTCTTCCATAATGGTATATATTGCCGTGGAGTTACCGGCTTTAGAATAGTGCTCCACCCTCTCTACCCGTGGTTGCCGTAAGAGCCGGCTAAGGGTTAGCTAGTTTAACAAGGATTAGACCTTTCAGAATATGGAACGTAACGGAAGAGTCAAACCCAGACCAATACCAATACTACAGCGAGTTCATAGACCTGGTGGCGGATGTGTCCTTCCGCGAGAACTTGCAGAACTTCTGGAAGTACCAGACGGACGAGACCGTGAAGGGAGTGGATCTGTTGGAGCTCGCGTTGAGTGTCCATCCTTCGAACCTGCTCAATGTTATCGCTTCGCATGTTGATAAGGATGTTTGTTACCCTTTTTATCCTAATAATAATAATAATAATATGGGACAACTTCCACACACGGTCATCTGGTCCCAAACTAGGCTAGAAGCCTGTACTATGGTAACCAGATGACTGATATACAGACTTATATAAGTTTATAACACCCAGACACAGATCAACCAGACATGTTCATGCACACAAATGTTTGACCTGGCCGAGGATCGAACTCGGGGCCTACGGCATAGAAAGCAGAGCCAACCATCTGAGCCAACGAGACTGTAAAAGGCTGTCAAAGGGTCAGGAGGGAAAGGGAAAAAGGAAGGGGGTAAAGAAAAGGGGAGATAGGGTACGTTCTCTCAGCGCTTACTCAACAACTGGCATGTGCAATTTGAAACAACAAAGATAGAAAGACGTACCTAAGACCGAAGTGTGAACGAGACAACAATTAACTTTACTGACGTACGTGGACCTAATGGGACCTAATTTGAGCTTTCCATTTGGAAGAAGCCAGTACCTCTTATCTCAGTACAATATAAAAAGTTACCTATATGTCAATTGTCAACGCTAGCGTGTCCTAACTCGACTCCCAGCGCCATCTAGCGCTGTTTCCTTGTGTGTATGTTTGTTCCGTTTTCATGCTAAAACCGATGCTAGAACCGATTGAGCTGATATTTGGTATGTAGATGGCTTTTTTTTATGATAGTGCACTGACAAGACGAGCAAACCAGGTGCCTATGGTGATAAGCATTACGCATCATGATTGCCCATATTATCACACAGTGCCACCCAGTGTTTTATAATTCAAACCTCTGCGCGGCACTGCACGGCGCCTGTTACCCTGAGATATTAGTTGTTTATACTCGTCATGCCCAATAATTTCGCTGGTAACATTGCCCTTCAGCCCGGAACACAGTAATTTGCACATTACTGCTTGGCGGATGAATTACTGGCAAAGGTGTGGTACTTCTCCAGGCGGCCCCCTGCTAAAGAGGCCTACCACTACAAATTTACACCAATACAAGCTTAGAGCCTGGAATAACACAAAGAGTACTTTTTATCCTGATATCCTACGGGAACGAAGAAGACGCGAGCGAAACCGCAGGATACAACTAGTAATTAATAAATTATTATCTGCTCAGATCCGCTGGTATCCAGTCATGACAGAAGTAGGGATGTGCCTAAGTTTCAACTCTGAGTACGCTGCATATCAGTATATGATACAAGACTTGCCCTGGGACCGCCAGGACCTGGTCTCCTGTCACTATCATAGCGGCCAGTGCTATGTTAGGATAGATTCTATTCAGAATGCTGTAAGGGTGAGTATTGGAGTATCGCCACACCCCAGACACTCCCAATTCCCAAACAAAAGTCAAGTCAAGACACTGCACACATGGAGTTGTGTACACGCGCAAAAGTGTGCGTGAGGTGATTTCCCAGCGAAGCGGGGCTCGTGGAGAGCTCAATCTCGCTCGCGGGGTGAGGAAGGCCCGATTGGTGGGCGGATGACAGTTTCCATTCGGTTTCGGTGCATGACTGCCTCGGTGGCGTAGAGGGCGCATGCTCGACTGCCAATCAAGAGGTTCCGTGTTCGATCCCCAGGTCAGGCAGTGTTAAATATTGGATTTTTCCATTAGGAATTATTTCAATAACTGCCTGGAGTCTGGAACTGTGCCCGGTAGATGGCAATAGGCTCGCCCCCTATTACATGGGACCAATAACATACTGGCGAAATGTGGGTGTATCTACTATGGGACTGAGTCCTGGGTACACCTCTGCCTACCCCTGGGAAAAAGGCGTGAATGAATGTATGTTTTTCGGTGCATGTCGGGACCCAGTCTCATAGTAGGTGCATCCACATTTCGCCATGTAATATGTAATATTCCCATGTAATAGGGGGCGAGCTTACTGCCAACTACCGAACACATTTCCAGACTCCAGGCAGTTATTGAGATAATTCCTAAAGGAAAAATCCTGGGGATCGAACCCGGAGCCTCCTGATCGGCAGTATAGCTTACGGCCACTACGCCAACTAAGCAGTCCAATATCGGGTCGCTTTTAAATTTGATTCATCGTTTGAGTGGATTGTTCCACCCTGCCCCACCAAGCCGCTCCACTGGTGGGGCAAACTGGAGAGCTACATATTTTACAGTAGAATATGCCCAACTAAATTGTCTGTGGTTGTCTGGAAGAGATCGCTTTTAGCGATAAGACCGCCAATTGTTACACTAGACATATTCCTATTGTTCCATTTTAGTTTTAAGTTTTTTATGATGTGGTGTAATATTATAGAATTTATCTATCTATCTAAATTGACTCGTTAGGGCGGGCTAAAAGCCGGGTGGATTTTGCCCCACTAGGGTTGTCACCTTAGTATATTATTTGTGTAGTATTTTCATAAAACTCCATGTTCCACATGCAAGCAAAACGCCACCTAGCGGCAGCCTGTGAACTTTCGAATGATTAATGATTGCATTTCAGTACTTCGTTCATTCTCCATTCGAGATATCAACTGCCATTTCAAATCCCACTGGAGAAATATCGCCTGGAGAAGAGCTTATCATTGATTTTAAGGTATTTAACTCCCTAAGTAAAAAGTGGTGCTAAATTATTGACCTTCAATTCTAGAATTAGGTAAGTACTAAAATTATGGACCTGTATTTCCTACAGGCTATAGAAATCCAGGCTTCTCCGAGTGTGAAGCATTTAAGACCAGAACAAAGGAGGTGTCGATACCCTGATGAGTGGATCAGCGATTCTATAAGGGTATTTATTGGTTTATGTAATATTGAATCAGAAAAACTTTTAAAGTATATAGTACGCCAGTTTTTTTTTTCTAGGCCTACAGCTTTGCTCTTTGCCAGATGCACTGCCGCAGTCGCATGGCTGAAATGTTCTGTGGATGCCGACCTTATTTTCATGTCAAAGGAGGTTAGTACGTTTTGAACTATCTGAGTTTTGAACACACTGGCCGTTAACGTCAAGGTCGGTAAAAAAATACAGGGTTGTCAAACATAGAAACGTCAAAATTTTCAACAAACAGGAAAATTATTTTCAAAATATAGCATAAATAGGAAATAATCGTTATTTTTTAAGTCAAATCTGTACTTTTGTGGGTGATAAGATGGTGACATGTGCGACGCGCACGGCATGGCGTGCATCGGAAGAAATGTTGAAATACTCATCAATATACCCAAAAACTTGGCTAAATGCGCCTGTTTGCCTCAATGCAACGAAGTTAACTACTACTCTCATACCAAGAAGATCGTTATTCGGTAAGACTACACTTATTGAATCAGTATTTTAAGTTTTGGATATCGCCTCGGTGCCTGACGCCTTACCCACATTATATATAAAAAAAAAGGCTGAGTCTATTAATACGGTTACCGTACGAACAATTTATTATTATTCGTACAGAAGTCGGAAGAATAATTTTATTTTATCAATTAGAATGCGAAAAAAAAAAAATAAAAAAAAAAAAAACCTTAAACCTAACCTACAGAAGTCGGTTTGCTGTGAATTATATTACATGGCCGCCTTTTAAATGAGCATTCATTTTGTCTATATATCTTAGTAATCATTTACAAAAAACTAATCCAATAAAAGTATTTATTACTTACGTTGTCATACATTATCTATAAAAATCAGAAATAGAGGCTCTATCTCTAATTTGTATATTCCAATCTAAATTTTAATGTGATTTTATTTTCTATTTATTATTAAGCTAATCATCCAATAAATGTACGAATAAATATAATTTATTCGTCCAGTACCCGTACTAATAGTCACTTCGTAAAAAAAAATCAAATCAAATCAAAATTTTATTTGCTAGAATGCCTAATATTACAAAGGTTGTTCGGTATCTCGAAACCAAGTCACTGCATTTAGCCTTAGCATGAAAGCAGACGTGCAAATATCATTTATAATCTCCATGAAAGTCCTTAGTGCTATAAAAGCAGTTTCATATTAGCCAGGCACTTAACTTTTTATTTAAAAAATTGACTATTAATAATTTAGTGTAGTCATATATTATAAATACCTATAAGTAGAAATATGGGGGTACCTGTACTACCTAATTATTATGTATCTTTGATAAGGCACAGTTGCTGTGATATAGCTTTAAAAGGCCCCGCACCAGGAATCTTCGCCCAGGTAATACACAATACTAAATCAGGGTTCCTAATTATGGGCGACATAACTAACGGCTATGGGATTTTTCTGTCTCAATGTTATTATAACACATTTATTCAGGGGTTAGGAGTCAGGGGCCTAAATTTAGTGTAATTAATTTAATAAAGTCTTAAACCATAACATACATTCACGCCTTTTTCCCGAAGGGTTAGGCAGAGGTGTACCCAGGACTCAGTCCCATAGTAGATACACCCACATTTCGCCAGTATGTTATTGGTCCCATGTAATAGGGGGCGAGCCTATCGGGCACAGTTCCAGACTCCAGGCAGTTATTGAGATAATTCCTAATGGAAAAATCCAATATTTAACACTATGCCTGACCGGGGGATCGAACCCGGGACCTCTTGATTGGCAGTTGAGCATGCGCCCTCTATGCCACCTAGGCAGTCAAACCATAATTGAATTTATCTAGGTAAGTAACCAAATAGAGGTCGACCTAGGCGTACTTTTCATTAACAAATTGACGTTGTTCTTAGGAAAGGCCAAGTCAAAAGTACCTACAACTGACGAGCATGTATGAAAAATGTGATGAAAGTGAACGAAGCGAAAGTTGTTGTTAGTCAGGATCGTAGTAAGTGGAGGGAAATAGTCTCTGCCTACCCCACCGGGAACAAGGCGTGACTGTATGTATGTATGTATGTAAGTTACCACCGAATCCATACAAAATACTAAGATCTAATAAAAAAAATGGCCGTCCTTACAATTGTATCCTAGTCCTTCCTATGAATAATTTCTCTTACAAATGTTACCCAACTAGTTTTAAAAGTATACAGGCTTTTTTTCAATAATAACTGACCAACAATTTAAACCAACATAAATGGGAGCTCCGCTGACCTGGACTCGCAGAGCAATGTGGCTACCCTTAGGATAAACATGCTGCCGCCCAAGTTCCGGCTGCACAGAGATATTATCTTCACATTAGAGGACCTCTTTGGTGCGAATATAAAAGTTTTTATTTTTGCACAGTTATAGCTCTATCACTGGCAGTTTAATATTATAGTCGCTATGGCACGTGGTTAATAAATATAATATAATATTATTATCTCCATACATAATTGACAGACACGGAGCACACGCACCGACTAAGTAGATGCTGACGACCGCTGTCATACTTGTCAAATGTAGCAACTAAAACTACGCCTGTTTTCAACACAATTTTTCACGCACACTAGCACTCTGCGAACTGATTTTTTAACCAAAACTATCATTGTGTTACACACACTTTAAGGAAATTGCCGTATTTTCGATGCTGTTGGTTGTGAAGTGTATCTGATCAGAATGCGAGTGAAGGCTTATCAATTATCTAAGGATATTTCATCATCCCATCATATCCCGGTCATTTCCTTTCTCACGTTGTATATTAAATAGAACAAAAATTTCATTATATAATAGTAATTATCTCCACTGGAGAACACTGCTGATGCTAGTACACCACCAACCTTTTTTTTTTATTAAACGTACACTTACTAAAACAATCACCCGCACTACACTTCGTTGCACTTCAATGCCCTTCTCTGGCATTGAAGTACAACGAAGTAAAAGCATTTATATTTTAATCAACTGCCAATTTTGTTATAATAATTACAGCATCGCTAGGCGGTACTACGGCACTGTTTGTGGGCGCGAGCGTGCTCACCGTCGTCGAGACAGCTTTGTTTCTTGTGCGACGCATCGCTGGAGCCGTGTTTGACAAAATCGCTAGCAAGATTTTTAAGATACAATTCAATCCATAGATTCTTTCAGATCGGTTTTTATTATAAAAAATAAATAATATTCTTTATTAGGACCAATATAAAACATGCAGATAACTACATGATGGGCAGCCATAAGATTGTAAGCGATGTCTTTCAGGAAACCAGATTTGGACAGTGTTTTATCTATATTATTTTTTAATACTTAATGTATGTAATTTAGTCCATTATCTTTTTTGTAAATAAATTGTTGGTGTTTCTCCTCCTGCAACCTCGATGCCTCGGTGGCATCAAGCACACAGGTGGGCACAATCTCGACTGCCAATCATGAAGTCCCGGGTTTGATCCCCAGGTCCGGTAAAGTGTTATATATTGGATTTTTCCTTTAGGAATTATCTCAATAACTGTCTGGAGTCTGGAACTGTGCCCGGTAGATGGCAATAGGCTCGCCCCCTTTTATACATGATACCAATAACATACTAGATATAAAAGAGATAATAATATTATATAGATAAAATTATAGAGGTCAGCACTTTCTATACGCTTAAGTTGTTCTATAATAATCGTGCAATTTATTATTCTTGTATGAACAGTAGCTGTGTTCTAGCTTTTTAGATTCTCAAATTAGAGAATATAAACGGGTAGCAATTAAGAAACAATGTATCTATGATAAGTTTTGTTATAGAAGCTAAAAGCTTTTAGTCACGACACGCAATAAAAATTCTCTACACAAAATAAAGATAATATATTTAATTAAAGTAGAGACAACCCTGCTCAATTCCTCATTCCCGACAGAAACTTCTGGCCATCGATAGATGTCACTGTTAATAATGACTAATGACTATCATTAATAATAATTTCATTTAAAATATTGTCTTAGGCAGTGGTCTTAGGTGTTTAGTGTTTGCTGAGATAGAACATGTGTGTATTATGAACAGAATACGTTCATGTAGGTTTTTAGTCATTAAGAAATTATACCCTCATTAATCCCATATTAATGAGCGTATAATTTCTTACTAATTCTTAATTCAGGTTTAATTAGGGCTAATCTGGGAATTCTGGGATAACGAAACGCAATATACATACAACTGTCAAATTGAAGCCCCTCCCACTGTCCCATTTCAATTTTCTATTTATTTTCGAAAAACTACTAACCTAATTTTTTAATCAATTGTAACGAAATTTTAACAAAAAATAACAACGAACGAACGAAAAAAATGTTTATCGCGATTGTTTCAGTATTTTTAAACGCTTGCTATTATTCTGTCTCATTTATTTATTCATTATTCGTGTTTTTACACACAGTTTTACCTTTTGGTTTGGACGTCGGCCTCCTTGGTGTTTCGGCGTATTATTTCACTAAATTAAAGAAGTCTGAGCCGAGTCATGTGATCAGTGTGTTCGGGCCGGAGCCCTGGAGCAAGGAAAATGAGGAATGCCCAGAGAAAATGGTCCGTTGCATCGCTCACAGGGGAGCGGCTTTGGACGCGCCTGAAAACTCCTTGGAGGCATTTAAATATGTTAGTAAATACTTTTTGGCTGTTTTATTAAGTGTTTTTGAAGTTCTTTAACTTCTAATCAAGCCAGCTGTATCCGTACCATAGCCTTGTGTTCTTGATTGATAGCCATAGCCCATACATGCCTATTTGAATGGGAAATTACTTTTTCCAGTGGTAAAAACTATGAAAATCAGTTACGTAAAGTATTAAATCTATGGTTTAGGGTGTAGAGGCATACTCTTAAGATATATGAGAGAGATGAGATTGAAAGGGACTTTCAGATTGATGAAATATTAAAAACATACAATCACCCTTTTTTTCTCAAAAGGCAGAGGCACACCCTGGACACTCGACTGAATTCTCATACAAAAGTCATGATATAACTACCTACTACACAGACACTGCACATATGGAGTTTTGTACACATGCAAGAATGGGCGTGAGGTGAAGAGGGGCTCATCGAGAGTTCATACTCGCTCACGGGGTGAGGAAGGTCCGATTGGTGGGAGGATGACAGTGTCCATTCTATAAGTAGTATTATTATGTTCTGTGGCAGAGGTGTAGCCAGGACTCAGTCCCATAGTAGGCACACCCTACATTTGGCCAGTATGTTATTTATTTGTCCCATATAATAGGAGGCAAGCCTATTGCCATCTACCGGGCACAATCTGAGGAAATATGATAAGAATTAATATGTTAATTGTGTTAATAGTAACTCTGCCTCCAAAGCCACAGGTCCCGGGTTCGATACCTGGCCAGGTCAAACATTTCAGTGTTATAAATGTGTATAACAGGTTTGTATTAGTAGTCATCTGGCTTTAAAATTCCCAGTTGCCACCAAGTGGCCACTGGGAATTTTATTCCCGATTGCCACCCGGGGTCAATCCATGTAGGTGTGAATGGGACTTTTCCCTGGTTACCATAGGACAGGCTTCTAGCCTATGAAACTATCATAGTTTTAAACATTAGGAGCCAGAGACAACCACAAACAATAGAGTGGAAAATGATTCCCTATTTCTTCATATCTGTGTATTTTCATGTTGTACAAGTGACGTTTTTCTTTTTTTTTTTTTATGATAGTGAGTGACAAGACGAGCTCATCAGATGCCTGATGGTAAGCATCATGATTGCCCATATCAGACACAGTGCCACCCAGTATTTTAAAATTCAAAATTCTTCGCGGCACTGCACTGCGCCTATCACCCTGAGATATGAGTTGTTGAATCTCATCATGCCCAGTAATTTCGCTGGTAACATTGCCCTTCATACCGGAACACAGTAATGTTTGGACATTACTGCTTGGCGGATGAATAACTGGCAAAGGTGTGGTACTTCCCCAGGCGGCCTCCTGCAAAAGAGGCCTACCACTACAGAGGTTTAACCTTAATATTAATATTGTGTATTCCAGTGTTTAGAAAGGGACTGCAACTTCATAGAGATGGACGTGCGGACGTCACGCGATGGTAAACTGGTCTTACTCCACGACCAGGGCCTGGAACGGCTGACAGGCTCGCAGCTCACCGACGTGCATGCCTTGGACTGGGATAAAATTAAACATGTCGATGTGGGGGCTAACCACCCTAATAGGTGAGAATAATATTGGTACAAATAATAAAAACCACTAAACAAGGCTTATTATAAGCCAATCGGTATATAGAGGACAAAGATGCATGGAAACTTTGGCACTTTCCAAACATATTCTATATATAAAACATATTCTTCTGTGTAGGCTCCTTGCTCGCAAATAAGATCAGGGACTAATCGTCGCGAGTCGCGAGTATAGCCACATAATAATAAATAGTAGAAACACATAATAATAATTGCTCGCTATAATAATAATCGCTTTGATAAATTCGCAAGGTCACCTGTATACTCGTCACCTTAATTTCAGACACCAATTCAAGGAAGTCCGTCTATGCTTGTTGGATGAGGCCCTTGATTTCCTGATGCCTAATAAAGTGCGGATGATTATAGACATTAAGGGGGAGGACAAAGAGGTATGCTCATTCAAGTCCGACTAATATTATAATTGCAAAAGAAAAAAAATTAAATATAAGGTTTTTTTTTCTCAAAAGTCCCTCATTTTTGCGTACCAAAGTGGGGCTAATATAAATTATCAACCTCTAGACTCTAGGGGATAAAGTAAATTTCTTTTTATTTGTTGTCTGTTACCAAAATTATATTTTTTGGTGTCGCACGTGTAGGATATTATCCAAATGTTTTGATGAATTTAATTATTTTCTTTTCTCACAAACGTAGTGAAAAGTAGAACGTAACTCACGGCGCCACAACTGAGTTTCTATTTACTGTAAATCTAGAATAGAATAGAATACTCTTTATTATCACCAAAATAACTTAATACATATTAAACTAAAATAATATAAAACTGATTCTTGGTTGACAATGGGCGGCCTTATCGCTTTAAGCGATCTCTTCCAGGCAACCAGTCTGGACGGATAGGGGAAAGATAAGATGAGTAGGGGATGGGAAAGGGTACACATTTTATTTCTCTTAAAACAAGATCTTATTATACTATAATATACATAATTATGTATACTCATACATAATATACTTATAACAAAAATATAAATAACATAACAAACATTACTTACATAATAATATAATATACAGATAATAAAACATATAGAAATATAACATAATATATAGATACATACATAATTTATCTATACTATAATAAATAAATATAAGCTATAATGTTTAAGGATATCGGAACACTAAGTGGTCTTTTAGCATCCATTTAAAACCTTCAATATCTACCTCCTATTCAATGGGTCTCTTTAGCCTTGTGTAACAATCTACTATTTTTTTACACAATGATTGGTCGACCTATGTGGTAAATGAAAACATTTAAATTTTGCTGTTGCAGGTCGTGAACGGTATTTTGAAGATATTTTCTGAGAGACCAGGCCTTTATGAATTAGCGGCGATAACTTGTTTCAACCCTCTCAAACTATACCAAGTAAGTTGAAATCCTTATCACAGAACACAGACCTAACTGTACAGAAGAAACACTTCTCAAATTCATGTATATAAATAGCGACTTTGGCTGCGACGCAATAAAGTGCAATTCAGCTCGCTCACAACGCTGATAAACTACAGTTATATTCACCTACGAATTGCCTCTCTTTCTATCGTTATCTCTCTAGCTTTACTATCTATTTTTTGATGTGGTTTTCGCTAATACATGGAGTGATTGAAGAGGACAGTTTTCAGCTTTATAATTCATACATTCATTTTGTGGGCTTTATCAGCAATTTCAAAATAGCGCAACGAGCTATGGAGAGGGCTATGCTCGTGATTTCTCTGCGAGATCAAATCAGAAATGAGGAGATCCGTAGACGAAAGAAAGTTACCAACATAGCGCAACGAATTAGCAAGTTGAAGTGGCAATGGGCGGCACATAGCACGTAGAATGATGGCCGATGGGGCTGTAAAGTTTCGAATGGAGACCACGGACCGGCAAGCGCAGCGTAAGACGTCCACCCACAAGGTGGACATACGATCTGATAACGATGGCATGAACATGCTGGAGGCGGGCCGCTTACAACCAACCTGGATGGAAATAAGGGGGAGGCCTATGTTCAGCAGTGGACGTCCTATGACTTAGATGATGATGATAATTGATTATGATTTCATATGATATCAGCCGGAAGACGTCCACTGGTGAACATAGGCCTCCCTCATAGAACGCCATAAACTATTCATATGGGGGGATTATGCCTAGATCAGCGCACTTGTTGTGCGGCTTGGTGATCACAGTAGTTGGAATACTTGGTGCCGGAGAGCGCTGCTGCCCACTGTAAGAATATGAGACACTTATAAGAGTCTCACGGCTTAATCAATAAAGAGTATAAAAGGTGTGGTATTAAAAACAGCCTCGTTGGTTCAGATGGTAGTAACTCTGCTTTCTGTGCCGCAGGTCTCGGGTGTTATCCCCGGCCAGGTCAATTCATTAGTGTGCATGAACTTGTCTGTCTGATCTGTGTCTGTGCGTTATAAGCTTATATAAGTATGTATATCAGCCATTTGGTTACCATAGTTCAGGCTTCTAGCCTAGTTTGGGACTAGATGATCGTGTGTGGAAGTTGCCCACGTAAAAAAAATATAACGTACATTCACGCCTTTTTCCCGAAGGGGTAGGCAGAGGTGTACCCAGAACTCAGTCCCATAGTAGATACACCCACCTTTCACCAGTATGTTATTGGTCCCATGTAATAGGGGGCGAGCCTATTGCCATCTACCGGGCACAGTTCCAGTCTCCAGGCAGTTATTTAGATAATTCCTAATGGAAAAATCCAATATTTAACACTTTGCCTGACCTGGGAATCGAACCCGGGACCTCTTGATTGGCAGTCTAGCATACGCCCACTACGCTATCGAGGCAGTCTAAATAAGTAAAATATATATTTACAGATACGTAAAAAAGATCCAAAGATAGTAGGTGCGATCAGCTATAGGCCTTACTGCTTCAGTGCCCAGGACTTCGATGCAGAGAACGGACCTACCAACCCTAGGTATGTGGCATTTTTATACCCCCGATCGGAAAAGGAAGAGATGTTGTAAAAACATGTAAGAGGCCCACCCTCTTACTGTATTATTAATACTAACAAAAATGGCAAATTCCAAAATTGGACGAAGTCACCCAAAAAGACCCAATTCAATGAATTTTTCACTCCTCTTGCTCAAAAAGTCCGTCATTATTGCGTACCAGAGTGCGGCTAAAATAACTTTTTCACTTCTCTTGCTCAATAAGTCCGTCATTATTGCGTACCAGAGTGGGGCTAAAATAACTTTTTCACTTCTATTGCTCAAAAAGTCCGTCTTTGTTGCGTACCAGAGCGGGGCTAAAATAACTTTTTTCACTTCTCTTGCTCAAAAAGTCCGTCATTAATGTGAACCAGTGGGGCTAAAATAACTTTTTCACTTCTCTTGCTCAAAAAGTTCGTCATTGTTACGTACCAGAGCGGGGCTAAAATCACCTTTCAACCTCTAGGGGAGGATAAAGTAAATCGCTATTTACTTCCTAAGCAAAAGCTCGGCAGTACAACTACCTCGTACACATAATGGGTCTATTTATAATCAATATAGTAAATTTTTTTTAAACAAGGGGCTTAACAGACCCATTATGTGTACGAGGTAATTGTACTGCCGAGCTTTTGCTTTAGAAATAAATAGCGATTTACTTTATCCCTTAGAGGTTAAAAGGTGATTTTAGCCCCGCTCTGGTACGCAATAATGACGGACTTTTTGAGCAATAGATGTGAAAAAGTTATTTTAGCCCCACACTGGTACGTCATAATGACGGACTTTCAGCAAGAGACGTAAAAAGTTCAAATTAATGGTACGCAATAATGACGGACTTTTTGAGCAAGAGAAGTGAAAGAGCTATTTTAGTCCCACTCTGGTACGCAACAATGACGGACTTTTTGAGCAAGAGAAGTGAAAAAGTTCTTTTAGCCCCATTCTGGTACGCAACAATGACGGACTTTTTGAGCAAGAGAAGTGAAACGTTCTTTTAGCCCCGCTCTGGTACGCAACAATGACGGACTTTTTGAGCAAGAGAAGCGGAAAATAATTTACGATTATGATTATTATAGGTTCGGTGAAAACATTCTAATTCACGGCGTATTAAAGGCAGCGGATGTGTTACACTCTCTATTGTGGCGATGGAGCGCGCGATGGTGTTCTGTGAGCGCTGTTTTTTTGCATAAGGACATTGTTAGCCCGTGAGTAATTACATAACATCACACCATTTTCTCGTAGGGTTGCGTAGGTGCGCCCACTCCCATAGGTGGCAAAAAAAAAATACGACTTCCCAAACAAAATCTGAGAATTTGTATTGGTAGTCGAAATTTTTATTGTGAATTTCGCTTATTAATTAATAAACCTTTTTGTAATACGTTATGATCATCATCATCATCATCATCTCAGCCGTTGGTAATCAACTACTGAACATAGGCCTCCCCCATAAAGGGAGGTTTTGCCAATACTCGACACGCTTATGTTGTGCGGTTGTCGAGCGCAGTTCGATGGTTTGTTGCTGCTGCCTCCTCTGGATCTGTTAACCCTTAGCCGGCTCTCACGGCAACCACGGGGAGAGAGGGTGGAGCACTATTCTAAAGCCGGTAACTCCACGGCATACGTTGTATATTAATATTCGTATTCATTTATTGATAACATTGTGTTACACGTCATGTTTACATTATAAATTCATTGTATTTAATATTGATTTCATACTTATTATTATTATTTATATCAAAAATACAAATTATACAATACAAAAAATTAACAATATTATTAAGTCAAAAATAAAACGTTATCACATTATAATAAAATAATCCATTACACATAGTAATTATATCAAAATAAAAAATGGTACATAACAAACAAACATAAAATAGTTAAAATTAGTCAAAGAATTCATTGACTGTGTAGAACGCCTTCCTCCCTATTATGTTAATTTAATTAATATTGCTAATTATAATTATATTGGGATTTCTCTGCGAGATCGAATCGGAAATGAGGAGATCTGTAGACGAACGAAAGTTACCGACATAGCGCAGGGGATTAGCAAGTTGAAGTGGCAATGGGCGGCACATAGCACGTAGAACTGCAGCTGTAAAGTTTGAGAATGGAGACCACGGGCCGGCAAGCGCAGCGTAGGACGTCCACCCACAACGTGGACAGACGATCTGATAAAGACAGCAAGTTCACGCTGGATGCAGGCCGCTCACAGCCGGACTAAATGGAAATATATGTGGGAGGCTTATGTTCAGTAGTGGACGTCCTATGGCTGAGATGATGAATTATGACATGATTTCTGTCACTGAAGATATTTTGATTTAGATATTTTGACATTGTTTTTTTCTTTTTTTCATAAATGTCAAAATACCTAAATTAAAATAACTTTAATAACAGAAGAATCATGTCATTTATCGTATACATAATACTTAGGTATTATGATTTGACAATTTTTTTTTTTTTTCAGTTGTGAGGTCGCATACTGGCGTTCTTTAGGGGTCCGTTGTATCGGGTGGTCTGTTAACCGTCCGTTAGAGAAACTATACTGGCGCGGTGTACTACGGGCCCCATATCTGGCCAACACTCTACTGGGCGAGCCTGATGTGAGTATATAAGCGCTTTTATAATAAACCAGCTAAAGAGGTGCCTCGCGGTTCACCTCTTAAGTCTTGGTTCCCGTGGGAATATCGGGACAAAAAGTACCCTATGCGTTATTCCAGTCTAAACTGCTTACGTGCCAAATTTCAGCCCAATCGGGTCAGTGGTTTTGGCGTGGAAGTGTAACAAACTTCCATCCATCTATCCTCAGATACTTCGCATTTAAAATATTAATAGGATTACAGTACTGACTATTATTATCAAGGCCAACCATTTTTTTAGAAACATTATAAATTTGGGTTGCCATGTATAAAAATCTAAAAATTCCAGGTCGAGAAAAAAGAAAAAGAAAGGGACGACAGAGCTGGCCCTATCATAGACAAATTGTTAGAACCAGAGAGAAATTTGTCGTCTGGCCAGAATTGAGGCTAAGCACGGGATTGACATTTTCCAAAAAATGGCTATGCATAATTTTTAGAAAAAAAAAAGCTTTTATTTAATTTTGTCAAATGTTAAGGCGTGATTAATTAATAAATTATTTATTTATTTTATTTATTAAAGAAAAAATATTGTTATAGTATCCACCTGAATATCAACGGTTAACTTTTCTTTAACTAAAAGTATTTATAACTGTATGTTTTTAGGTTTTTTTTACATTTATATTTTTTTTCTAAAAATTCTTAGTATTTGTTGGTAAGAATTTAGGAAAAAATGTATCATTAAAATTTAAAAAGAGGTCAACTTTTTTTTTAATTCGTAATTTTTTCTTTAAAGTTTGTAACTTTTTCTCAGAATTTCGTGTAAAAGTTAACCGTTAACGACAAAAAGGCGTTTACTCTGAAACTAGTCTTTTTCTTCTTTAGATGGACCAGCGGCGAAAAGTCGGATCAGAAAACAAAAGCTATGGACAAAGAATGAATATAATCGAAGATTAAGGTCAGTTCGATTTTAATTAATCGTAACGAGATAAATCGATTTTGTTCAATTGTTACGATTTGGGAGACGCGTAATCGATACAATAATTATCTAGTCGATCAGAATATGCAATTTCTATAGTTTATTCGCCGTGTTGCTATCGTTTTTATATTTGAGTGGAAGGCAACATTATAAATCGATTTTAGAATCGATAATATCTGGAAAATCGATTTTTGATTTTCGAGTTTTTTTATATTGAAAAACAATTTTTTTCAAGACGCTAATAATAAATATAATATGTATGTAGTGTAATTTATTAACTTCACTTATTTTACTTTCTAATGTTATTTTTTTCATTTTTTTTTTTCAAAATATCTGCTACACATTTTTACAGAGTAATCGCCTTTATTTATTTGTCTTTTGTGTTCTTTATAATATTGATTAATTATAAAAATAGTCTAGTCTAAAATGCATCCAATATTATAAAATTTTGCAAATTTTTTGTACGAAATATTTTTTCTTCTAAATTTTACGCAAGTATGTACCTGTTTTTACTTTTAATAATAGTAATTATATTTTGTTTTATAATTTTAAATTTGTATTGTACAACGATAGTATTATTTTACCAAAATAAATGTTAAGATATTATTTGTTAAATATAATTTATGTATTTTGCACAAAAAAATCTTGTCACAACAATAGTTCATAATATTCGTTAGGTACAAGTAATTTTCTTACTTTTTGTGATTAAAAGTATTTTGGTCTACTTTGAAATGATTAAAAGAGTTTATTATATCACTCATTTTTGTTCATATTGTGAGTTCTTCTTGTAGAGGTATCTTTCCGAACGCACGGTAGACTCACTACTGTTTATCTTCATTGACGTGCAAAAGTGTCAGATGACCTATTTGAATAAATCTTTTGATCTTGAGCCAAAAACAAAATTTAACACGATGTTTTTGTTTATTTAGATAATCTTAGACTATTCATAAGTATCTGCACGCACTCCGACCAGTGACCAGATACCGATCTACCTAAAAACAAAAGCTTTGAAAGGCACAATGCCAGTGCGCATGAAAAATTATTTGCAAGGGTTTCGGCGTAGTATTAGTTGCCGCATTTAACAAGTAATCAATAGTCTCGATAATAAAATTATTATTATCCCGACGTAGGTACCTAATAATGTACAAAGTATTTTAAGATCTGTATGTGAACTTTGTGATTTTTAAATAAAACTTTCCATTAGAAAATTGTTTTTTATTTGATAAGTAATACTTACCTATACGAAAACTGCATCTATCTTGAAGGAAATAAACAATTGTATTCATGAACAATATACATACATAGCGAGTACATAGCGAATAAGAACGAACGCGGTAAGAAATCTCTTACTCAGGACACTTTCTTACCGCGTTCATCACGGCATGGCACGGACTTCTGTAGGTAAGGTTGTGACTACAACGTGCGAGTCAAGCGAGCGAAGTGAGAGCGTGCCGCGGCAGCGGCCGGCGAAGCGCCAGAACCGGTTGTGCCATGTTAAAGTACAGAGCAAGCCGACTTATGTAGGTTAGGTTTGTCTTGTGACACATGATTTTCTCATTATTTTTGTGGTGATAATGTTAAATTATAGATGTAAGTACATATTATTTTGAAAGTGCTGTAATTTTATATACAATTTTATAGCTGTTTTCATCAAATTTCAAGTGCTTTGAAATACATCCCTTACTGATGTAGCTGAGTATATCCCTATTGCCAGAAAAATATGATTTTTTACTGCTATAGGGCATTATTGAACCATACATTGTTTTCGCTCTCTCCGTACCGTGAGACCGTGAAATTTGCCTATGAAAATACATTACGGGTGCATTAATGCCTCATTTTTTTTTTTTTTTGCAATCCTGTTTATACGTATTCTGTAAATAATTTTTTTTTTTTATATAAAACTATCCTAGAGGAAAATAACAAATAACCAGCGACTTTGTAACTGTTCGCGAATGAAGTTCAGTCTTCTTCGTCAGATTGATTCCATGTATTATTAGACGTTTGCTCCCTGCTTATGCATTCAGGAGGGCAGCATACCTGCTGACTCGTGCATGGTCTAAAACAAACATCCTTATTAATTTTCTAGTGTAAGAAAAGCGGCTTTGCCCGCTCGCAATTATGAAATATGGCAGTTTGATACCAAAACTTTGACGCCCATTTTGGACCCCTTAGAGCTTGAATTTTCAAAAATCCGTTCTTAGCACACGTCCAGATAACAAAAACAACCTACATTCGAAGTTTCAAGTCTCTAGGATCAGTGGTTTGGGCTCTGCGTTGCATGTCAGTCAGTGAGTCATTTAGGATTTTATAATATAAAGTGATTAAATTACTTAAATAATAAATTAAAATGATCAATAACGTGTTTTAAAATGTCACATAAGACTATTATTGCAATAAGTAATAAGAATAAATTGATTATACTATTGAGGCGTTTTCTTAAAAAAAAATTGATAATAGTTTTCGAAGCAATAATAGATGGCGTAATTTATAAAAGCAACTAAATGTCATAATTTCTGCACCACAGACCACAGCTCAACAATTTCAAACACTTCGTTGACGCTTTTTTTTTATTATTAACATATTTCCTTGCTTTGAGAACTATTATTATTTTTAAAGAAAACGCCTCATTAGAATCATAGTACCTAATAAGAATTTTATTTAGTACTTCCACATGCCACAAGTACTTCTTAGATGAGGAGAGGTGACAACTAACTATAAATAGATCCCTAGGTAATAAGGTATGTGTTGGGTAGGAACCCACGAATGGGGCTCGCATATGACCAGTTTATTATAATAATTTAAGAGCCTACGCTCTTACATGGCCTTCCTAGGAATTTGACACAACATAACATACATTCACGCTTTTTTCCCGAAGGGGTAGGCAGAGGTGTACCCAGGACTCAGTTCCATAGTATATACACCCACTTTTCGCCAGTATGTTATTGGTCCCATGTAATAGGGGGCGAGCCTATTGCCATCTACCGGGCACAGTTCCAGACTCCAGGCAGTTATTGAGATAATTCCTTATGGAAAAATCCAATATTTATCTGCCTGACCTGCGGATCGAACCCGGGACCTCTTGATTGGCAGTCGAGCATGCGCCCTCCACGCCAAATTCCCACGTCAAATTGCCTCGGCAATTTGACACAATCCTATGAAAAATTTACCAAATCGATCACTGAGCATATAAAGTAAAATCGATGTGTTGTATTCACCTGTTTCCTCCGTCTATAATAAACCCATTCTATAAATTTATATCCTGATATTTTTATAGTGAAGTAACCTATGTCCCTATAATTTTAATTTTTCTTATAAACCCTGGGTTTTGTATTTTTTTTTTTGAACTTCCAAAAATCGCAGTTTTACTCGCGTTGGACGTTTACTAAAAAAAAATTTAGAGTTTATAAACAAAAATAAAATGATAGGGACATACTTTACTTCAACTTTAAAATATCAGGATATAAATATATCAAATAGGTTTACTGTATTCGGAGGAAACAGGGGAATACAAAACATCGATTTAGTAAATTTTCCATAGGATTATGTCAAACTGCTAAGTGGTCCTGTATCCTGATTTGATGTATTCTGTAAAATATTTTGAAATAGACATTATTTTAGTAGCCTTTTAAAATTAAAGACGAGTAAAAGATAATTTACAACAATTATTTATTAGGTACTTCAAACACACACAAAATTCATTAAGGTAGGCCCTCGGATGTAAAAAATAAAATTATAATAGATATTATTAGCATTAGTAGATGAGTGAGTGAGAATCGAAAATTATAGATTGCAGCCTGTAATTATACTTCTAGTACACCCATTTTAACATGCAGTCGACTTTTTTATGATAGTGAGTGAGAAGACGTGCAAATCAAGTGCCTGATGGTAAGCATCATGATTGCCCATATCGGACACAGTGCCACCCAGTGTTTAATAATTATAAATTCTGCACCACACTGCACTGCGCCTGTCACCCTGAAATATTAGTTGTTGAAACTCGTCATGCCCAGTAATTTCGCTGGTAACATTTCCCTTCAGACCGGAACACAGTAATGGTTGCACATTACTGCTTGACGGATAAATAACTGGCAAAGGTGTGGTACTTCCCCAGGCGGCCTCCTGCAGAGGCTTACCACTAAAAAAACTACTATTGTCTATAAAATATATAAATATATATATGTAGTCTATATAAAACTATTATATTATAGTCATTACTCTGTAACCAATCATCTCCAATTTTTTTTAGAAAAATTATTTTGGGTTCCATATAAAAAATTGCCATGGGAGCCGTGAGACCCGACAGAAGGACATATTTGAAGTGTGCAGCAGCACTCTCCGTATCCATGTATTCCAACTACTGTAATCACCAAGCCCTTACAAGCGTGGTGATTACAGCAAAATCCCCCCACATTAATAGTTTATGGCGTTCTATGGGGAAGGCTCATGTTCAGCAGTGGACATCTTCCATCTTTTGATGATCATAAGATATTAATAATATCATAATACTAACTGTGCCTCCCGTTTCACCCACATAGACATAGTTCCCGTGGAAATATCAACAAAAAGTATCATGTGCTCTTCCAGGGTCTACACTCTAAACTACCTGCATACTGCATACAGAATTTCAGCACAATCAGGTCAGTAGTTTTGGCGTGAAATAGTAACAAGCTTCCATATGGATAGATCGCAGTTTTGGTTAGATGGATGGCCATCTAACCAAAACTGCGCTAGATGGCGCTGAAGGTAAGTTAGAACTCGCAAGCGTTTTGTTCACCTTTTAAAAACGTAACTTTTTTACATTGTACTGTATTTTGAGAATTATAATATTAGCAAGATAAGATTTTTATAGACTAAATTAAAACTTTTTGTAGATAAAAATATCATGCGGAAAAGTACACACACAGTGTGTATGTGTTTTCCTTATTTACGTATCACAGTCGTGATGCCACCGATTCTGCGTCAAATAGACCATAGAAAAAGACTTATCACAGTTCGTGCAATACCAGTCTTTTTCGTACTTATGAATGGTTTTGAAGTGTTCCGTAATTTGAAATATTTCGTTATCAGTGAAAGTAGCTCGACAGTCGCAGCAAGTCAGCGTGATCCAGTTGAATTTTGGTGGCAATTCCAATTTTGGCAGAGACTGATTATTGTTGGAAGTGTCTGCTTTTAAAATACTGTATTGTATTAACGGAGAGATCGTTTCTTCAATATATAAATCATGTGGAATAGATGAAACAGATCTCTGTTCCTTGCATAGTTTTCTATAATACGGATATTTATTGCAATGCTGTCGGTATGCACCCGGCACTTTAATGGTATCCATTCCGTTAAAATCACTCATAATAGTAGCGAAAACTGTCTCGAAAAACTGATGTGTCTCCAAATCTGGTAGCTCACTGATAATCCCTTGAAAAATATGCGCAAGATTCTGCCGAGTTATACTTTTAGACCCCGTATTTGTTTTTGTGTCTTTTATTTGCACATTTTCATTAAGTATTTGCTTTATATTGCGCTCTCCGTTCTTTCTGTTAACTAGTACATGTTTTAAATGATGTACAGCCAGTCTGTTGTACGAGAAGAATTTTAATTCGATTTTGATTTGTAGCTTCCAGTAGTTAAGAATAGATTCCAAAGGGATTTCTATTATAGATATGTTTGTAGGTTGGTATTCTACGCAATTGAATATATCGTTTTCTTTATTCGGCTGACTCAGTATTAGTTCGTTGAACTGTTGTCTTGTGCAAAAGACGTCTAGAACCACTGATTTTGTGTCTACGCTTTCCATTCTTTTTGCATGTTCGTCGAGCATTTTCATTACGGCTTCGTGTGCTATAGGCCTAGCCGTATCCATCATTACTTTCAAGTATTCCTTCAAATCTTTATACTTCTTCTCCAAAGCTTGTTGTATAGAACAATGTGCCTTTTGTTTCTTTAGCAAATTGATGCCTTGGTCAAATTCATCCCATTTGGGCCAGTCTTTTAAGAACTTCTTTACGACGTTAAGGTAGATGTCTACTTCTAAATCGTGTAATGGGGCAACGTCAATGTCGAATTCTTTCTTTAATATAGATATTATTTGTATGTTTGTTAGCAACGTGTTTTGCTTGTTGTCTTTGCTTATTAAACGTTGCAGAAGCTGCATTAGGGGGCGATCTGGAAGCGAATAAAAATTATATGTATATTAAAAATTATATTAAATACAAAATATAAAAATGTTACCTTTTTAATATAATATACCGTAATATTATATTAACTACCTTTATCTTAGCCTCAAATTGAATTGGTAATAATAAGTTTACTTTACGATTTATTAAAAATAATATAACATTCAAAATCACATGCTTTTTTTTAATGTTTACTCACCATCTTCCTCATGTTTATCAGAAGGCTCCTGTTCAGTAAACTCTACCATCACGACATCGTTGGAATTATCGTCCGCATCCGACATTTTTTATATTAAGGTTTAATAATGTAATAAATAGCTTAATTTTAAAACTAGCACACCACAGATCACTATAATAGTACTACGTATAGCACACGACCGCGACGAAAAAGTTTTAAACAGGTTTTAAATCAATCAGCCTTAGTTTTAAAAAATAGACTCCTTTTGTTCTGTGAAAATAGGTAAACAGCAAAACAGTAAACGCAGTAAACAACAAAAAGCGGTCAGCGGTGATTCAATTCAATTCTTATTTTGTGGCTTGTGAAAGTGTTTTTAACACCACAACTTTGCCAATATCACGTTGGGAGATTGGACATCAAACGATGGAAATTATCCAATAAGTGTTTTTGTTTTTGTAGTTGTTTTTTTCGCGGTCAGCGGTGAAAAATAATTGAAATTATTTGACAAAATGTGAGTTGACATATATGTAGATTGACAGTTAACAGTGGCAGCATAAGAAAATTGACAGTAAAACAATATTTTTTAAATGTTTTTGCCGCGTACTTCTACATTAATTTGCTTAATTAAATGAAGACACAAAAATCCGCATTAAACAGCGTCAAATAAGTTGTATGACACACATTATGTGTTCTGTGCACACATGTAGGTTATTTCCATTGATTACATAATGTTTTGTTGTACCTGTGATAGTCCTTTTTCATGTAAAGTGTGAAATCTATCGCGGAGGTGCCGTAGTCGCAGGACTGTCGGTCTGTGCACTCTCCATTGATACCTTTCGCTGTAGTGCAGTTTTTAGAATCTATAAAAAAGCACAATAAATAACCATAACCATATAGATGAATTTCTTCTATGACCATAGCATTATTACTATACTATTATTCGGAAATGATTTTGTAGATGCATTCCGACCATAATCAGAGTGGGGTTGCTGGTACCAGGGGACGTTTGACATCTACTTATTAAATAAGTAATAATAATAAATTTTATTAGTGATTTATTTATAATAAATCGCAGATTTAAAATATTTTTTTTTAATATATCCAAAGATTGATAATATATCCTGCGGGACTAGCATGACACATACAATAAGTAATACCTAGGTATTTTATTGCATAATTGAAATTCAAATTCTCTTTATTCAAAGGTTTCAGGTTACAAATGATCATATTATTATAATAACAATTTCTTCTTTTCTGTTTTCAATTTATGGCATCTACAGGCATAGCTTTCCACATGTTTTTTCAGGCTCGATGCTTATAAATTATTAGATTAGATTCCCTTGGTCACAGAATCACAATGCTAGCAGAGCTGTTGTCTCATTGTCTCTTTCACACCGTATTACACTTCACTATACTGTCCGTGGTCCTTCTAACTTATACATATTTATAGTGAACAAAAAGGTTGATTCAGACATAACGCGGGCGCAGGACGGGTCGGGTTTTAACAAGAGGCACGCTCGACACGGTCATCTGGTCCCAAACTATGCTAGTCTAGCACAGTTGTGGTTGATGACCGTGTGTGGAAGTTGTCCCATTATAATTTTCTTTATTCATGTATAATCTGTCCCGCAGGATATATTATCATATATCCTGCGGGACTAGCATGACACATACAATAAGTAATACCTAGGTATTTTATTGCATAATTGAAATTCAAATTCTCTTTATTCAAAGGTTTCAGGTTACAAATGATCATATTATTATAATAACAATTTCTTCTTTTCTGTTTTCAATTTATGGCATCTACAGGCATAGCTTTCCACATGTTTTTTCAGGCTCGATGCTTATAAATTATTAGATTAGATTCCCTTGGTCACAGAATCACAATGCTAGCAGAGCTGTTGTCTCATTGTCTCTTTCACACCGTATTACACTTCACTATACTGTCCGTGGTCCTTCTAACTTATACATATTTATAGTGAACAAAAAGGTTGATTCAGACATAACGCGGGCGCAGGACGGGTCGGGTTTTAACAAGAGGCACGCTCGACACGGTCATCTGGTCCCAAACTATGCTAGTCTAGCACAGTTGTGGTTGATGACCGTGTGTGGAAGTTGTCCCATTATAATTTTCTTTATTCATGTATAATCTTAGAATAATTATTAATATGTTTCAATCAATCTAAACATTTTCGCTGATTCAACCGCGGGGCACAACTTTATACCTATAAATAATTAAATAAGTAGGTAATACCAACCGATCTCAATAATATCATCAGTCTGCATCACAGTGACGTCATCAGTAATTTTGTTCTGGGGCAGTTGTGTGGACAGGCCCACGTAACACAGCATGATCAAAACACTGCAAAAGGCAAAAATGGCCCTAATAATACAGTAATATAATCAACATAATATCTAATGGATAACAGCCGCAATGTAGTTTTGCGTAGCGTAGAACTTTTAATTTATCAAAGTTTAATGTGTAGGCCTACGGATCGGTTACTTAAGACGTTCATACGAGTACATGATAGGTTAGGCGTCAATCAAAAACTATCAATCCTATTTGCCGCAAATAGGTATAGTGCGACACAAAAGTTTAGAAATTAATTATTTTGGAACTACAAAAAATGTAATAATGGCAACATCCCATTACTGTCAGGCAACTGTCACGTTTGTGTCAAAACTATTAAATTACCTATTAATATTGTTCTCGGTTTTTAATGTTTTCGAATATAATTTAGAACAGGATACATACAATTTTTAGTGATTTAGTGGAAAATGAACAGAACAATCCGTGGCGGTGTTCGACAAATAATTTATATGGTGTATATGCAACGCTTGCAGGAGTTTCAACTCGGAAAATTACTTTCTCCTTTGGATGATGTTTACAAGAGAACAGCGGAAATGACAGGTATGTCTTAGCAACAATACTAATAAATCATTATTATTGCACTCAATTGCGAGATTAAAACCATTTAATACTCTTTAATTTTACCTAAAAATAGATAGCTTGAGTTCCTTTGAGGTTATATAAATTTTTCAAAACAGTGTCCATTTATAGTAGGATTTGCAGTTTTTGATACTTTTAGCACGTATTTACTTATTACGTATAAAAGATACGTTTACTAGTACGTATGTGATTCGAGTGATTAAAATGTTTATTTTACTACACCCAATACGTATACCTACACCCATGTAGCTCAATGAAATTTAAGAAAGAGGAAATATTATAATAAAATAAAAGAGTATATGTACTTAATAAGTATTTATTTTAAAATAAAGGCAACTGCATTTTAAAAGTTGAAAATACTTTAAGACGAGTAAATAAAAAAAAAGGTTTTTTAAACATTATCCTATGTTATTGTGTATCTAATTTGTAAATACTATAATATGTATATTATTATAATGTTTTTTTACGTTTTAGGTGTATCAGAATCATTCTGATAGAAGAATCGCTATAGAGGGAGTAAAACATAACGGAAACTTCGGAACTCCTCCAAAACACAGAAAAGGCCGGCCAAAAAAAGAGTTACTAATACGATTTTGTAAAGTGCACCATTCGCCAAAAACTTTCATTATTCTATGCTGTGAATCTGTGAAGAAGGAGATCCCTACATTCTCTAAATTATGAAGTATAATATTACGAGACGATATTTATTGCGATGGAAGCAGAGAGCGTTTACAAAACGATTTATAAGAAATTGGGATAAATTTTCTAATAATGTCTTGTTTTTGATACAATTTAGTCTTTTTTTAAAGTTTGTTTCAGTATATAGTTAAATAGGTTGTAAATATTACATAATATAGAAGATTAAAGTCAAATAGCACAGTACCGGTGATACATAGCTCTCGCGCGAACCATACATAATGTACTTGTTTTTTCTATAATGTTTATAGTAATAAAAAAAGTCCTTTTAAAATGCTTTGTTGAAATAAAAATACATTTATGGAAAAAAAAATTGATTTTTTAATTATTAGTAGTATAAATATGGGCAAACTGGCTTTTATTAAATAAAGACTAAACAATACAGCTACTTTCTTAGAATCTACCTTAACTAAATACACTATGCTATAGAACTACTATGCTTCGAAAATCCATTGGCCGACATGTAAGCCTATTGGAAATCCAAGTGCTCTAAAACCACTTAGATAATAAAACATAACATCACGTCTTTTTCTCATGTAATAGGGGGTGATACTATTGCCATCAACCAGGCACAAATCCAGACAGAAAATTCGTAATGGAATAATCCAATTATGTAAAATATTTAATCAAATTTATTATTATATAAAAACTAAATCGAACCTAGCAGTAGCGCTTGCGCTCACTATTGAGGCAGTGAGGCAGTATCAAGTATCAAGTTTACCAGTCCTTATCCTAATCCTTACTTTTATGAAATAGGATTCCAAGCTTGATTTGTTATTTATTGACTAGAATTTCTAGGTGAACGAGTTACATAGACCCTTTTTCCATTGGAGATCTTCCATTAGAGAGGTAAATAATATAGAAAATAAATATAAATCGCAAAGTATCAAAATTGTTTATAGGTAACTTTAAGTATTGCCATACATATGACAAGTGGCGCCCTCAATTAATTTCTAAACTTTTGTGTCGCACTATATTTAAAGTCTTAGGAATTTATTTTTCTGAAAAATACCCATTTGCCGTTTTAAAACATATCTTTTGTAGTATTATTGGTTTAATGCCACTTTATAATTAATTGTTACCTACTTTAAATAAAACACTAGTGGAGAAATTATATTTGTTCTATTGTCGTCATTGATTCCTCAAAGTTTGTATAAGAACTTATGTCGGCACCATAACAGACTGATCAGTGTTATTAGCGCCAAGAATAAATAAACAGGCAAATGTCGAACTCGCGGGTTTCACAAAAATGGTCAACTTATGAAAAATTTTATTATATTTTTTTACTCACATTAAGTTTGACACGTCCATGTTGTTATCCAATGAACTTGTAACTGATGGCTTAACGATCTAATTATTATTATTATAATCAATAATTGTGTATAATGTTAATTGAGGTTGACCTAATTGATATCGAAGTTATTTCTAAGCTATTTATGGAATGTGATTTTCTATTATAAGTAATTAAGTATTATATAGTTAAGATACTGCCTCGGTGGACGTAGTGGGCGTAAGCTTATTAACCGATCATAGGTCCTGGGTTCGATCCCCAGGTCAGGCAGTGTTATTTTAATTTTTGCATTATTAATTATCTCTGACAGCCTGGAACTGTGCCCGGTAGATGGCAATAGGGTCACCCCCTATTACATGGGACCAATAACATACTGGTGACATCTGGGTGTACCTATATGGGACTGAGTCCTGGGTACACCTCTGCCTACCCCTTCGGGAAAAAGGCGTGATTGTATGTTATGCGTCAGTATTATAATTGTTTCGATTATGTAATTTAATTGGCCACTTTTTGGATAGTGCTCTATTCACTATTTATTAGGTAGAGTTTACATTATATTACATATTAAACTAAGAACATAAAATAATATCAATTTTTTTTCGGAAGGGCTAGGCAGAGTTAGGACCCAGTAATAGAAGCCTATAGCTCGGCACAGTTCCAGACTCTAGTCTGAAATTAAGAGCGTACGCGGCCTTCTAGAAATTTGACACAATCCTATTCAAAACTCAAACTCAAACTCAAACAGATTTATTCAAATAGGTCATAATCTGACACTTTTGTACGTCAATGAAGATACAGTACTGAGTCTACCGTGCGTTCGGAAAGATACCTCTACAAGAAGAACGCACAAGAAACTTGTAGGGCTTAATTTTTTCAACAGATAGTTTCACAATATTTGGTTTGGTTACATTCGTTTTCTTTGAAGGTGCCGCGAGGCGGCTATGCAGAAGTTTCCAGGCATCTTTGTCCTCTATGTACTGGTTGACTTTATAATAAGCCTTCTTAAGTAAAGTAGATTTTATATAGGTTTTGAATTTACCCTCTGAGAGCCCAGTTATCTCTTTTGGGATTTTATTATAGAAACGTACACTATTTCCTAAGAATGTCTTTTTATTTGTTTTAGATAATCTAAAGCTAGGTACAGCTATTTTGTCTTTATTCCTAGTATTAAAATTATGAAGGTCACTATTTAATTTTAATTTATGTAAATTTTTACGCACATACATGATGTTCTCATAAATGTATAAGGATGGTAGGGTCAGTATGTTTATTTCTTTAAATAATTCCCTCAGGGATTCGCGTGGACGCATCTCATAGATGGCACGAATCGCACGTTTTTGTAGTATAAAGATAGTTTCTATATCTGCAGCTGACCCCCACAACAGAATCCCATAAGACATCAAGCTATGGAAATATGCAAAGTACACTAATCTCGCCGTGGCTACATCTGTTAGTTGCCTAATTTTATAAACCGCGTAAGCTGCAGAGCTTAGTTTCCCTGAGAGCTCGGTGATATGAGTGCTCCATTGCAGTTTAGAGTCTATATTTATGCCAAGGAACAAAGTTGCATTGTCAATATTGAGTCTTTCACCGTCAAGAACTATGATTGGTTCTATACTTCTGACGTTAGGCAACGAAAATTTCAAACATTTAGTCTTTTTCGCATTCAATAACAGATTGTTTGCTGTGAACCATCTGGATATACTTGCTAAAGTATTATTAACATGTACTAGTGAAGTATCCTTCCTATCAACTTTAAAAATCAATGACGTATCATCGGCAAATAGAACTATATCTGCTAGACCGTGGACCATGTAAGGCAAATCGTTAATATATGCCAAAAACAGGAAAGGACCCAAAATAGATCCCTGTGGGACTCCCATCTTGACAGGAGAACTAGCAGATGTGATACCATTGACGCTAACCTTCTGCTGCCTACTAGACAAGTATGATTCCACCAGGTTCAGGGCATTCCCATGAATTCCATATACTTCTAACTTGCGCAGTAACGTGCAGTGTTCTACACAGTCGAATGCTTAATGCCTATGAAACATTTACCAAATCGATGTTTTGTATTCCCCTGTTTCCTCCGAATATAATAAACTCATTAACTCATTCTATAAATTTATATCCTGATATAGTGAAGTAACCTATGTCCCTGTCATTTTAATTTTTCTTATAAACCCTTCCATTTTTCATAGTGAACTTCCAAAAATCACTCGCGTGATTGGACGTTCACTACAAAAAAAATAGTGTTCATAAACAAAAATTAAAATGATAGGGACATACTTTATCTTTAAAATATCAGGATATGAATATAACAAATAAATAGGTTTACTGTATTCGGAGGAAACAGGGGAATACAAAACATCGATTAAGTAAATTTTCCATAAGATTGTGTCTAACTGCTAGGATGTCCTCATTCAAAGAAAATCCTTTTTTTTTAAGAAACCCCTACCAATGTCCGTATTACTTTTTTTCTGACTCCATTGTCGACAGTATCGCTTGCGAATGACTATGCCACCGAGGCAAAACGTAAGCACATAACATAACATACATTCACGCCTTTTTCCCGAAGGGGTAGGCAGAGGTGTACCCAGGACTCAGTCCCATAGTAGATACACCCACATTTCGCCAGTATGTTATTGGTCCCATGTAATAGGGGGCGAGCCTATTGCCATCTACCGGGCACAGTTTCAGACTCCAGGCAGTTATTGAGATAATTCCTAATGGAAAAATCCAATATTTAACACTTTGCCTGACCTGGGGATCGAACCCGGGACCTCTTGATTGGCTGTCGAGCATGCGCCCTCTACGCCACCGAGGCAGTCAAACGTAAGCAATCTGGGAATATTTGCACAATTGCGGCAAAAAACAATAATAGATAGATATAACAATATTGTTTGTAGGTACATGAGTACGTTTCATAGAAGGTACCAATATTATTTGATTCGCTAAATCCTACTGATATTACAAATGCGAAAGTCTTTGAAGATGGAAAGATGTTTGTAACTCTTTCACGTCAAAACTACTGAACCGATTGGGCTGAAATTTGGCATGTAGGCAGCTTAGACCCTGGAATAACACATAGAGTACTTTTTATCCCGATATTCCCACGGGAACGAAGACTACACGGGTGAAACCGCGGGCACAGCTTGTTGGTAATAAATGAGACGTTCGAAATGAAACTCCTTTTACGTAGGTTGCCTTGAAAACACTTGTGAATACAAAAATGTATTCATTTGTCTTTTGTGCTATAGAAAATGCTACCACAGAATAAATAATAGTACTTAAGTAACTATACTTACTTATAAACTATAGCTTATTATGTGATAGCTAAACAAAAAAAAAATTTTTGGTCATATTTTCTTAAATTAGGTACCTACATAAATAGAATCATATTAGGTCATTGATAATAAACAAAACGGGAGATGATGGCACGTGCAATTTGCTCAGTGTGAAGTTTGCACAGTGACATATTATAATGAATAACAAAGATATGAAAGACGTACCTAAGACCGAAGTGCGACCGAGACAACAATATTAGTCGCTCGTACGACCTATGTTTACTGACGTACGTGGACCTAATGGGACCTAATTAGAGCTTTCCATTTTCAAGAAGCCAGTACCTCATCTCCCCTTTCCTTTAAATCAATGTATACAGCAAATACATTTGTCTGTTCTGACGTTACCTGACTATTAACGCGACGCATCACGCATCAGCAAATGTTTTGTTTTGTAGTGAGGACGTATAAAAAATAAAAGCGTGGAAAAAAAAGAAATGCTTTTTTTTTATTCACAACTCAAATTCTATACCTACAATAATAATCATTTTAAATTATGTTAAAAGCATTATTTTTAATTGAAATTATACATACATTAGCAGAGATTAGAGATCACATTTTCATATAATACATAATTTCATTCATAAATAATAAAAAATTGAGCTTTACTTATGAAATTAAATTAAAACAAATCTTATTCGTAGCCGAAAGATTTCAATCTTAATATTATCTATATTAATAAAAAACGGGGTAATTTTATGGCTATGGCAATACCAAATGCAAAAAAAAATCGTTGCCACGAAATGCATGCAGTAGACGGCTAGAAGACAAGGACTTCCGTTTTGGTATGTTCATTGCAACTTTAAACTTGCATTATATAAACTCATACATACTTCAGAAAACGTCAGAGGGCGTCACAGACTCAACCTTAAAAAAACCCTGCTTTTATGAATTTAACCATAAATGAATTTAATAATAATATGAGACGGAAGTGGCAGGTGCCAGTCTCTAGCAATAGCCCGGTTACCATCCATCTAGAAATCACACTTATAAACAAATCATGTAGTTTCCATCCATTCACAGTAGTCCTTGCACCTAGCGGGATCTGTCTTTGAGCGCATCTTCTATTTCAGAGATGGACCCCGACAGGTGTTATTCATTACCTTCAGATTAAAAGCTCATAGGGGCGTCTATATATTGTACTTTAAAAAAATGGTCTCCGTTACACGCCTACTGAACCGATTAGGCTGAAATTCGGTATAAGATAGTTTAGACCCTGGGTATATATGGGTAATAACACATAGGGTACTTTTTATCCCGACATTCACTCAGGAACGAAGACTACGCGGGTGAAACCGCGGGGTACGGCTAGTATTCATATTTTATTAGAAGATATTAGCAAAATAACTTTTTCTTAAAACTTAACATTACGAAATCCATTTGCCTACTAGAGCGTATAATATGAACGGATATATAAATAGGATCATTAAATGCGGCAAAGAAATGTATTTTTTTTTATTGAAATGTAAGAGAGGATGTCAACTAGACCGTTTCGCAATCATCTCGTGGAGGAGCGTTAATATTCCATAAACAATTTCCAATGCGAACGCAGTCGAAACGACCTAGAGCAGACCTTTTATATATATTCCGCAATATTCCGTTCCGGTCTAGTGGACAGACGGCTTTATAAAAACATTAAGCATCTTCATCATTTCCGCTGTCATTAGAAACTTCACCGTCGCCCAAAAAAACTTCCTCCTGAGCTAAATTCAAAAACTTTGCGTTATTAACTTGCAACACCGACGCCATAGCCAAGCCCGTGCCCAAACTATACTCTATGGGCTTCAAACTCTCATCTACATTGTCTATGGCCGGTTTTACCCGAACGTTCGGGCAATTTTTCCTCCTGGCAACCCTGTGTCGACGGACATCTTTCAGCAACTGTCTTTGTTCCTCGTAATAATCCAAATCGCTTTCTGACGACGAAGCAGTTATTTCCAAGTCCCTTTTTGTGAATTTTATATTTAAATCTTTGTAATTGACTTGTTTGTTCATCCCATCTACTTCGATATCGCTCAAGTTGTCCGAAAAATGGCTGAATTCATGTTTTTTTCCGGGGTTGGGTTTTTTAAACCAACGAACTACGCATAACTCCTTATTTTGACTTCTGCAAGTTAGGTATTTACTCTTTGCGTTCAAAAATGCATTTGCCTCAAAGAAATCGCCTTTTATGTCCGACTCTTTCTCGTAATGATCGATTTTCAAATTGTATTTTTTTATTTTATCGTGTTTCTTCTCATTTATCTTGTAGTGCCTAAATAATTTTCGTTTCTTATGAGTCCTAAGTTTCGATATGTAACCTTTTCTGTCAATAAACTCGTCGAAGTGGATTTGCCGCGGAAATTCTGGCACGATTTTTAATTCCGGCATCGTTTTGGAAAGAGCTTGCCTTTCCCTTTCCCTCATTATGTCCTCTCGCTTCCCCAATTTTCTTTTCAATTCGCACAGAACTATTTTGGTGTTTTCTTTTTCCTTTTTCCCCGGCGCTGTGGTTATATCGGCTGTAAGCAGAACACTTGCGTCGTCTTCAGTTTTGACGAAATAAAAAACTTCATCTTTTGTCTCTGGTTCTCTGTCATCGATTGTCATAATTGCCGTGCTTTCTATCAGGTCTTTTTCTTGGCACATATCGGGCTCCTCATTTGCCTTTCCCTTTATTTTTTTCAATCTCAATTGAGAGCTTTGTATTGTTGTCAGACATTTGGTTATATTATCAATTAATTCATCAATATCTTTGTTTAAAACATTTAAATCTAATTCCTGATTATTTAAAGCACACGAATCCAAAAACATGTCCAAGCTGTTGCTTTTATTTAGCGCTAGTTTTAATTCCAGACAAACTCTGGCAACACCGGTGTGAATGTCAGCGTACAGCCAATTATTATTAATGGCAACACCTAGCTTTTTTGTTTCGTTTTCTCGGTTGCCGGAATTTTTTAATAGTCTGTACATGCGTTGCAAGGATTCGTGGTTTTGCTGTAACTCTTCGTTTATGTTTTTAATTAGTACATTGTGTAGCCAGTATATTCTTTCGTTGTGGTTTTTGTACAGATTTTGTGTTTTTGGGGAGGGTATAAAATGCGCCATGGCAATGTGTTTAAGTAAAGTTGATTGGACCACTAGAAACGCGTGGTGAATTTGCTGTAAAAAAAAAAGAAACAGGTTATGGTACTCGTGTGGGGCGTTTTCTTTAACAAGAATAGTTCACAAAGAAAGAAAAGATGGCGTTATAAATAGAAAAAGAAACTTCACATTAAAAACGTTAAAATTGACCTGTTAAGTATGCATATCTAGTTATCTAGGCTTGATTAGGTATTTGACATTATTTTCATTCTACTTAAATGTTGTTTACAATATAAAAATAACGTTAATATATTAGTAACAAATCTACTTTGACGTTTATTGCTGTTCTACATTAATATGCTATGATTCCATCGAGAACTACTCCTCTTTTTTAGGGTGCTGTACCTCAAAAGGAAAAAAAGGAACCCTTATAACATCACTTTGTTCATCTGTCTGTCTGTCCATCGGTCAAGACACGTTTTCACAGGAACGCGCGGAGGTATCAAGTTGAAATTGATATCAACTGCGGACCGCAGATCTGAGTCGTAGTTGAAAGTAGTGGCTGTAAAAATTTCATACTTCTAGGTCCTAAAAACATAAACATACATTCACGCCTTTTTCCCGAAGGGGTAGACAGAGGTGTACCCAGGACTCAGTCCCATAGTAGATACACCCACATTTCGCCAGTATGTTATTAGTCCCATGTAATAGGTGGCGAGCCTATTGCCATCTACCATTCTAGGTCCTAGGTTATCGCAATCAAAAGTTATGGCCACTTTACTGCACATTTCCATACTTTGCGCAAGGAACTAATAGATGGCGCTGTATGCTCTTAGTATATAGGTATGGACAACTTATTTTTTTAACAAAATTTATAAATATTCACTCACCGTTAGATTAGCCTCATCGTTGCGTCCCACAGCGTCCCAAGCCACATCGTCCCGTATCCACGGCACATTGCCCAACAGAGCAGAGGACGCGCGTGACATTAACACTGACAACTCACTCTGTTGTCGACGTAGCATTGTGTGAAGGGCCTCTATTACTGATGATAGCGAGCCACTGGGGAAAAACAACAATAATATTATGGGACAACTTCCACACTCGGTCATCTGATCCCAAATTAGACTAGAAGCCTGTACTATGGTAACCAGATCACTGATATACATACTTATATAAGCTTATAACACACAGACACAGATCAAACAGTTCATGTACACAAATGTTTGACCTGGCTGGGGATCGAAACCGGGGCCTGCGGCACAGAAAGCAGAGTTACTACCATCTGAGCCAACGAGGCTGACAATGATATAAAGTTTATTAATATATGTTCTCAACAATGGACGTGGGGAATATAAAAAAAAGTTCATTTTTAAGGTTTCATTCCTCATGATTAAAAAGGAACCCATATAGAATCACTTTCTTTTTTTTTTTTTTTCTTTCTTTGTCTGTCCGTCTGTCAAGACACTTTTTAACGGGAACGCGTGGAGGTATCAAGTTGAAATTGATATCAACTACTCAGATCTGCGGTCCCTTGTGGCTGTAAAAAAAATTATAATTCCAATTTAACACATTCAAAAATTATGGCCATTTTACTGCATATTACCATTCTTTGTGCAAGGAACTAATAGAAGGCGCTATATGTTATATGTTCTAGGTATCTATTATTACCCTATACCATTATAACATAACAACATACATTCACGCCTTTTTCCCGAAGGGATAGGCAGAGGTGTACCCAGGACTCAGTCCCATAGTAGATACACCCACATTTCGCCAGTATGTTATTGGTCCCATGTAATAGGGGGCGAGCCTATTGCCATCTACCGGGCACAGTTACAGACTCCAGGCAGTTATTGAGATAATTCCTAATGGAAAAATCCAATATTTAACACTTTGCCTGACCTGGGGATCGAACCCGGGACCTCTTGATTGGCAGTCGAGCATGCGCCGACTACGCCACCGAGGCAGTCAATACCATTATAGAAGCGGTTATTCCAAAACCAATCGTTTTTATTTCACTTCTATACAATATGTATTTACAGAGTTATTGTACACTAGCTGCGCTTCGCAGTTTCACCCGAATAGACTTCGTTCCCATGGGAATATAGGGATATATAGTACCCTATGTGTTATTCCAACGTCTAAGCTATCTATATACCAAATTTCAGCTCAATCGGTTCAGTAGTTTTGGCGTGAATACGGAACAAACACACACAAACAGTGTTAGCGCTGTTTTTTCTGTGCCATCTAGATGGCGCTGAAGTCGAGTTAGAACTCGCTAGCGTTTTGTTTACCTGTTACACACGTAACTTTTTTTTACATTGTACCGAGATTTAAGATTGATGATTATAAACCTTGTCTAATTTAGCTTGTTCAATGACAGCTGAACAAAAAAGATTTTTATTGTCATAATATCTCCTTAATTAAGGTACATAAATGGTGTCTTATCGGGTAATTAAACATGCATTTAATAAAGTATTAACTCTTTTAGAACTGAATTTACATGGCCAAAAATCAATTTTTGTTCAGCTGCCATTGTTAAAGCTATATCTGACAAAGAGTAGTAAGAACTCTCGAAATATTAATTAAAACTGCCATGTAATATAATCCGCATCATTCCGCCATGAAGTTTACGCGCCAACCCATCGGTCAGGAGTTCAAAATGAAGGTAGACATATGCAGAATGTGTCACTAAAATGAAAAGATGTATAAATATCTTTTCATCTCTGTGAGGTATATCTTTCATTTAGTTCAGTAGTTCAATTAGTTCAGTGATACAAAAGAGAGCTTTTGTTTGACGTTCGAATTTCGTTCACCAGTTCGCTCGTTCATTTATCCCGTCTATTTCACTAGCCCATCTCGTTCACAAATCCTTCTCATTCTCTGAACGAAAACTAGTAAATTTTTAATTTTTGCTGGATAATTTGAACTGTAAATTAAACATAAGGCGAGATTTTCTTTTAATTTGATATTTTTCATAAATTATGGAAACAGAAATTAACATATCAGAACTACTGCACTACTGGACTAGTTGAATCCTCACTGAAGTATTGAATGAAGTACGAAACACATCTAAAGTACTTCATTTCCTTCATTCATTCGTGAACTACACACGGCTAAATGAAAGTAACCATGAGTAACTCAGCAAATCTTTATGAGTCACGGATCAGCTCACAGCCCATTCACTTCAGCCGTAACCGTGAACCGACTCACAGATCAGCTCAAAAATCAATTCATCACATCTCGAAACTAAATGCATGTATTGAACTATTCAGATGATATATCCAATATGAGTCTAATGAGAGCCATTTAGCGAATAATGAGCAAACCTTTGCAGTACACATAAAATCAGCTCATAATTTTGTAACTAATGTTACGGGTCAAAAAAATGCGACTCGCGTTCGATTTTCGACTCTCAAAATGCGTGACAAGGTTGTTTTCTTTGGAGTGACAGTGATGAGTACATGAGCCGCAAGCCACCAATGAGCTGTTTAGTTTATAGTTGAGCTGTGACTCGGTGATTCAAACATACATGATCTGTATATTTGAGTCAGCTCAGAGCTGAGTTACCCACGCCTAAATGAAAGTTAATCCACTCACATATGTGTACAAAGCGCCTTGTACTCCTTCAAGCAGGCGGCGGCTCGACGCGCCAGGGTCAAGTACTCTCGCATGTTATTCAACAAGTGAGTCAGATTGCCTCGACACAGCCAGCGGTGGTAGCTGCGGATCGTTATTGGCACCGATGCATAGCCTGTTATGTACAGTAGGGCTGAACGGTCTAACCTGGAAACCAGATAATAACTGCTCAATCTCAAAGATATTTTTATGATGGTGAGTAACAAGACGAGCAAATCAGTTGCCTGATGGTAAGCATCACGGTTGCCCATATCAGACACAGTGCCACCCAGTGTTTTAAATTTATAAATTCTGCGCCGCACTGCATTGCGCCTGTCAGCCTGAGATATTAGTTGTTGAAACTCGTCATGCCCAGTAACTTCGCTGTTAACATTGTCCATCAGTCCAGAACACAATATAATAGTGAGTGACAAGACAAGCAAATCAGGTGCCTGATGGTAAGCATCATGATTTCCCATATCAGACATAGTGCCACCCAGTGTTTTAAAATTAAAAATTGTGCGCGGCACTGCACTGCGCCTGTCACCCTGAGATATTAGTACAAGTTACAACATTACATACAAGTGATGTCTGTTGTAATATGAGCACCCATTCCTTTAAAATGGCTTGTAGTGCTACAATGCATTAAACTTATAAATATACGCATAAAAATTGACTTTTTGTGAGAAAAAATTGTGTTGTATAAATACAAAAGGTTAGATAGATAATAATTTATTGTACACCACACTTATAGAAATAACACAATGCATGCAGAAAAACTATACTTAAATCTTTTGTACATTTAATTATGGTAGTCTTATCACAATAGCAGGTTATGGGAGCTAGTAAGGCCTTACCTCCTTGGAGTGATCACGCAGCATGCAGCAAGCACTGCAGCTGCACACATAGCAGTCTCCCCCCTTGTGAGCCATCCTCCCCCACTGCCCCCCGCTGCAGACCACACCTCTGTAGCCGAGGGAGCTTCCTGCTCCACCTCTATACTGTCTTCACGGAATAGAAGACCACTCTCTAGTATTGTTATTATGTGCTGACGACTGTACAGGAGCTGTAAGCAATAATAACAATAATAATAATATGGGACAACTTCCACACGGTCATCTGGTCCATAACTAGGCTAGCAGCCTGTACTATGGTAACCAGATGACTGATATACATACTTATATAAGATTATAACACCCCAGACACAGATCAAACAGACATGTTCATGCACACAAATGTTTGACTTGCCTGGGGGTCAAACCCGGGGCCTGCGGCACAGAAAGCAGGGTTACCATCTGAGCCAATGAGGCTTTTTTTTTATTAGTGAGTGACAAGACGAGCTAATCAGGTGCCTGATGGTAAGCATCATGATTGCCCATATCAGATACAGTGCCACCCAGTGTTTTAAAATTCATAATTCTGTGCGGCATTGCACTGCGCCTGTGACCCTGAGATATGAGTTGTTGTATCTCATCATGCCCAGTAATTTCGCTGGTAACATTGCCCTTCAGACCGGAACACAGTAATGTTTGCACATTACTGCTTGGCAGATGAATAACTGGCAAAGGTGTGGTACTTCCCCAGGCGGCCCCCTGCAAAAGAGGCCTACCACTACATAACAAACTATTATTATTAGCTGTCTAGCTAATAGTTTTAATTTAACACAATTACTGCTGATTACAGAACTTGACAGCCCTATCAGCCATCAGTTCTACGTGCTATGTGCCGCCCATTGCCACTTCAACTTGCTAATCCTCTGGGCTATGTGGGTAACTTTCGTTTGTCTACGGATCTCCTCATTTCTGATTCGATTCTCACAGAGAAATTCTGAGCATAGCTCTCTCCATAGATTGTTGTGTAAGTCAACACTGGTAATACATACTGGTCGAAAACATTCAAGTTGAGACACTGAGGTATTTTGAACGAGAAGGTATTGCATCGGTTTCCGAACGCTACCCAGCCTAGTTGGATTCGACGATTGACCTCTTTCTCAAAGTTGGACCTACTGAGTTGGACTGCTTGTCCTAAGTAGGTAAAATATATATGCAATTTTTCAAAACCAGGACCTCAAGTATAGCAGTAGCGCTACCACTAGACTAGCTAGAGGCATAAATAGAGGTAATCAAGACCGCCTAACAAATGGCGCGATTTGCGGCATCCGTCGAAACCCGCAAGTTCAAAGGTGTCTTTTTTACAGTTATTCAGTTATTCATATGTATTAAACTCACCATATTGGGCCTGAATTTGATAGCTATCCATTTTCTAGATAATATTGGAGGCGTAAAATCCTGTTTCATATATAATGCCATCTGAAAATATTATTAATACATAATTTTTGTAAAGTAAAAACAGAGATCAGCTGATTCATACAAGGTTATTCAAAGATAATTATTAGTGATTCTAATAATATATTTATAGACTTACGATTTTGTGCTGTTTATGACTTAATTAGATGTTTTTAACATTGTTTTTTTTTGATAAAATAACCAAATCGCTTGAATTCTTGAACAAAATCGACTTTTTCACAGATCACATAAGATCATCAAAATTCGTTTGTATTCTGTGCATCAAACTCTAGATGTATCTTCCTACTAGATCACAGATCACTATAATTAGTACTACTAGATCCTACTAGAACCTCAGAGTTTTTGTGTTCCCTTTTGACACGACAGAACATAGTTATTCTGGTAGGTAACAATGACGTCGGACATTGACAGATCAGATTTTTTCTATTTGCAATGGCTTCACACGGTTCACATAAATGCGCTGTATGCATGCCCCGGTAGCACAGTGACCAGGGAAAATGAAGTCCCCGGGGGTTAGAACGAGACAGCAGATATGCAATGTTCGGGCACGAAAGAGAAAAAAGACGGGGAAAATAGCTTATCCCCTTGCTATGCTAGGCGGGCTGATCTAAGACTTGATTACAAATTACAACATTTTAAATTTTAACCATAGATAATACATATAAACTGGATTTTAACTGCCAATTATTACATGCTAGTCCATCTGCAAACTTTTTTTTTTTTTTCTTTTTGTAGTCTGCTTTTTGGCAATCTGTCTGGGCAACAATAATCCAAGCTGCTGTTTGATGATCTCACAGCTTGTATATGTGTTCTGTGTCTCACAGTGTCATGTCGTGTTTATCAGGAGATTTGTCCATTGAATCATCTCTCATTCTTTGGGCACGAATCTTGCTGCTAGTCCATGTATGGCGTTTCAGCCGGGAGAAATGAGACTCCCTGGACCTTGTAG
This sequence comes from Hemistola chrysoprasaria, assembly GCA_947063395.1. Lineage (NCBI taxonomy): Eukaryota > Metazoa > Arthropoda > Insecta > Lepidoptera > Geometridae > Hemistola > Hemistola chrysoprasaria. The sequence continues at coordinate 3,857,888 of OX346736.1, read as the reverse complement.
TTGAGCAGCAAGTTCGTTTTTGTGCCTAAAAAGTCGACTTTGATAGCCTCTGCTGTATCTGCTACTCATCATAAATATATAAAAATCTTGTGTCACGATGTTTGTCCCGAATAAACTCCAAAACTACTGAACCGATTTCAATCAAATTTCACATGTACCCGTATTTTGGTCTAACTTACTGGATAGGATAGTTATCATCTCAATTATTCGCTAAGTCGTGAATGTAAACGAATAAAATGTATCAATTAATTGTTTCTTAAGCAAGTGTTTATCTACTGTTTAGTTTTATGAAGTTCTCATAGATGGCGGTGTACGTTGATTCATCGATAAAATTCTTCAATATTGTTTGACATCTAGGTTGCAAATACACCCAATAGATGGTGCTGTGTTCTGTTTCGTAGAATATAAATTCTATTACTTTATTTCACGTTATATTTATTTATGCTCACGATATAACCGTATTATTTTAATGGTTTGTGACTGATATTTTTATAATTATACTGCGTATGTTACAATATTATTACCATTAATAACAAAAAAAAATTGTACTATTTTTGTTAGAGAATTATTAAAGTCTTGGCGCCAAATTTTAATCAAAGTTTCAAGACCTGGCCATCAAATTCTATCGAGTCGCCATCTCTGGTTTGAATGTCCAAAGCTTTGGTATCTCATTCGTTCTCGAGACCTCCTCTGAGCGTAAACAAAGCTCCCTCTCGAACCATCGAGATCGAACAATCGATCAATCGATTCTTCTCGAAACATGCGAACTAGAACGTTCGGGAAATTCAAGGTTCAGGTATAAATACTGGCGCCGAGTGTCACCGCAGTTCAGTTCCTTTTTAAACGAGTGAATTAATACTAGGTATCTCCCGGAAAGTGATAGTCTCAGTAAAATCTCCACGCATTTTGAACAAGAATATGAATTTTTCAATTGAGTACTCCAGTTTTATTTTAAATTTAGGTAATTCGATTTTACCGGAAGGGTTTTATTTCCTCAGTTGCGATTAGAGAAATAAAATATGGCGGTACGAAGTTCGCCGGGTCAGCTAGTAATATATACTATTAAAGCTTGCAAATGAATCATAAAACTTTAGGAATAACCAATGGATATAGGAAACACAATTAAAACACATTTCACAGACATTCTTTTTGTATTTCACATAACACCAAATAAAACTAAAATAATTGTAAAACAAAACAACTTCATACCAAGCCCAATGGAAATAAAATTAAATGCATCACATAACATTTCATATAAAAACACAGAAAATTATTTAATTTACTTCAAGTATTTCCAATTTGACAACTTCTTACTTTTAACTAGGGCAGGTGACCCGGTTTTGGCCATTTTAAGAGTTTGTCGCTACTAAAGCGTTTGGTGATTCACCTTATCAGTTATCTCTGACATCATTTTCATCATAAGTCATTAGAAATATATTAATCTGACCTTATATAACCTCGTAATTACAAAACTCCCAATAGATAAGTTTTTTTTAAGAAAAAACATCGGAAGTGGCCTTAGAGCCACTTCTGGCCACCTTTTACCCGTTTGTGGCCATACTGTGTGCCAGTTTTGGCCATTATGAAATAAAATATCAATGAATTATAAAATTAGGGTAGTATTTATTAGTAATCACTGAAAATGGCACAATTAACTATTCCTTAATTAGGTAATTAAAATCATCTTAACAAAATAATATATTAAGTTGGTACATTAGTGTTAATGAAGGAACCAAAAGTAATCAATAGAATATCTTAACATTAACAAAGTGGACAATTCTTACAGGCTACATAATTGGACTACACAGTTTTAAAAGCAAATAAAAACTTTGAGTTTACTTAATATCTAATCTTTGAATGAGATCAAGTTTCAAAATACTCTCTTATGCTTATTACCTCTTTATTAGTCTTATGATAGTCTGTATAACAGTCTTGTGTTTATTACAAGACCATAATTTCAGATGTTATATGCCAACCAGAAACTAGTCTAAATTCTAATCTTAGGTACGTCTTAGTAAGGTAAAGTAAATTAATAACAATCTATTAATTATTCATCTAATTATTAATCACAGACTTTAAACAACAAAATAAAAATTAATTGGGCACATTTCTAAATAAATGCTTCAAATAATCAATATTGTTACAAGTAATATCACCAAACTCTAGTACATACCGTTACCTTATATATCATATATGCTAGGCAAATATTTCTCCATCTCCGATACTTTGAAAAATCCCCTATTGTTATGCTTAAGTGGAGGACTTATGATTTCCACGATATCGCGTATTGTGTACCAGATTTTATCTGGCCTTTCCGGCCATCTAAATGTATTCCCGGTAGACAAAACCATTGTACTTATTTCGTACAGTCCTCCTTCTTTATTATCAATTTTACCAGGAAAATATTCCCCTTCATACTTTATAATTACATAACAACCCTTTTTTAAGTTTTTATTCCACTTTCCATTAGAAATAATGTTTGCTACCTGACTCATAGGTAATTCTGATTTAGAACTTCCGTCTTCAGTCACAAATCTTTTTCTTTTCCTCTGCTCTGAGCCTATTCTCAGTTGATTGTCTGGTTTAGTTTGATCTATAATTTCTTCATCATTTGAATTAGTATCGCTCTTTTCATTCCATTCACTTTCACCACTTTCCACAAATTCAACTTCACCATCTTCTTCGGATGACGAGACTTTTTCGGCCACTTTCTTCTTTTTAGCCTTCATTTTCGTACTTTTTTTCTTTTTGTTGACCTGTTTTTCTTTCTTTTCGTTTTCAGCTGCCTCCATAATATCTACCCATTTGTTTGAAGTGATAATTGAAGGAATATAAATTGCTTTCTTAGTTTGTTTAGGTACCTTTTTTCCTGGATACAATACACATTCCTTCACTAGTTCTCTTGCCGTATAAATAGCAGAGATTTTATGTTTTTTCTCGACTTCAACATTTTGTATCGAGACGTTCTTTTGATTACAGGAGTCAGAACGGGTTGAGGTAATGCACGGATCTTCGTTAGATTTGTTTTCTTCCAAAGTGTTCTTTTGTTCTGAATTGCGTAGAGGAGTATTTTCTTGGTTACAGGAATTAAGGTGTGTGGAACATGCGCAAAGCTCTTTAAGGGTATTGTCGTCTTTTACAGTAGGATCCTCTAAATTGCAGGTATAATCATCGTATCGAGTGCCAGTCTCTTTGACAGTGCCCACTTGATTACGGGGAACTAGATTGGAAGAAGATGCGGAAGGTTCTTCAAAAGCACACTCATCTTTATGCGCTGGATGCTCTGCATTGCAGAAATTATCAATTTGTTGAGTGCCAATCTCTTCAACAGTATCATCTGGATTGCAAGTATCAAGAAGGCTCGGAGACATACAACATTCATTATGGGGACTGTCATCGCTACGGACATTTCCTTGTTCAGCATAGTTCTCTTCATTATCTGCAGTATCATGAAGGGCAGATATGCAAGGATCTTCAACCTTTTCCGAAATGGCTGCCTGGTTGGTGTACGCCTTCGTAGCAGTGTTGTCATTTTTAAAAGCCAGCCAAGTATCATAAAGCATCGATGCCTCTTTATTTCCTACCCAATCCTTGCCCGATTCAAATGTAGTGTAAAAGTCTTTAAGTAAGCTCGGATTTATTTTACTTTCTAGATATGCAAGATAACTTGATTCAGAAATGGCAAGCTTCATGACGACGTCATGGTTCTCTTTTGAGCCGATGTGCGATTTCACAATTCTTTTGTAATTAACAAAATCGGGCCCGAATGGATACAAACCACATGTCTTAAATCCTGCTTTTATATTATTTGCAAAGTTTTCGTTACTGATTAGTAAGCTATGAAGAGCTGAAGGAAGGTTAAATTTTGTAATTTCCTTCCCATCGTTTTCTATACGCCACTTCTTCACAAGCTTACGCCAGTTCTGTTTTAAAGGGTAAAACACCGCGACGTCTAATGGTTGTAACATATGAGTTGTGTTTGGAACAAGTGCGATTACGATGATTCCATTTTCACGACATAATTTGCTTAGTTGCATGGTCAAGTGGGATTTGTGGCCATCTAAGAATAAAATTATAGGTAATATTATACCTTTTTCTTTCAAGAAGGGAATAAAGACGTTTCCAACAAATTCATAAAAGGCCTCTCCTGTCATCCAACCTTTGTCGGTTTTTCCGACTCCCCAGCCATTTGGTGCATTTTGAACGACCTCGCTGCTCATCCTTTTGTACTTGTAAACAGTTGTAGGAGGCGCATACTCGCCACAAGCATTTACAGTAAAAAGTGTCGTTATATTTTCTTTGTCGCTATTCTGTGATGTATCATAGACATGTAGTCCTTTTTCGGCTAAGACGAGACCTCCTTTAGGTGCTAAAAAGAAAGCAGTTTCATCACAGTTCCATACTCGGGAGGGGTCTTCTAAGATTTTCAGATTTTCAGTGCCTAATAGTAAAGAGACTTCCTGAAACCAGTTTCTTATTTTTTCTTCGCTAATTAATGCACGAGCTTTATTTATATATTCGGCATGTTTTTGTCTGAGATCGGGATGTCTGGTCATAAATCCTTCAAACCAGGATCTTGAAGGCCTGTTATTTATAAAAGGTGTCTTGAGATCTCCCTTCTCCACGATTTTTTTGACTGAGTCTAATAACCCCTCTTTATTAATAGGAAATCCATTACGCGCAGAATCTTTGATCCATGCTACTAGTTCATTTTCAATTTCAATTCCAAGAACTGCTTGCGGACCTACATGCCCAGAAGTTTCAGGTGCATCACCAGAAAGTTTATGTCTCAATGTAGTTCGAGGAACATTAAAGTTCTTGCTTGCTGTGGAAACTTTCATTCCCTTTCTGATAGCATCTAAGGCTAACCCCACTTTATGTGGCGAGTACTGAAATAACTTTCTCTTTACAACTTCTGTTTGGCGTTTGTTTGAAGACATCTTTTCCAGAATCTACAAGCAAATAAAATTTAACTCATTCAAATAACAAATATACATAATAAATATTATTACATGACGAACTCAAACAGAGGCTCAGTAATAAGGTTCCATTGGTACACCTAATCTTTGGGTACAGAGCCCTAAAAACACCATGTTAAATGTTAAGTGGCCAGAACTGGGGATACTTAGTGTGCCACTTCTGGCCATCGACTTGGCCAAAGATGGAAAATTGCATAAAATTTGCTCCATTTGTGGCCACCGGCTTAAAACCTTACTACTCGTATGAGTGGCGAGCAAATAACTAAAATTCTGCTTAGACGATATATTTTAAATGTAATACGAATATTAACATTAAAAAAATAAACAATGATTTTAGAGATAATAAATGATTACTCACCCACTATCCTTAACGTTTTCACTAAGAAACGAGCACGATTCACACTCATTGACACTCAATGGCTGCTGTGATTTCAGTGACGTTTGACACATGACAACTGACAACTGTATCAGTGTTGCCATAATTCATTATTGTAACTACCATATACCATAGATTTGTTTCGTTATCTATACCTTATAAATATCGCTTTGAAGTTGAAAATGGCCAAAATTGGGTCAGTGGCCAGAAACGGGTCACCTGCCCTATATTGCTCGTTTGCACTTTTTTTTTAATTAAGTAATAAGTTTCTAACCATAATTATAATCTAACGTAAATAGTATTGCTCTCTTATCGATACCATCACCACATCGTAATAATATTATCGATAGTATGAGTAGGGTTGCCAACTATTTTTTGCCACTACATTATACTTTAAAAAAAAAGTAAAAAAATACTGTTTTCAGCGTAACATCATTTTTAGCGCCAAGGTTTAATAAAGAATTAGCTGCTCACTACTCATTTACTTTAATTTTGATTATTTAACTTTGTAGTGAGGCTTATGAAGCCTTCAAAAATGACACTCAATTGATAAGTTACGCGAGAAGCACCAAGAAATGTTTATTTAAAAATGTTATTACATAAAGAGTTATTACATTATGAGCATAAAGTTATAAATTATACTGTTAATTTTTCTAAAATACTGTTAATTTTCCTTCTCCGACCAGAATATACTGTTTTTCTTGCAAAAAAAGTTGGCAACCCTAAGTATGAGTGATTTTCAAAGTCGCAGTACTATCGGTAGAATTCTATCACATATTATTATGTATAGGTATATTTTACCAACAATTTTGTTACCACTTAAAAAATAAAAAAAGGTATTTTCATAATAATATTATGATATATTATAATTTTATAATACAGGTTTTGTTGGTTTGCCATGGTAGGGATCAATGAACAAATCATCAAAATTACGAATGCTACTTTCCAGTGTTGCCTGCATAGAGCAAATACGGAGAGGTGTTGTAATTAGAATTCCCCACAGATAAATTAGATAAATAGATCCCGCCCATTTGTTTTCCTTAAACCAGTCAATAGCAACACATCGCTTCGTTTTTTGTCGACCTTAATAAGTAGTTAGATGGTTAAGTTTTAAATATCTCACACTAGATGGCGGCCTGCTTACAAAATTATTATAAGAACTACAAATATAATACTTTGGCGACTAAATACTAACAAGACTAAAATTTTAGTAAGTATGATTATTAAAATATATGAATACTGAGGCTTTACGTATCTTTAGATTTTTTTAACACCCGTGACACAAGGTCGCCATCTATTGTCGAGTAGAATAATTTTTAGAGACGCCGATATTACACTGACTCAGGTCACGCCCACTGTGATGACGTCAGGACCTACTTGAAATCACAGTGCACAGTTGCTTAGGCCGCCTCCTCCCCGTATTTGCTCAGTGGTTTTCTGTAGTAGTCCTGCTTCGCGTATGTCTTAATATATTAATATAAGTAACTAATTTGCAAAAATATTTACACTTCTTATCTAAACACAACAGGGGGATCACAGGTACCTATAGGACAGGCTTCTCAGCCTAGTTTAGGTACCTGAGGTCAACAATCACATTTGGTCCGTACTATAAGTAGTAAAAATTGTATTATTTGTAAAATATTTATGTAGTACTAAATGTTGTTATCAATAGTTGATCTTAAAATAAATATTGATTGATTGTAGTGATCGACGAAATACTAGACAATGTTAAATTTTGGCTTTTACATCGATCGCTTCAACACCCCCCAGTAAAAACTGACTCACAAACGGTGCAACCTTTTCGGGGCTAATCACGTGAAAATCATGATTGCCCTCAATTTTAACACACCTATAGTTGTTATTGGGATACTTTTTTTCGTCGAGCAAGAAGGTTGTGTTTCTATATTTGCCATTTTTTAGTGATTCCAACGAAACTAAGGATAAAATTGGCGTTTTTAGATTGAAGAATAAATTTTTCATGTGGTCTAACGAAAATGGGGGTAGAGTGATCAATTTGAAGCGTTGGTCAAGGGTGTACCTGTAATAAATAAAAAAATATTAGGTAGTTAATTATTATTTAATTTATTTTATTAGATCATTTAAAACTCCAAATAAACATACAAAATATTCGTTCAAAAACTACAGGTATTTAAAGTCTGTCTTCAAGAATTTCATAGTTCCGATTTATACCTATTTGCAGTTTTAAAACGTTTTTTTGGAGTATAACTGGATAATTGCCAATTTTGATAATGGGATGGTTGCCCGTACCGATCGCCGATATTAATAAAATAACATTCCTTTTTTTTTGCCGTAATTAGCAATTTAATATCGAAGTCTTAACACAGTCATTATTGTAATAATGTAATTTTTATTCATCAAGATCCCTTAACATAATATGGTAAATCCTACCTAATGAATAATTGTAAAAACATATCAATCTAATTATCATTAATTTCTATTCTTTCATCGTCATTGGTTCCTCAAAGTTTGAATGGGAAATGATGTCAGCATCCACCTTGAGGCCGTTGATCTTCCACATAAAATGATTTTTCCTAAATATGGAGAACTAGCTGTGCCCCGCGGTTTCACCCGCGTAGTCATCGTTCCCGTGGAAATATCGAGATGAAAAGAACGCTAACCCCTAGTGTTATTCTAGGATCAAAATAAACTATCTACATACCGAATTTCAGCTCAAGCGGGTCAGTAGTTTTGGTATTCATACATCCATCTTTACAAACCTTAGCATTTATATAATACGAGTATCAGTAGAATGTACGATTTTACAAGTTTGTTTTAAGAACCATTAGTTTATCATAGAGATTATTTGAATGGGGATTATAGCCGATCAAATCTAAGAAGTACTGTTAGACAGTTCTTATTATGCCTTGTTTGAAGGATTTGTATTTAAATTTAGTAAGAATAGTACATTTTGTGATAAAATTCTATAACTGACTAGTGGCCCGCCCCGGCTTCGCACGAGAAGTAGAAGTGAACGTTTTAACAGGAGTAAATTCGTGATACATTGTATTTTTATAGGTATAACCCTAATGGTTTACACAGCCCACGCAAATTAATGACTATTTCTGTTACAATGACCAAACCTTAACAGATGGAAACAATTTCCGAGGCCTATTTTGATGATATATAAGTACTACAAACCCCTAGTACATTATTTCTACCACCATTAATTTTCATACCGCATAAAAATAATGACTTCTTCGATTATTGTGACTAAACCAAAACAGACTGATATAATATCCGTGGACTATTTTTTGTAGATAGTGATAATTACTACAAACCCCTAGCCCTAGAACATTACTTTATTCTACCATGAATAGTTTTCACCGCATGCATATAATGACTGTTCGATAATTGTGACTAAACCAAAATAGATGAATATAATGTCCGTTCACTATTTTGTAGATATTGGTAAATACTACAAACCCCTAGTATATTACTTTATTCTACCACAAATAGATTTCCCAGCGCATGAAAGTTAATGACTGCTTCGATTATTGTGACTAAACCAAAATAGATGGTTATTATTTCCGTAGACTATTTTGTAGATATTGATAAGTCCTACAAACCCCTAGTACATTACTTTAATCTACCACCAATACTTTTCACAGCGCATGTATATAATGACTGTTTAGATTATTGTGACTAAACCAAAATAGATGGATATAATGTTCGTGGACTATTTTGTAAATATTAGTAAGTACTACAAACTCATTATATTATTCTACCATTAATAGATTTCACAGCGCACGCAAGTTAATGAATATATTTGGTAATTATGTGACACCTTAGTTCACAATATTGCAGATTTCTTGCGGATCCCTAATATTTTTCAAAACCTCGTAATATAGCCTAAGTGTGTCACTCACACTGAATTAAGCTCTCCATAAGTAAAAGATTTTTTAAATCGGTCCAGTAGTTTCGGAACCTATTCGTTGCAAATAAAAAACAAAGTTTCTCACTTTATGCTATGATATTGGTATAGGTAATAGATTGAATAATCTGGAGACATATACGGATTACGGAAACAGTGAAAACAGTAAGAAGAGCATTCATAATTCGATGTTGTTGCAACCCAGTTTAATAGAGCTATGATAAAGAGAAGTGAAATCATAAGCGACTGCCTCTATGGCGTAGAGGGCGCAAGCTCGATTGCCAATCAAGAGGTCCCGGGTTCGAAACCTGATAAATATGAGAGCTAGGAACACGACTGAAACAACCCGTGGCTAGTTTCGCACTGACTGTTTATTGACGCATCACGCGTACCTTACATCTAAGTAGGTACACGGAAAAAAAGGAATTGTCCCATCAACAAAAAAAATATTGTTACCAATTCCAAGACAATATTTACTTAACTTACCAATATATTGTCATTTTAATAATTTCCATTTCCTTCAAAATACAAAAAAATATTGTTGCTTTATTGTCTTAAAACAAGTAAATATTGTCACGTAAACATTTTGATAGTTTAGTTTTAAGACAAGGATTAATGTCGTAGTAATAATAAACATTGTTACATTAGGATAAATTAATTATTAGACTAACAATTTCGTTGTTCTTTTGAAACACTAAATTATTCAATTAAAATTTTGCAACTACTTATTTTAAAATAAACAATATTATAATAATAACACGGCAAATTATTCGACAAAGATTAAACATTATCAAGGCGAGAATACGTTAAATGTTTACTTGAAATGACAAGTATTCTTGATAGAAGATTATTATTTTTTAGAATAACAATTTAAATTGTTGAGCTAAAATTCTTTAATTTTTTAAACAAGTTGTCACATATTGTTGTTTCAAAACAAGAATATTGTTTGAATAACGCTGCAAATTGTAAGACGAAGATTAAACTTTTTCGATGCGAGAATATGTTAAATGGTTATTTGGAATTACTAGCCGTCTTAATAGAAGATTGATTATTTCTTAAACCAACAATATCAATTGTTCTGCTGAAATCCTTTAATTTTTAAATAAGTTATCACATATTGTTGTTTCAAAACTTGAATATTATTTGTATAACGCAACAAATTGTAAGACGAAGATTGAACATTTTCGATACGAGAATATGTTCAATTGTTATTTGGAATTACTAGTCGTCTTGATAGAAGATTGGTTAATTTTAAGAATAACAATATCAATTGTTAGGGTAAAATTCCTTAAATTTTTAAACAAGTCGTTACAATTTGTTGTTTCCATACAAGAATATTATTTGAATAACTCGGCAAATTGTAAGACGAAGATTAAACATTTTCGATGCGAGAATATGTTAAATGGTTATTTGGAATTACTAGTCGTCTTGATAGAAGATTGGTTATTTTTTAGAATAACAATATCAATTTTTCAGGTAAACTTCCTCAAATTTTTAAATAAGTTGTCACCTAAAGTTGTTTCAAAACATGAATATTATTTTAATAACGCGGCAAATTGTAAGACGAAGATTAAAACATTTTCGTTGCGAGAATATGTTAAATAGTTACTTGGAATATCCAGTCGTCTTGATAGAAGATTGTTTATTTCTTAGAATAACATTATCAATTGTTCAGCTAAAATTTCTTAAATTTTTGAACAAGTTGTCATAAATAGTTATTTCAAAAAATGAATATAATAACGTGGCAAAATGTATGACGAAGATAAAACACTTTCGATGGGAGAAAATGTTAAATAGTTACTTGGAATATCCAGTCGTCTTGATAGAACATTGGTTATTTCTTAGAATAACATTATTAATTGTTCAGCTAAAATTCCTTAAATTTTTAAATAAGTTGTCATAATATGTAGTTGTTTCAAAACATGAATATTATTATAATAACGCGGCAAAATGTAAGACGAAGATTAAACATTTTCAATGTGAGAATATGTTAAATGGTTACTTGGAATTACTAGTCGTCTTGATAGAAGATTGATTATATTTTAGAATAACACTTATCAACTGTTCGGGTAAAATTCCTTAAATTTTTAAATAAGTTGCCACCTAAAGTTGTTTCAAAACATGAATATTATTTTAATAACGCGGCAAATTGTAAGACGAAGATTAAAACATTTTCGATGCAAAAATATGTTAAATAGTTGCTTGGAATATCCAGTTGTCTTGATAGAAGATTGGTTATTTCTAAGAATAACATTATCAATTGTTCAGTTAAAATTCCTTAAATGTTGTCATATATAGTTGTTTCTTAACATGAATATTATTATAATAACGCGGCAAATTGTAGGACGAAAATTAAACATTTTAGATGCGTGAATATGTTAAATAGTTACTTGGAAATTACTAGTCATCTTGATAGAAGGTTAATTATTTCTTAGAACAACAATGTCGATTGTTGAGCCAAGTGCTTTTTTATTTTCAAATAAGTTGTCAGATAAAGTTGATTCAAAACAAGAATATTATTTGCATAAAGCAGCAAATTATATGACGAAGAATACACATTTTCAATACGAGAATGCGAGTTATTAGTTTGCTTCAGTGTGTGCTGCGGCAGCCTGCATCATTGAGAAGTCGAGAATCGTATTGGTGAGTTTTTTTTTTATTTAAAAACTAGGTAATGTTGGCTAGCCTCTAAAAGCTCAGGTCAGTTTTCATTCATGAATACATTGTTGTAAAATTTGAATGCAGCCAGCATTATACGGATTATTTAGAAGGTGCCTAATTACCTACTTCTTTTTTCCGATTAGATTGGGCATAAATATGGACGCCGGCGCCGTTGAATGTTCATTTCAAGAAGAATATTATATTGGTCAGAAAGCCACTCTTGATTAGCTGTCTAAGTGGTTAATGCCATCGGATGCTCGGAAGTTTCAGAAGTAAGTAAAATTACTACTAACCCCATTAGAAGGCTTTAGAAGGAAAGTAGGCATCCAAAAAGTTTGAGGTTAAGAGTGTAGCCATTGAGCACACTGTAGGAATAACTCATACTTATTAAAAATACGAAGCCTTTATAGTTGGTATCTGGATAAGTATCTGCTTTTTTAATGTTTTGCTTTAAACATAAGTCGTTATATATAGCAGCAGTAGCAGGTTAATTGCTTCACGTATCACGAGGTATTTGTTAATAATTATATTAACATATACCTTGTTTATTTTATAATGTAATTTTAGTTCTATGGGGACAAGAATCAGTTACGCAACGTAATGCAAGTGGTAACAGGCCACAGGCAACAGCTAATTAGTATGTCTAGGTGTGTCCCCAAAATACCTCAGTGCCTCAAGTTGAATGTCTTTGACCAGTGTATGTTACCAGTGATTACTTATGGATCTGAAACGTGGTCTCTGACTGTGGGCCTTATCAGCAGATTCAAAATAGCGCAACAAGCTATGGAGAGGGCTATGCTCGGGATTTCTCTATGAGATCGAATCAGAAATAAAGAGATCCGTATAGACGAACGAAAGTTACAGACATAGTCCAGTGTATTAATTAATTATAGCAAATTGATGTGGACTGGGCAGGGCACATAGCTCGTAGAACTGATGGCCGATGGGGCTGTAAAGTTCTCGAATGGAGACCACGGACTGGCAAGCGTAGCGTAGGACGTCCACTCACAAGGTCTGATAAGGACTGCAGGGACACACTGGAGGCGGGCCGCTTACAACCGGACTGGATCGAAATCTATGAGGAAGGCCTATCTTCAGCAGAGGACTTCCTATGGCTGAGATGATGATGATGTATAGGTATATGTATAATAATATGTGTATAATAAAGTATGTAAATTCCAGGTATTAATGATGACATTGTTTGGCTGAAAAATAACCATGAACCATGGGATATTGTAATGCAGAAATGGATGAACACATAATATTATGATGAAAGAATACTTTGTGTGCAAGACAACCTGACAGAAATGAAGTGAAGTGAAGTGTCTGGTATGGGTAACTTTATTTTTTTATATGTGATTGCCTCAATATCAACACCGGTGGCAGCTGGGTCGTTTATTTCTTGATATTGCTGTATTTATTGACCTGTAGCGGCGTGCGAAACAGGTAACAAAATCTAAAATCTTCCTAGTTAATTTTGCATGCCCTTATACTTTAGTTTTTTCTTCTGCCACCAGTGGTGGAAATGATGGCAACTGGGAATAAACTTAACATAATTTATAATCTTTTGTTTAAAGTTTTTTGAATATGTTATTAAGTGAAAATGTGATTCCTTCATCTAAAACTACTTACGAATTTAAATTAATCTAATCCAAACTGGTTAGGTTCAGAACGTGTACTTCCCAAAAGTGCATTTCTCACAAAGAGCGCATCTTAATATATTATACAATTTTTTTTGAAAACATGAATCTTACGGTAGTAAATTATTTTGATTTTAGTAAAACATGTTAATTTAGTCATCATGTTTAGATAAAAAATTTTAATAACATAATAACACTATTCTGATAATATTTACGTTGTTTTAAAAAAATATTTATATTTTAGGAAGTACTAATTTTGAAAAATGCCCGTTTTGGTAAGTGTACCAATCGGGAAGTGCGTTCAGGACCTAACCCATATTATTCTAAATATTCCACTAGTTTTTTGTGTAATAGATTTATTTCAATGTACAGGATTACATTTTAAATATTGTTTTTGCTAAAGCGGATGGCATAATAATGGTTATAAGTTATCTTACCTACTAACTATCCAGTAAATGAAAGATAGCTGGATATAACAGTATTGAATTTTCAGTATCTTATTAAAAATAGTTTCATATAACAGAATATATATTATAATTGTGAGGCTTTTAAAATAAAAACGCTCATTACGCAAAAAAACCTACCAAGGGCTGTTTTTAAACCTTTTTTTCGTTATTGTATAGATGAGCCAGATAATTGTAATTGATCGCAATAACGGTAGGTGTCTGTGATTATTCTTCACATTATGAAGAACTTATTGCAAACTTTTACAATAGTTACCTTGTTTGGCTAAAGTAACGAAAAAATTGTTAAAAACTTGTATTTCCCGTCATTCATGGCTTTAAAGATTTTTTCATTTAAAGATATAAAACGCCGTATATTCCCAGTCATCCCCTCATGGATTGCCCCCAGGTGGCAATCGGGAATAAAATATCACCGGGTGGCGAATGGGAAGTTATTGCCCCCAGCTTAAATCGCTGTACATTGCTGCGTGCATCACCACCTCATCACTGTCTGTCTTACGGCCGCGATGAAGGAATTGACGGTCAGATATTTCCAATATGGTCTCCAATATTTATAGATAAGTGATATTATTAGAGACAAAAAAACAAAATTTTCCTTATCATAGTTGCTTTTAATAATCACTTATTGTTGTTGATCATAAAAACCTGGTGTACATTCGACAGATAATGAGGAACATTTTGTTTGTAAGTATGTCCCTAATAATCTCACTTATCTACTTATAAAATCACATTGGGAATATCTGACCGCCAACCCCTAGAGCCTAGGGGGTTGATCCACGCAGCAGTCTACAGCGATTTGAAGTGAGGTCAATAACTTCAATCGTCAACCGGGGGAAATGTAATTTTATTCCAGATTTCCACCTAAGGGCAATTTATGTGGGGACTACTGGGAATATATGGAAAAAGCTTACTGTACAAAAATGTTACCCACAGCAAGCGAGACGTGGGCAATTTTTTTTTGCGTAATTAGCATATTATTTATTAAGCCAAACACATGAAATCTTTCATAAAACTACTGATTATTGTTATTTCAAGCTATCTGTCATTTACTGGACAATATACATATTGTTTAGAAGTAATATATTTTTTTAAAGGAATAAATAAAAGTCTTAAAATGAAACAATAGTAGTTTTATTACAAAACATATTATTGTAGGTCTAAGTGAACTATATTTTTGATACAACAATATATTACTGTAGATCGAAGTAAAATATATTGTTCAAAACACAATATATTACCGTAGGTCGAAGTAAAATATATTGTTCAAACAACAATATATTACTGTAGCTCTAAGTAAAATATTGTTCAAACAACATTTCCTGTATTTTCATTCAGACAATAAAAATTACTGGAACAAGTAAAACCAAAAGTATTGAGCGAAAATCTATGTTTTGTTGGTTCAAATAAATCATAGTTTTAAACCAAGCTAGTGTGTATTCTCCTAAAGAGAATAAATTTCCTTGAAACTAGTAGAATCTTAGTTTTGCAACAACAATCTGGTATTCTCATGACTACAATGATATTTATTGTTAAACGAAGAATCTGTTTACTCTCAAACTAATTTAATTCGTATTGTTATAAAAACAATATATTAAAAATTATATTGTTAAAATAAGTGAACTACTAGTATCAAATCAAAACAATGTGTTGTTGCTACAAAAAAAAACATATTGTCTAAACAATCTGATGTATATTCTTGCAAAAACGATATACGTATTGTTGAAACAGGGATTATGATGTGTTAAAACAAAAATTTTGATTTGTTTATCCAATTAAACCAAAGTATTACATCAAATCAATAAGGTTGCTTGAGATAAATAAACTATATTGTTATAATAACAAAACCAAATGTTTTTGGACTAACAATACGGTTGTATTGTGTGAATACAATATTCTTATCAATATCACATTGTATATTTAAGTAAATATAGTCTTCCTCTATAGGAAGACAGGATTTGCTTTGAACTAAAGCAATTTGCTTTAATTTAACAATTCCTTTTTTTCCGTGTATGTATATGCATATACAACACCTCCCTCTAGTTAAAACTAACTCTAAAATATATGAAAAATAATGACAAGACGACATGTAATAATAGGTACAATAAAACAGTATTTGTAAAAGTATTTTAAATTCAAGTCTCCTCGTTCTCCCCTTCTTGGGATTCGTCGGAACCGGGCATGTATATCAACCGTCCTCTCCTCTCCGCACGTGACATGGGTACATTCACCGGAGTCGTGAACCCTGGTGAAGATTCTGAGCGCGGAGACTCCGTCTCTATGGTGATTGGCGATTGCTCATCGTGATCCCTAATCGGTGTGGAGGATAATCGCGAAGTTAACGGCGTAGTCGACGGCGTAGTCGACGGCGTGGTCGGCGGCGTGGTCGGCGGCGCGGCCGACTGAGGCTGCGGCGTTAGCGGCGGCGGCGGCGGCGGCGGTGACACTGGCGACGGCGGTGGAGTAGGACATGACCCAGGTACGTACGTATATCCTTTATTATTGTCAACGCTATTTGTTCCTTTATATAATATAATTTGATTTTTGTGTCTTTTTATAGAATCTGAGCTGTTATCGTCTTTAATGAGATATAAAACTTTACCTAATCTTTTAATGATAATGCCTTTACACCATGTATAATGAGTCTTCTTTGTAAACCTTTTGTACAATACATTATCATTCTTTTTGAAATATTGTGTCTTATTTAACTCCTGTCCCTTATACTGCGAACACTGAGACTTATCGGCTAAGTTAGGTATTGTCGGTGTCGAGGGTGACGATGGCTTAGGCGTGATCATATCTAACCGGGACCTTAACTTCCGGCCGAATACCAATTGAGACGGTGAAAAGCCCGTAGCAGTGTGAACAGAGTTTCGGTAATCCATTAAATATCTTAACAATTTAATGGATGCCTCCCTTCCGTTTAAAGTCGACATTAATGATGACTTTATACCCTTTTTGACAATTTTTACAAAGCTTTCCGCCTGTCCGTTACTTGCCGGGTGATATACCGGGGAAGTAACGTGCGATATTCCATTTAATTTACAAAAAAAATCGAATTCCTGAGAGCAGAAAGCTGTGCCGTTATCGCTAACCACAGTGTTAGGTATACCAAATCTCGAAATAAAATCACACAATTTATTTTTAACTGCAGCTGTTGTCGTGGTTGTATTCATATTGTACACTTCTACCCATTTAGAGTACGCATCTACTATGACTAGGTAGGTACAATTCCTAATCGGGCCCAAGAAATCCATGTGGATCCTACTGAATGCACTAGCCGGGTATCGCCAGGGGGCGACCGGTGCGCGGGGAGGCGCGGGCCGCAGCTGATTGCATACATTTTTAAAGTGAATATTATAGTATTCCTCCGAGACTACTGTCACTGACGAACCACTATCAATCTCGAATCTAAACGGTAGGTTATTGATGGATACAGTTTCTACCATGGGCTCACCACACACAGAACGTATATGATACAGCTTACCATCATCGCCTGCGCCATCGTCATCCTGGTCACTGCAATCCGTTACGTAATTCACACGGGGGCACATTTTACGCAAATGGCCTATTTTATTGCACTTTTTGCACTTATATTTCGCAAATCTACATTCCGCCATTTTGTGGTTCGAGTAACCACACACACTACACTTTCCATTTTTGCTGTCACTCCCTTTGGATTTTACGATTTTAAACACCTGATCCTGAGCGACGGGAACTTTTCCG
Organism: Hemistola chrysoprasaria; assembly: GCA_947063395.1. NCBI lineage: Eukaryota > Metazoa > Arthropoda > Insecta > Lepidoptera > Geometridae > Hemistola > Hemistola chrysoprasaria. The sequence goes on along the minus strand of OX346736.1, from coordinate 3,840,153 downwards.
CTAGCTACGGCCGCTGCGCGGGCGCAACTGAGGTTCTCGGCGATTTCGACGACTTTTGCCAGCGTTAGGTTTATTAAATCCTGAGAATAAAGTTTCTCCTTCTCGTATCCTGAGCACATGCCCATAATAAACCTGTCGCGCAATGCCTCCTCCACGTTAAGGAAACCACAGCGCGAAGTCAGGCCACGTAATCTAGCCGCCCATTGTGAGTGAGACTCCTCCGTTTCTTGCGTTGCTGCGTAGAACTTATGACGTTCACCGAACCCGACCGTAGTTGGTGTGAAATGTTTGTCCAGGAATGTTATAATATCCTGGTAGGGCACCTCTCCTATCTTCTTAGGCAACGCCAAGTCCTGTGCCAGCTTGAAGGTACCCTCGGCGAGTGCGCTGAGAAGAATAGCTCTCCTCTTCTTGCCTGTCGGATCTGTTTCATCGTCGATATCATTGGCAATGAAATATTGCACAATGCGTCCCTTATATGTCTCCCACGTATGTAGATGATGATCGAACGTAGATAAAACGCCGAAATTAGACCGAGCCATTTTTTATTTTTCTCTTGTGGGTAGATTGCGGATCGTCGCCACTGATAAATATGAGAGCTAGGAACACGACTGAAACAACCCGTGGCTAGTTTCGCACTGACTGTTTATTGACGCATCACGCGTACCTTACATCTAAGTAGGTATGTATATGCATATACAACAAAACCCAGGTCAGACAAAGTGATAAATATTGAATTTTTCCATTAGTCCTGGGTACACCTCTGCCTACCCCTTCGGGAAAAAGGGCGTGAATGTATGTTTTGTTATGTTTTTTTTAAGTCATAAGCGCGTTTTAATTGTTTACAGTACGCCATCTATTATGCAATGTTGGAACTAAATTACCTAAAAATGTTGCTTTAGGGTAGTTATTATGTCTTGCAAGAAAATATTGAAATTTTTCTGTAGGGCCATCTAGTAAGCATTGTTGGAACTAAAATATTCATAAAACTTTAAAACTGTATTTTTCCACAAAAGGGCTGAAATTTTTGAAAACGCTGAAACACGTGTTTAATTATTTTCATTTTAGAATGTTTCTACAAAATTTGAATTTAATCGGCTGAAAAATGCAGTCTACTCCATACAAACTTTCAACCCCTATTTAATACACTTAGGGGTAAAATTTTGAAAAATCCTTTCTTATTACTTGTCTAGACTGTAAAAATAATCTATTGTCAAAATTTCATCATCATCGGTCCAGTAGTTTTGGCTCTGGGTTGATGAGTCAGTCAGTGAATCACTTTCTCTCTTTATATAATAGTATAGATATAGATGAGAGCATAATTTTCCACTCAATTGTTTGTTGGTTTTTGATCTAGCCTTTCATCATCCAACCGTTAGAATTCCACTGCTGAACATAAGCCTCCCCCATAAGGGGGGTTGTTGCGAATACTCGCCACGCTTGGCAGGCGGGTTGGCGAGCGCAGTTTGATGGTTTTACGCAGAGGACGCTGCTGCCCGTCCTCTGGATCCTATAGCCCTTAGCCGGCTCTTACGGCAACCACGGGGAGAGAGGGTGAGGTACTATTCGAAAGCCGGTAACCCCACTGCGGATCAGGCCTTTATTTGCACAAAAATATATTTTATTGAAGAAAACGTCTTTGTCATATTTATTGAGAAAATTAAGTTCATTGAGCAAATTAAGAGCGAACATGGTCTAGAAATTTGACACAATTAATACTATGAAAAATTTACCATAACGATGTTTTGTATTCCCCTGTTTACTCCGAATATAATAAACCCATTTTTATATTGAAGTAACCTATATCCCTGTCATTTTAATTATTCTTATAAATCCTTGGTTTTTTCAATAATGAACTTCCAACAAATCCCAGTTTTGCTCGCGTGATTGGACGTTCACTACAAAAAAAATGTAGAGTTTATAAACAAAAATAAAATGATAGGGATATAATTTACTTCAACTTTAAAATATCAGGATATAAATATATCAAATAGGTTTACTGTATTCGGAGGAAACAGGGGAATATAAAACATCGATTTAGTAAATTTTCCATAGGATTGTGTCAAACATCAAACTGCTAAGAGGTCCTCTGTTAAGCCTTATTATATTCAACTTCGTCTCTTAAACTTGGAACTGTGCCCGATAGATGGCAATAGGCTCGCCCCCGATTATATGGGACCAATAACATACTGGCGAAATGTGGGTGTATCTACTATGGGACTGAGTCCTGGGTACACCTCTGCCTAACCCTTCGGGAAAAAGGCGTGAATGTATGTTTTTTTTTTTTCGTCTCTTACATCACATATTTAAAGTGGATTACCTAATTAGTCCATGCCCTACAGGTTCAGACCATCGTTCTAGGGTTTCCGCTGCAATCTCTTCGCCAATACCTCGCACTTTTCTTATACTTTCTATCGCCTGAGAGAGAAAATCAATATATTATAACCTTACATGGTATGACCAGGCCTGGGACACTCCGCAATAAAGATATGAAGCTACAAGCAGCCGGGGCGTCCGTCTTGACGGGAAAATTTCTATGGGCTAGACTGGAGATCGAACCAAGGACCTCTTGATCGGCTGTCGATCCACAACGCCACAGAGGTAAATAAATGTTCAACTTCTCATACAAAATGGTGTGGATCGGCAAGGTTGTATGGGAAGTCAACATTTTTCCGTCAAGCAGTAATATGCAAACATTTCTGTGTTCCGGACTGAAGGGCAATGTTACCAGCGAAATTACTGGGCATGACGAGGTTCAACAACTAATATCTCAGGGTGACAGGCGCAGTGCAGTGCCGCGTAGAATTTTGAAATTTAAAACACTGGGTGGCACTGTGTCTGATATGGGCAATCATGATGCTTACCATCAGGCACCTGATTTGCTCGTCTTGTCAACTCATTATCATAAAAAAAAAATAAGTTCGGTAGATGAACCAATTTAAATATTTAAATTTAAAAGGTTAAGTACCTTTTAGTAAAACGTTCTATAATTATAATTAAAAACCATCAATTTGTGTATGTTAGGCGATATTATTTTTCCATTTGAAATTATCTCAATAACTGCCTGGCGTCTGGAACTGGGTCCCGTAGATGGCAATAGGCTCGCCCCCTATTACATGGGACCAATAACATACTGGCGAAATGTGGATGTATCTACTATGGGACTGAGTTCTGGGTACACCTCTGCCTAACCCTTGGGAAAAAAGGCGTGATTGTATGTTATGTTATTTTGTGTATTTCAGAAAATATTATTGAATATTTAACAATTTATTAGAGATTATAAGATTGTTACCTTGGCTCGCGTATGTTTTTGCGCCTTTTCTAGCGGCAAATTGTAGGTATCGTAATTTTTGTAGTAATTTGTGAAGAAAACGTTATACCTGAAAGTAAAATTAACATTAAAAAAATAATTACGCAAAAATGCACAAATCGTGCGACGCCAGAATATTACTGTAAATAAAAAAATTAAAACAGCGCCATCTCACGGAGAAGACTTATATTAAGCGTGTATTGGCAAAATAGAGGACGCCTATTGCCTATGTCCAGCAGTGGACTTCCAACAGCGGAGATAATGATTATTATGAAAATCCAACAAATTTGTTAAAACAAGTATTAACTAGTATTTATATAATTACTGGGCATGACGAGTTTCAACTATTAATATCTCAGGGTGACAGGCGCAGTGCAGTGCCGCGCACATTTTAGAATTTAAAAACACTGTGTGTCACTGTGTCTGATATGGGCAATCATGATGCTTACCATCAGGCACCTGATTTGCTCGTCTTGTCACTCACTATCATAAAAAAAAACTTACCACTCAGCGAAATGTTCTGGCTCTACGCCCAAGAAATTGATGGGATCCAATTCGACAAACTTGGATATTTTGTTTGGACATGTCACATTGTACAGTTTACCTAAAAAGTATGTTAAAAAATAATCACCAATTAGATAAGAAATCATTACGTATTATGGTGACTCAGGGATGTTGCGAATATTCGCATCTGCAAATGCGGAGCTTCCGCATAGATTTGGACATCTGCATCCGCGGATGTGAGCCTTCAGAAATCCGCATCCGCATTCACATCCGTGGATGTGAAAAAATCGGCATCCGCAACATCCCTGGTTTTTAGTTCCGATTTTTTAGTGTCAAAAACAACATGCACAGTGCACCGCCCTCCCGCCCGCAAAATTGCATGCAAAGAGGAAATGCTATTAGGAACAAGATTCCAGAAGAGAGAGTTCCAGCGTTCAGCGAGGTAACATCTCGAGGAGCGGCGTCGTACTAACATTTGTCGCCCTTACAGCGGGGTCAGTCTATTTCTTGATGATGCGTCGTGTAGACGCGAAACACGTGTCGATATATGAATGGTGTCACTAACAACAATAATACCTAATAGCATTTCCTCTTTGGATGCAATTTTGCGGGCGGGAGGGCGGTGCACTGTGCATGTTGTTTTTGACACTAAAAATCGGAACTAAAAACTAAATATTCTTGTTCCAGCAGTTGTTAAGCTTCCCATAAATGAAAGATTTTTTTAAATGGTTCTAGTAGTTTCGGCGCCCATTCGTTAGAAACAAAAAAAAGGTTCTCATTAAAATATTAGTAGGTACAGATTTAGTGATTGTGATACATACCTATAAGAGCGCCCAAAGAGTGACCGATCAATACAAACTTTTCCCATCTGAAGTGTCTAACCACAACATCTAGAACATAGACTAGATCGTATAGTGATATCATCAGACCTTCGGGAAGACGGTCGGACTTTCCGTTACCTGGGAGCTCCATACCTGGAATTATTATCTTTTTGTAGTGGTAGGCCACTTTAGCAGGGGGCCGCCTGGGGAAGCACCACACCTTTACCAGTTATTCATCCGCCAAGCAGTAATGTGCAAACATTATTGTGTTCCGGTCTGGCCGCGTAGAATTTTGAAATTTAAAACACTGGGTGGCACTGTGTCCGATATGGACAATCATGATGCTTACCATCAGGCGCCTGATTTGCTCGTCTTGTCACTCACTATCATAAACAATAAAAATTGTTAAGGTATACGATATGCATCTACTAATCAGTACTAATCTACTATAGTAATTGGTTAAGCAGTTTTGATGTGAAAATGTAAAGTTTGAATAGACAATTTAACTAACTTCAAAATGATTAGTATAAGTAATAGCCGTGGGGTTACCGACTTTAGAATAGTACCTCACCCTCTCTCCCCGTGGTTGCCGTAAGAGCCGGCTAAGGGCTATAGGATCCAGAGGACGGGCAGTAGCGTCCTCGGTGTTAAACCATCAAACTGCGCTCGCCAACCCGCCTGCCAAGCGTGGCGAGTATTGGCAACAACCCCCCTTATGGGGAGGCTTATGTTCAGCAGTGGACTTCCAAAGGCTGGATGATGATAATGAAGTAATATACATAAACAAAAATACATTCACGCCTTTTTCCCGAAGGGGTAGGGGTACCCAGGACTCAGTCCCATAGTAGATGCACCCACATTTCGCCAGTATGTTATTAGTCCCATGTAATAGAGGGGCGAGCCTATTGCCATCTACCGGGCACAGTTCCAGACTCCAGGCAGTTATTGAAATAATTCCTAATGGAAAAATCCAATATTTAACATTTTGCCTGACCTGGGGATCGAACCCGGGACCTCTTGATTGGCAGTCGAGCATGCGCCCTCTACGCCACCGAGGCAGTAATATACAAACCGATATAATAAAATTTCTCCGGTAACAGTCTGACTAGGGGCCTGAAAGTGGCAACGGAATCTAGGGCTCCATGGCACAGCAGCACTGGAGGGTCTAGGCAGCTTCCCCATGCTACTACTGCAAAATATAATCTTTATTAATAAAAGGCTTTCCCATGAATGACTGATGACAAAATACAGCCTAAACCGCTTAACGTGGGAATTTGAAATTTGGAGGGTGTGTTTCTCTTACTATGTAGGGGAGTACTAAGAAAAGAGTTTTGAAGGTTAAGGGGTCTTTACATTCTTGACAGCCTCGTTGGCTCAGATGGTAGTAACTCTGCTCTCTGTGCCGCAGGGCCCGGGTTCGATCCCCGGCCAGGTCAAACATTTGTGTGCATGAACATGTCTGTTTGATCTGTGTCTGGGTGTATAAGCTTATATAAGTATGTATATCAGTCATCTGGTTACCATAGTACAGGCTTCTAGCCTAGTTTGGGACCAGATGACCGTGTGTGGAAGTTGTCCCATATTATTATTATTCTTACATCTCCGGAATCACACATCTTATAAACTCCAATTTTTGTAGAATTAATCTTTATATAATTAATATTTAAACACATTATGTTGAAGCATTTGAAATTATGTAATAATTGAGTAATAAATAACATGATTACATAACATAATATTTGAAATTACATATACATTCACGCCTTTTTCCCGAAGGGGTAGGCAGAGGTGTACCCAGGACTCAGTCCCACAGTAGATATACCCACATTTCGCCAGTATGTTATTCGTCCCATGTTATAGGGGGCGAGCCTATTGCCATCTACCAGGCACAGTTCCAGACTCCAGGCAATTATTGAGATAATTCCTAATGGAAAAATTCAATATTTAACACTGCCTGACCTGGGGATCGAACCCGGGACCTCTTGATTGGCAGTCGAGCATACGCCCTCTACGCCACTGAGGCAGCCCTATTTGAAATTAAACTACAATATATGAAATATTAATGTATCTATTTTAGCAAAACACAAGCAACCAGCGCATACGCACTCCTGATATCGACTACCTGCCCCATCCGGCCCTCGCCATAGTGTTGTCCCTTACTGTTAGGGTTGGGACCTTTATTTTAATATAATCATTAATAATGCCTTTTTCCTAAACGTGTAGGCAGAGGTGCGCTGAGGACTCAGTCCCATAGTAGGTACACCTACATTTCGCCCATTGCCAACTACCAGGCACAGTCCCAGACTCCAGACTGTTATAGAGATCATTATCCTGATGGAAATATCCAATAACACTTCGCCTGACCCTGGGGATCGAATCTGGGACCCATGATCGGCAAGTTCAGCTTACACCCACTATGTCACCTAGGCAGTCTGAGTCCGAGGTAAAATTACTTGACATATTATCTGCTATAAAATAGTATTTTAATTATATTTTACTTTATTAAAACTTGCCCAATATAATTGAATGTTGTCTGCACCTATTATTACAATAGCATTGACCATGTACAATTCTTTAAATGTAATTTATTCAAATGAAATAATGTATATTGTGTTGGTGTACAATAAATAAATAAATAAATAAATTTATTGCAATGTTAGAAATAAAAACCAACTACGTGTATTGATTGACAATGTCAACGACTACAAAAAAATTATTGATCTGATCCGTGAGAAAGGATTGATTGGATACACATTCTCGCCTAAGGCTGACAAACCATACAGAATTGTTATTAAGAATCTCCATCCAACCACGCCAAGAGAATCCATTGTCAAGGCAATAGAAGAATCTGGGAACAAAGTATCCGGTGAGATAATTAATGCTAGATATGGGCCAGAGAAAGTCCCTACCTCAACGTTTTTCGTAAACATAGCACCCCACGCGAACAATAAAGCCGTTAAAAACATAAAACACATCCATAATCAAGCTGTGAGAATAGAAGACCCTAGAAAGAGCAAAACTATTGCTCAGTGTCAACGGTGCCAACAGTACGGACACACCAAAAACCATTGTATGCGCCCGTATAGGTGCGTAAAATGTGGCCAAGGTCATCGGACATCAGAATGCCCTAAAAAAGACAGGAACACGCCTGCGACATGTGCACTGTGTGACGGACAGCATCCTGCGAACTATAAGGGATGTGATGTCTATCGTGAGATTGCTTCCAGGAGAATTAAATCTCAGCCAAAGCGACAGGCTAGACAGACGGCCTCTGAAGAGCCCAGATTTAAAGAATATGTACCTAAGCTTCAGGAAGCTCGAGAAAAGCCACAACTAACACGGGCATACCACCAAAAACTAGTGCACAAAGAACAAGAGATAGGTTCCCGTAGGATGTACTCCGACGTAGTGTACAAGCCAACTCAGGAAGCATCTAAAAGTCAACCTAAAACCCAACCAAATACTTCGCCACTAGAAGTATTAGAAAAAATTCTAATTCAACAAACAGAAAAAATAGATTTACTCCTACAACAAATAAGTACTCTCATGGGACTTATCACCACCCTCGTCAGCAAGTTACCATAATGATTGTAAGGGGCCATATCAAGATTGCTACCTGGAACATCAACGGAGCCCTATCTAGTGCCCATGAAATAGAGTATTTTATTAAATCTAACAACATAGATGTATTACTACTATCTGAACCCCATATGACGGGAGACAAACCACTCAACATCCCAGGTTACATAGTCCATATTACCCCTCATCCGAACGGTAAAAGCCAAGGTGGATCTGCCGTAATAATAAAAGCAAATATAAATCACTTTGCACAAAGAAACTATTCCACCCCACACTTGCAGGCAACAACTGTAACGGTCCACGATAAATGTGGCTCGCTTGATATATCAGCAGTGTACTGCCCACCGAGGCACATTATCACAGACACTATGTTCAAGGAATACTTTTCCACGCTTGGGCTACGCTTTGTGTCAGGCGGTGACTGGAACGCCAAAAATACTTTTTGGGGATCAAGATTGACTCTCCCAAGAGGAAGGAACCTGAAAAGAGCAATAGACTCACATGGCTTACTAACATTATCTACTGGAGAGCCAACTTACTGGCCTACAGATCCTGCCAAAACACCAGACCTTGTTGACTTTTTCTTAACTAAAGGTATAGGACATTTGTACACAAAAACAGAATCAAGCGTAGATGGTTCCTCTGATCACTCACCTGTTGTACTCACTCTTAGTACAAAAGTAATTAACGTCAAGAAACCGGAGAGCCTGAGCAATCAAAAAACAGACTGGGCAAGCTTTAGACAGTATCTCAGCGACAATATCAATCTTAACACCTCCCTAAAAACTGAAGACGAACTGGAGGAAGCCTGTAATAAAATTACTAACCTTATTCAAGTGGCGGCCTGGAAGAGTACTCCGGAAGCAAATCTAGATTTTCCACACAATACTCAGAATATACCAGCTACGATTCAACAAAAGATAGCTGAGAAACGTAGACTAAGGGCTATATGGCACTGCACCAGGGCAAAAGCAGACAAAACATCTTTCAACAAGGCGTGTATGGAGCTAAAAGAACTAATAAAAACTCATGATAACGTCACATTCAATGACCACATAGAATCTCTATCACCAAACTCAAAGGGACATCACTCATTGTGGAAGGCAACGAAAAACTTTAACCAGCCTCAGAAAGCCAATCACCCCATCAGAATGAACGACAATGTATGGGCACGAACTGACTCACAAAAGGCCGAAACATTTGCGAAACACCTATCCAATGTTTTCCAACCCAATGTGGGCGACGACTTGGATGAACAAGAAGTAAATGGAATCCTTCACCAGCCATACCAGCTAGACATCCCACTGAAACATGTTAGCCCCAGAGAAGTATGGTCCGAGATAAAAAAATTAGATCAGAAAAAAGCACCTGGATTTGATTTAATTACACCAAAGCTGTTAAAAGAACTGCCCAGACTAGCTGTAGTCCACCTTACGCAGATATTTAATGCAACCTACAGACTAGAATATTACCCGCTTCTGTGGAAAGTGTCTCAAATAATTATGATTCATAAGCCAGGAAAACCAGCAAAGGATGTAACATCTTATAGACCAATAAGTCTCCTACCAGTACTATCTAAATTGTGGGAAAAACTTTTTGTTAAACGGCTAAAATCCAGGCTAACAACAATACCCGATCACCAGTTTGGCTTCAGGGAAGGTCATTCAACAGTTGAACAGGTTCATAGAGTATATTCAGCCATAAGGGAATGTCTCGAACAAAAACAATACTGCTCCGCAGCCTTTCTTGATATCCAGCAAGCGTTTGATAAAGTCTGGCACAAAGGACTGCTCTGCAAAATAAAAACGCAACTTCCACACATATTCTGTCCAATAATCCATTCTTACCTGTCAAACAGAATCTTCCAGGTAAAGCACGGAGAATGCAAGTCGTCTTTCCATGAAATTAAAGCTGGCGTACCGCAAGGTTCAGTCCTGGGCCCGGTACTCTATAACATCTACACTGCTGACTTACCACATTCCTCTAACATGGTGACTGCAACTTTTGCAGATGATACCGCTCTCTTATCATGCGATTCATCTCCTACGAAAGCCTCAGAAACCCTCCAGGAATGCTTAGCACAAACAGAGAGATGGCTACAAAAATGGAGAATTCGTACAAGCGCTGCCAAATCTACTCACACAACATTCACCCTACGTAGAGGCAACTGCCCACCTGTAAGTCTCAATGGTGAAGAGCTACCACACAAAGACACCGTAAAATACCTCGGGTTCACCCTGGACAGGCGACTGACCTGGAAAGATCATGTTAAATCTAAGAGGGCAGAGCTAGACCACAAGTTCAAAAGTCTGCATTGGCTGCTAGGACCACAATCCAGACTATCAACATGTAACAAACGACTAGTGTACACCAGCATCCTGAAGCCAGTGTGGACCTATGGACTTCAAATTTGGAGCACTACTAGCAAATCTAACCGTGACATCATCCAGCGAGCTCAAAACAAAATATTACGTGCTATATCTAACTCAGCCTGGTTCACTACCAATAAGGAAATACACGAGTATCTGGAGGTCCCCACGGTGGATGAGGAAATAATAAAACTAGGCAGTAGCTACTGCAACCGCCTCAGGACGCATCCGAACCCTCTTGCTAGAGCACTTACAAATAACTCAAATGCCACCAAACGGTTAAAGAGAGCCCACATTCTCGATGGCCTACTACAGGGAGGAACAGGAACTAATGAGTCCGAGCCTCAATAAACAACAACAATCACAACAAATCCGCTTATAGTTTGGAACTGATCGCGGATACCACCAAGAAAAAAAAAAAAAAAAAAAAAATGTTAGAATGGCACCAGTGTACCTCTGTATAAAATTGTCATTTTTAAGCATAAACTATTATTTTATTTACTTTTACAACTTAGGTATTTACCTTTATCCGAAGGCCAGATAATTATGGAATCTATTACGCTGAGATAAGAAAAGATATCATTTTAGTGCAAATTTGTTATCTTGTGGTTGTGTCAGGACAAAGTTCAGTACCTATCTATTAGGTTGGTAGGTTGTTAAATAAAACTTACCACATATTCTACCCCACGGCACTTGAACAAACCACTCTTTTTCTAATAAAGTCATTTTTTATTGAATTTTTAATCAAATTAAAAGTTTTTCACCAACTTTTTGACATCTCAAGGTAAGCAACTTTTAACCTAATTTTAATTTTCACGCTTGTTTGTACATTTTCAAATTAATACGTTTATTAAGAGTTTTTGTTAGGATAATTTTTAAGTGTTCTTGCAGCTAAAAAACAGAATTTTATGCAATTATTATGGAAATTTTACGAAATCGTAAAAACAAATTTTGAGAATTGTAAAATTGTAAACACTTTAATAGTGATGTTATTGTTTTACATTGACTTACATAATTGTGGTCGATTTTTTTATCGACTTATCTAACATTTAAGCTGATAAATTGTTATCTGATTAGAATGATAATATATTTATGCGGGTCTAAATCTGTATTCCAATAATTTTTATATAAAAATAATAATTGTTAAAAATATACACTGATTTTTAAATCAGTGTATATTTTTCTATTAATATATACTATTTCATATACATAATAATAAGAATATTTCATAATGCAAGACATAGTGATCTGTCGAAGCTTTATTATGCAATAAGAAAATAAGGAAAATATTTTTTTTTCATAAAATTAATATTTGTTCATTGCTCTGACTTTCACCAAGTACTGTGATTTTGCATGAAACATTCTTCGATATCAAAATGCTTTCGATTAAATAATGGCGTTGCACATCACTATAATAGCTGATTTTGACAGTTACTGTTGACGTTTACTGTCAAAATGCAGTGAGTACATACATAATACGTATTGAGTTTTTCATAGATTTCAAATAGATGTCGCGCTCCTAGTAATGGTACCTATTCAGTGATGTCCTTGTATATGTCGTGTTCTGTGGTGATGTCGCGATATTTATTGCGCGAAACATGTAACTTATTAAAAACTTTCACAAACTTGCATATTATTTTCTCGTAATTTCTTTTAAAGATATCACGATGAACTCAATGTTAAAATCGGAGAAAGAAATTTCAATAAAAGCGCCATGGGGAAAAATTGCAGGTAAGATAAAGTCTGATTCACACTAACTGGTTTCCCTGTTGAGAGAAGTAGAGAATTGGGAATTCTCTTCTCGCTCGCATTCATTGATTAATTGCTTCACTTTATAGGTATATACCTAATTATATTTATTAATACTTAAGTAGGTCTACTGTAATTATGTAAATAATTTAATACTATTATTTTTCTCCTACGTCCGTTCTCACTTATTTAGAAAGGTAGAGATAGGTACCTCGGAAACAGCTTACCGAAAAAAATCATCCGTATAACCCGTATATGGTTAAACGGATGATTTTTTTAAAATTATTATTTATTAACCCCCGACCGAAAATAAAGTGGTGTTCTCGTGAGCTACGAGACAACGAGTGGATTTTGTTTGCCTTTTTTGGGCAAACATCTCTGCCTACCCCTTCGGGAAAAAGGCGTGATGGTATGTTATGTTTCTTGTTTGAAAGGAGACGTGATCGAGAATGTTCTCTTAGCTCTTGTGTCTCATAAAAATCGATTCAGTCGTTTGAAGATGACTGGGTGAAGGTATATGAGCAACTTTCAGTGCTCCAATCGTTTGAAGTTTGATATCCTATTAATACATCAATATTGCAACGACTTGGTAACCTTGACCTGATGCTGCAGCATCAGATTCTTATGAACTAGTAGACAAATATATAATATGTTTGGGCTCATTGACATAGTCTCAATGAGTATGTTACAGATAGATAATTTTCTTGGTTGCTTATCTGCTGTTTCGCTCTAACCTCCCTAGAACTTTGTTTTCCGTGCTACCGGGGCTGATATATAATACACTAGCTATGCCCCGCGGTTCCATCCGCGTGGACATCGTTCCCGTGGGAATATCGGGTAAAAAGTACCCTATGTGTTATTCCAGGGTCTAAGCTACCTGCATACCAATCAGCCCAATCTGGTCAGTAGTTTTAGCGTGAAAGTGTAACAAACATACATCCATCCATCAATCAATCTAACCAAAACCGCGCTAGATGGCGCTGGAGGTGAGTTAGAACTCGCAAGCGTTTAAAAAACGTAAGATTTTTACATTGTACTGAAATTTGAGATTTATAATATATTAGTAGGATTATACATATACTTAGATAGATTACCAGAGTTTAATGATGGAGCAAAGAGGATAGGTTTTCTTAATATATACGCTTGATTTAAGAACTAATAGACTTTTCTTGAAATGTCAGATTTTTTACGGCCCAGATATTTACTACTAATAATTTCCAAAGCGTTAGCATGGGGCAACCCGTCCTTCCCGCCCGTGCTGCTCTGTCACGGCAAGTTGGACGTGAGCTCATCCTTCCGTCCGCTTGTCTCCCTGCTGCCCGACTGCTTCTACTACGTGAGCGTGGACTTACCTGGGAATGGACGGTCTGATCAGCTTCCTAAGGGTGTTAGGCAAGTATTCTCATAGCCTTATCTCACTGGCGATTTGCAAGCGAGTCCAAGCTTGCTGCAAGTATGATGTTATGTCGTAATGTCATGTTCGTAAATAAAAAACAAGTGTTTATTACAGATACTCAATAGTAGACCTAGTGCCAACACTAGTCAAAGTAATGGAGCACTTCCAGTGGAAGACCTTCAGATACATTGGACATTCTCTTGGGGTGCCTATTGGTAAGGCCTTCCACTTAAAAATGCCTGTGATATTAATTTACCTATCAGGGAGTCATCCTTTTACCAGAATTGGAAATTGGAAAGTTATTCAGTTGGACGGGTAGCATAATCGACCAAGTGGAGCGAGGTGTTAGGGGGTTACCAGACCAATTGATCGATCGTCGATCGACAGCATCGATTGATGATGGATTCAATAATTGATCGACGTTGATCGATAATTTCTACATAGTAAAATAGCTATCGATCGACGTCGACTAATCGAATCTATCATCGATCGACGATCGATCAACTGGTGTGGTAACACCCTTAGAGTCGAGAAATGGGAAAAACCTGCCCTCGTACCAGTTTAAAGGTTGACCTCAGGTATGTAAGTTTGATCGACGAAAATTTGAGAACCGTTGATCCAAACTTAATGAAACTTTGCAGACAATTCGTTTAAAGTATATTAGTTTTAAGTTAGATAGTGAGCTAAATCGGTTCCAGAGGGGTTCCAGATATATTATAAGGGTCTTTATGATATTGGTATGACGTTAATTTCAAAACTGATACCTAGTACTATTATTTTTTTGCTAACTTTTAAGTACATGCACAGGACCAGCACAAATACATTACATACATTAGCCATAGTTTGTATGTGTGTTTGTATGTTTTTTTTTATGATAGTGAATGACAAGACGAGCAAATCAGGTGTCTGATGGTAAGCGTCATGATTGCCCATATCAGTCACAGTGCCACCCAGTGTTTTAAAATTCAAAATTCTGCGCGGCACTGCAATGCGCCTGTCACCCTGAGATATAAGTTGTTGAATCTCATCATGCCCAGTAATTTTTTTTGGTAAATGTACGAGTATGTTTGCTCGACGATAACTTGATAGTCTTGATGTCACTATCTAGTGCTATCGTTTGGTTGGATAAGTAATAATAATCCATATTAGTGGAACGCTTATAATAATTTCAGCTTCTACCAATTTGATGTGCTTTTATGAACAATAACGTTAAAGTTGTCAACGGTTTTTATTATTAATCAGTCTCAGTAGCAAATAGCGAGGTCTCAGTTCGCGAAGAACTGCTAGTATCATATAGATACAATAAAACTACTCTTTATCTTCAGGAAAACTGTTCAACATAGCGTATCCAGGACATATGTTACGTTCGGTAGAATTAGACCCTATCCCAGCACATCATACATGGCCGACAACTAGAGAAGGTAAACCTAACCATAGTTCAATGATGTATCAATTGAAATTAACCTTTTAGTACTAAAAGCCTCGACTGCCTTGGTGTCGTTGTGGTCGCAAACGCTATTGCCGATCATGAGGTCCCGAGTTCGATTCTCGGGTCAGGCAGAAAGTGTAATTGGATTTGTCCTTCAGGAATTTTCTCAGTTACGGGCTGGAGTCTAGAATTGTGCATGGTAGATGGTAATAGGCAAGGCGAGCCGTATTTTAGTTCCCTAAAATACATTACTAGCGAATTATGTTATTTTTTAATACTACTTTTTATGTGGTTGTAATATGTTATGTGCGTTTAATAAATAAATAAATAAATATGTGTGTAGGTACATCTTACTATAACCACTCTGCCCACGGCAAAAAGGCGTGATTTTATCATATGTCATTATATTAATTATTATTCTAAAACCAGATTAAGTGAAGAATCGAATAGAATAGAATAGAAAACATTTATTCTTTACCACAACTAAGTACAATAATAAATAATATGCTTAATTTCTATGGTTACAATGATTATGTACTAAATAGATAAAAGGGCAATAAAGCTTTGTAAAATAGACATGAAGGAATTTCAGGTCTCCACCAATGGTATCACGAGTTTTATGATTATTATAATGAAGACAAATACAGAAAATACAACGGCGGTCCGGAGACTGCACCAAAATACACATATGAAAAGGTACCTATATAATATAATTTAACGCCAACAACTATACATTTAAAAATAAAAATAAGACCCTCGTGGTGGACTGGTGATGCTGCAGCATCAGGTCAAGCTTAAGTCGTTTCAATATTGATGAAGTGACAGGATACCAAATTTCGAATCAAACAGACTTCTAAAAGTTGTTTATATCCTTTCAGCCCCTATAAAAGAGCTGATAATCTTCAAACAGCTTACCGATTTTCATGATACATAGGTCAGTCAGTAAAAAATTTTAATTAATAGGTATACCTTACTGTAAATCCTATAACTTATATTATTTTAAATATATTATTATAAATGCGAAAGTTTGTGAGGATAGATGGATGGAGGTTTGTTACTCTTTCACGCCAAAACTACTGGAACAATTATTGGGCTGATATTTGGTATTTAGATAGCTTAGACCCTGGACTAACACATAGGGCACTTATTTCTCAATATTCCCACGGAAACGATATCTACGTGGGTGAAATCGCGAGTCACAGCTAGTTTCCAATAATTATGATGATTATGACGCCACGTCGGTGTAGTGGTCACAAGCGCTGCTGCTGAGCACGAAGTCCTGGATTCAATTCCTAGTTCAAGCAAAAAGTGCTATTAGATTGTTCTACTAGGTGTTTTTTCAGGAACAGCCTGGAGTCTCCAATTGGTTGATAGCAGTAAGCTCGCCGTAAATGGGACTTAAAAACATTACTGGCGCAGCGTGGGTGCACCTACTATGGGACTGGATCCTGGGGACACCTCTGCCTAACCCTTTGGGGAAAAGGTGTGGTTTTACATTGTGTAATTAAGTCAAATATTGCAGGTCCAAAAACTAATAATGGAAACGCGAGCTATATCGAAAGAAGCATCTGAGCATGTTTTAGAAAGGTGCTTAGAACCTGCTGGGGATGGGCTTTACAGGTAATTTTCTATTGATTTTCAACAGACATCTACATAGATCTCAGTGCATGTACTTCGTGTGTCTGAGAGCGTACGCGGCCTTCCATTAATTTGACACAATCCTATGAAAAATTTACCAAATCGATGTTTTGTATTCCGCTGTTTCCTCCGAATATAATAAACCCATTCTATAAATTTATATCCTGATATTTTTATAGTAAAGTAACCTACGTCCCTGTCATTTTATTTTTTCTTATAAACCCTTGTTTTTTTTCATAGTGAACTTCCGTGAACTCGTGTGATTGGACGTTCACTACAAAAAAATGTAAGAGTTATTTATTATCATTATTATCATTTTATTTTTGTTTATAACAAAAATAAAATGATAGGGACATACTTTACTTCAACTTTAAAATATCAGGATGTAAATATATCAAACAGGTTTACTATATTCGGAGGAAACAGGGGAATACAAAACATCGATTTAGTAAAATTTCCATAGGATTGTGTCAAACTGCTAAGAGGTCCTCTTTCCTGTTAAAGTGTTTTACGTTATTTTAGCGCTTTATAATTTTGTACGAGCTACCAAAGTATCTAGGAAAAAAGGACTAGTTTAGTTTTACATTTAAAAAATTATGAAGGAACTTACGGTAGGTATACTTTGGTCTGTAAAGATGTAAATCAAAATTTTATTCTCATTCGGCCGAGAAACTGCAAGTGTGAATGAGTCTTTAGTAGGATTATTTCTGGTTAAAATCCAGAATCTGGGTTCAAATTCTATACTACTAATCTCTTTCATCTCCTCTGTGCTACTAATATTATAAATGCGAAAGTAGCTGAGGATGGATGGATGGATGTTTGTTCCTCTTTCACGCCATAACTACTGATCCAATTGAGCTGAAATTCGGTATGTGGGTACCTTAGACCTTAGAATAACACATAGGGTACTTTTTATCCCGATATTTCCACGGGAATGCGCGGGAGAAACCGCGGGGAACAGCTACCATAATAATGTGGACTTATCGCCTGAGCCCTACCGTGTGACACCCCGGACACTCGATTGAATTCCATACAAAAATCACGATATAACTACCTACCTACTACACAGACACTGCACACATGGAGTATTGTACACGCGCAAGAGTGTGCGTGAGGTTCCGGGCTCACGGGGGCTCGTGGAGAGCTCAACCTCGCTCGCGGGTTGAAGAAGACCCGATTGGTGGGCGGATGAGTGTACATTCTATACGTGGTATTATTATCTGTTCTGCGTGGCTGTATACTGTATACTAAATTTCAACCCCATCCGTCCAGTAGTTTTTGCGTGAAAGAGTACAAATAACCAATCCATTCATCCTCATAAACTTTCGCATTTGTAATATTAACGCGCACAATTTAAAATTTTAAAACACTGTGTGGCATAATGTGTCTGTTAAGGGCAATCATGATGCCATCAGGTGCACTAACTATCATAAAAAAAAAATATATATATATATAAAATATTATTTCCACAGATTCACATTCGACCAGCGAATGAAAGAAGGTACAGTTCTACCATTTTCAGCAGAAAGCTTACGTCAAATTTATACCACAACTAAAACGCCAACATTCACCATCCTTGCCAAATCGGTCATGGACGCAGGGTTATATGAATCAGTGCCATTTTTAACCGACCCTGCGGAATGGAAGGGTTACTATAAGTGGACCGTTGTAGAGGGCGGTCACGATATCCATTTAAACGACCCTGGACGCTTCGCTAAAGATATTGGGGAGTTTTTGATGGAAGATTTTAAGGCGAAATTGTAATTTTGTTAAGCCTGGGACACTCCACATTATAGGTATGAAGCTATAAGTAGCCAGGGTTTGCAACAAGACGGTACAATTGAGTATTTGAAAGAAAAATGTCGTATTTTTTATTTATTCTGAAAGTTTAATCATAATTATGTATCATCCGATTCAAAAATCATTTAAAAAATATGTTTTTTAATTAATTATAAGCAATTCAAAATTGATTAAATTCCAATAAGAGTCACTTGATCACGAACGCGTTACGAGTGGTCGCCAATGTATGGAACTTTATAACATTGTGACGTCACTACATGTCGCGAGCTCGTTCGGGTAATATCGGCGTGTTTTCGGTACTGGATTAAAAATGTTATTTTTAATTTGATATATCTTTGTAATTATAGCGAATAAAAAAATTGTTTTGTTACGAAACTTATACATAATAATATGATCTTTCCATTTTGGCAAAAAAATTCAAATACTCTATTACAATGGGCTAGAGCGAGAGAAAAAGAGATACGGGATAGAAAGAGAGTCCATCAAATCTAAGAAGTACCGTTTGACTTAAACTTTATGGGAAGAAAATTTGCGGGATTCGAACCACGCACCCTCCGCACCAATCCGCGTAATGGGGACTCTACCATTTGAGCTACCGTGGCGGTATAGGTCATCAGCGAAATTTTTCTATCCCACCTACCTAACGCCTATTATAGGGGCGTTAGTGTGTATCTATAAGTCCCCCATATGTTCCTATATGTTAATTTAAATTCAGAGAAGAATTGTATATCTCGTGATATAATTCATAATTCCATGGTTTTAAGGCGAAGGTTTTTTTTTATGATAGTGAGTGACAAGACGAGCAAATCAGGTGCCTGATGGTAAGCATCATGATTGCCCATATCACACAGTGCCACCCAGGGTTTTAAAATTAAAAATTCTGCGCGGCACTGCACTGCGCCTGTCACCCTGAGATATTAGTTGTTGAATCTCGTCATGCCCAGTAATTTCGCTGGTAACATTGCCCTTCAGACCGGAACATAGTAATGTTTGCACATTACTGCTTGGCGGATGAATAACTGGCAAAGGTGTGGTACTTCCCCAAGCGGCCCCCTGCAAAAGAGGCCTACCACTACATGAAGGTTATTGAGATATAGTGTGAGTTACTCCTATGCAAAATTGTTTCTTCTCTCAAAGCTTGAAAAGATGAAACGTCAAACGGTACTTCTAAGGCTGGGTTTTTAGATCACTGATTAACTGTTTTTTTGACAAATGTAAGTTAAATTCGGCAAAATTCGTTTTTGCATCCCTAGTTTACTACTTTTTCCTCACAATTTAACTATTGGTTACAAATTTAACTACAGTTAGTTTAACAAATGGTTAACTTAACTGTAAGCAACGATCAAAAAACCGGCTCTTAGATTTGCAGGGCTATAAGTACATAGTATTTGTCGTGTCATGCGTGGGATGATTAAAACTACAACATTTAAAAAATCAACAAATCTTTATTACAGAAAACTTTAAGTACTTAAGGACAATCACAGATATATTTTTTAATGTAATAAGTATTGTATATTTTACTAGCTACTATAAAACTGTGTAAATATATGTTATAATAACGTATTAAAAAGGGTGTAGTATTACATAAGAGTGCGCCCTCTAGATATTTGACACAATCCTATGAAAAATTTACCAAATCGATGTTTTGTATTCCCCTGTTTCCTCAGAATATAATAAACCCATTCTATAAGTTTATATCCTGATATTTTTATAGTGAAGTAATCTATATCCCTGTCATTTTATTTTTTCGTATAAACTCTTGATTTTTTCATAGTGAACTTCCAAAAATCCCAGTTTTACTCGCGTGATTGGACGTTCACTACCAAAAAAATGTAGAGTTTATTAACAAAAATAAAATGATAGGGACATAGGTACTTTGCTTCATCTTTAAAATATCAGGATATAAATATATCAAATAGGTTTACTGTATTCGGAGGAAAAAACATCGATTTGGTAAATTTTCCATAGGATTGTGTCAAACTTCTAAGAGGTCCTCTTTCCTGTAAGGGGGTCCAGCTACTCATTTTGCAAAATTCGCAAACATTTGATCACAGAATTTGGTCTCGAGAATTGGCGTCCAACGAGCATACGAGGAAGAATACTTTGTAGTTTGTAGTAAGCGCAAATAGTATTATGTTTATAACTTTATTCTACCACTGACTCTTCGTCACTAATTACGTGGTCTCTGACTGTGGGCCTTATTAGTAAGCTCAAAATAGCGCAATGAGCTATAGAGAGAGCTATGCTCGGGATTTCTCTGCGAGATCGAATCAGAAATGAGGAGATCCGTACACGAACGAAAGTTACCAACATAGCGCAGGGGATTAGCAAGGTGAAGTGACAATGGTGCCGCCCATTGCACGTAGAACTGCAACTGTAAAGTTTGAGAATGGAGACCACGGACCGGCAAGCGCAGCGTAGGACGTCCACCCACAAGGTGGATAGACGATCTGATAAAGACGGCAGGAACACGCTGGATGCAGGCCGCTTACAACCGGACTGGATGGAAATCTATGAGATAGACCTATGTTCAGCAGTGGACGTCCAATGGCTGAGATGAAGATGATTTTTTTAATCGTTGTTAAGGGCTTTTTCACATTGCGACTATGCCGCCCTGGTCTTATCATAATTATTGTCCTTTATAACTGAAGCTTAACTAGGTTGTACATAATTTTGAATTAGTTTGTACAGCATTCTGGCTGAATCCGATTGAGGTTCAGCCAGAATGATATTACAAAGTCCCACTTGGTAGGTGCTAATGTCTATCTGGCTTCTTATATCTTCATTCCAGACACACTGCATAAGTCTATGATCTATGATGAAGTCAGAGATGATGATGATGAATTCTTTCTTTTTTTTATTTTTTTTTATGATAGTGAGTGACAAGACGAGCAAACTAGGTGCCTGATGGTAAGCATCATGATTTCCAATATCAGACACAGTGCCACCCAGTGATTTAAAATACAAAATTTTGCGCGGCACTGCACTGCGCCTGTCACCCTGATATTAGTTGTTGAATCTCGTAATGCCTCGTAATTTCGCTGGTAACATTGTCCTTCAGACTGGAACACAGTAATGTTTGCACATTACTGCTTGGCGGATGAATAACTGGCAAAGGTGTGGTACTTCCCCAGGCGGTCCACTGCAAAAGAGGCCTACCACTACAAAAGTAATACCCCCTTAAGTAGTACTCCATCTTTTTGTAAAACATTGACAACAAATATCAACTTATTACTTCTTTATCTCCATACAAGAAGTTAAAGTTTCGAATTCACCCCCGAATCATCCAAAAACGCCCTCACCTTCTTTTCGACCCTTTCCGGGTGAGTAAAATGAACATCATGCCCCCCTTCGACTACCACCACTCTCAACCCATTATACTCTTCTAGATGTTTAACAATCTTCTTGGCGTCTTCTTTTCCCTTGCCGTAAAATGTGGCATCTTCTGAGGCGCTGATCAATAAGGCTGGGGGAGTGTTGGAGAAGATTTTGTAGTAGTAGTTAACTGGAAAGTTTTGTGGGGCTAAGGATTTGAGGCGTCTGTCCCATGATAACCTGTGAATGAGATTGTTATTTAAACAAGATGAAATTAAACTATTTTTTTTATATACTGACTGACTGCCTCGGTGGCGTAGAGGGCACATGCTCGACTGCCAATCAAGAGGTCCCGAGTTCGATCCCCGGGTCAGGCAGTGTTATAAATATTGAATTTTTCCATAAGAAATTATCTCAATAACTGCCTGGAGTCTGGAACTGTGCCCGGTAGATGGCAATAGGCTCGCCCCTTATTACATGGGACCAATAACATTCTGGCGAAATGTGGGTGTATCTACTATGGGACTGAGTCTTGGGTATACCTCTGCCTATCGCTTCGGTTAAAGGCGTGAATGTGTGTGTATATTATATTATTATTTATCGTAAGAAATCACTAATGTTACTCGTCGCCAATTTAAAGTCATTTGACATCAGAAGTGGGATTAAAGCTTAACCAACCTGTATGTATCTGGGCCCATTTCAGTCAAATTCCTGGATAGTATGAGCTCTGCTTGCGTTTCTGTCAGTTTTCGCGCCTTCATCACTGCGTTTAGGGCTTGTCTTTTTGTGTATACCTATAAGAATTGTGTTTTTAAGGTTCCCTATCTTAAAAGGAAAAAAGGAACCCTTATATGATCTCTTTGTTGTCTGTCTGTCTGTTTGTGTGTCTGTCAAGACACTTTTTCACGGGAACGCTTGGAGGTATTAAGCTGAAATTGATATTAAATACTCAGGTCTGCGGTCCCTTGTGGCTGTAAAATGATACTTTTAAGGGCCGGTTTTTTGATCGTTGGTTACAGTTAACTGTTAATCATTTGATAAACTGACTATAGTTAAATTCTTAACCAATGGTTAAATTGTCAGGAAAAATTTGTTAAACTAAGGATGAAAAAACTAATTTTACTGAATTCTAACTGTCAAAAAAAATTTTTTTTTTCGATAGTGAGTAACAAGACGAGCAAATCAGGTGCCTGATGGTAAGCATCATGATTGCCCATATCAGACACAGTGCCACCCAGTGTTTTAAAATTTAAAATTCTGCGCGGCACTGCACTGCGCCTGTCACCCTGAGACAGGAGTTGTTGAATCTCATCATGCCCAGTAATTTCGCTGGTAACATTGCCCTTCATACCGGAACACAGTAATTGTTTGCACATTACTGCTTGGCGGATGAATAACTGGCAAAGGTGTGGTACTTCCCCAGGCGGCCTCCTACAAAAGAGGCCTACCACTACAAAAAAAATTAACCGTTGGTCCACTTAAACAGTGATCAAAAACCCAGGCTATGTTAACGCAATCAAAAGTTATGGCCATTTTACAAATTTCCATATGATTATGTGACTAAACGTAAAATACTAAATACGTATCAAATATTTGTCACTAACTTCAACATCGTGGCCTAATTTGTACGAGCGTTGGATTATTATCGCGGCGGGGATTCGAATCTCGATAAAACCAACAGAGTGGATGTTTAGTACCACTTCACATCAAAACTAAAACAATCGATAGGGAATTTGGTATGTATTTGGTAGTTAGCTTAGTGTGAAAATGCGTGGTTTTAGTATCAAACAAAAATTACCTTGCTTTCGAAATTCTCCTTAACATAATCATCATAATGTTTCCTATAGAAGTCGTTGTAATGTTCAACCATATCTCGTATTTGTAGGCGTTGCAGCGACGGACCCATGTCTAGGTGTATCATTTTAATTATCCTATTTGGGTATATAGCGTTAAAGAATAAACCTGAAACGAAGGATTCGTTCACATTATTCTTTTTTTTATGATAGTGAGTGACAAGACGAGCAAATCAGGTGCCTGATGGTAAGCATCATGATTGCCCATATCAGACACAGTGCCACCCAGTGTTTTAAAATTCAAGATTCTGCGCGGCGCTGCACTGCGCCTGTCACCCTGAGATATGAGAGTTGTTGAATCTCATCATGCCCAGTAATTTCGCTGGTAACATTACCCTTCAGACCGGAACACAGTAATGTTTGCAAATTACTGCTTGGCGGATGAATAACTGGCAAAGGTGTGGTACTTCCCCAGGCGGCCTCCTGCAAGAGGTGAACCACTACAAAATTCTATATTCTGTTCTCTTAAGAACTGACAGGGCTCCGCACGCGCTCCGACTAGTTACCGCTATCATACTTGTCGAATATGACAACCAACACTACGCCCAATTCCGCATAGCTTGTCCTTTACGCACACTAAGATTGTGTTAGTTCACATCATCA
This sequence comes from Hemistola chrysoprasaria, assembly GCA_947063395.1. NCBI lineage: Eukaryota > Metazoa > Arthropoda > Insecta > Lepidoptera > Geometridae > Hemistola > Hemistola chrysoprasaria. The sequence goes on along the minus strand of OX346736.1, from coordinate 3,815,787 downwards.
GCCGGAAGACGTCCACTGGTGAACATAGGCCTCCCTCATAGAACGCCATAAACTATTCATATAGGGGGATTTAGCCGTAATCAGCGCGCTTGTTGTGCGGCTTGGTGATCGCAGTAGTTGGAATACTTGGTGCCGGAGAGCGCTGCTGCCCTCTCCATGAATATGTGTCCCTCTGCCGGGTCTCACGGCTCCCACGGGATGAGAAAGAGGTGGCCCTATTATATAACCGGGAACCACACGGACAAACATTGAGTTAACATTGTGCTAATTGTAAATATTATGTTAGAATCTAGCCGCATTTTCAAAGCTGTTGTGTCAGAGTCGCGAGCTCTAACAGAACGGGTTACCCCAATTACACTGCTCGAGTCAATTCATATGGGTTATGTGGACAACCCATATTGCCAGTATCAGGTCGCCAAGATTCGTACGTAGCCTCCGACATGAGCTAACGACTGCACCCTACATATCTTATAGGAAACTATAGGGACCTACAGTTTAACGTGACATCCGAAACATGGCAGCGCCCAGAACTAGTCTTATCTATTTCAATACAGGATTCATGACAGGTTAGACATTTCATAAGAACACTGTATTAGAATTATACCTGTTTCACACCCCATAGAATGTCCTATGTAAGTAAACTTCGTCCATTGTAGATGCTCAACCACAAATGCTACGGCTGCAACGTTGTGGAACCTCGTCAATTTTACTCCTAAAATTAAACACAAAATTATTCAATACGAAACTCTGAAGTAGCATCATATACTACTAAAATGTTTGGAGATGAAATTTATTATGTAAGTTGCTTGTATTATTTGTCGCTAATTCATGCAATGAACTGTTCATGACATGAAGAGTAAGTATAATAATGTGTATGTATCTACGAATAAATAATATTATTCGTAGGTATGTATGTATGTCTATATTATATGTATTGAAATTAATTTATCAAAAATATATTTTTATATGTACTTATCATCTATTTATTATCATTTTCTACAGTTTTTTATTTGTTTGTAATAGTAAACTTTTATTTATGAATAAAATTAATATAGAATACACACACACACACATACATACATACATTATAATATATATTTTCATATTATAATGTTTGTATGGATATATAATGCAAAGAAGGAGCTTTGGTCTAGGAATAACGCAAGAGTACTTTTCATGAGATGAAACTGTAATGAGTATAATATATCAAAATAGGTTACCTAATGGAAAGGGGCTAGACTTCCCATTGCCAGGCAGATCTAGCCCCACATAGTACCTATCAGGAAGGTACTCCAGCAAGGGAATGAAGGTGGCAGCACTGTCCTGTCTGCCGTGGACTAGGAGCACTGGCTCACAGGACGGTTTGCCCCAGGAAATTACTACAAAAACAACAAATATAAATAACATAACATACCATCATCTCCTCTCCTCTTTTGCTGTAGTGGTAGGCCTCTTTTGCAGGGGGCTGCCTGGGGAAGTACTACACCTTTGACAGTTATTCTTTAGTGGTCAACCTATAATAGCGCTTCGTGGAAATATCCAATAACAATTTTTGCCTGAGCTGGAGATCGAATCCCTCATGAACAGCAGTAGAGCTTGAGAACCACTACGATACTGAGGCCGACAATTAGTACCTTGGCAAATATTTGTGCATAAGAGCAGACTACTTATGATTACTATCATCAGACTTCTGTTTGATCTGTCCCTGTGTCACAGAATACTATCCCTGTGTGTTATATGATAGGTAAGTATATGTATCAGTGTTTCATGTAAGTTTTATATAATAACATACAATTATGAGTACTTATTACAGTATCCCAGGAAAGGATTTTCATAGATGGTCATAATTAAAACTTTACACAATACTTACTTGCTATGTCGCCCCACGGCGCTGGCACAAACCACTCTTTTAACACTTTCATTTTGTTACGTTACACGCTTATTTTGGGTTACATTTTAATTCACAATAGTTGAAAATTAATTATTTATTTACATGAACACGAATTAATTCAAAGTTTTAGTGTTGCCAGGTCATGAATTGTTTCCACTTTTTTTGACATTAGAAACTTATTTTTTATTAATGAAACAATTATTATTTTATTATAATACCTAGGTCTGTGATCTGTGTAGAATCTAGGTCATAAAATATTTCCATAACCATCAAAATTTTTTATTCTGAATTGAAACTTAATTTTATGTCGAACAAGTTTGTTCATAATAATATGACAAAAAAAAAGACTCATCAATAATAAAAATAAACTTATGTATGGTATACCTCTGTGAATAATTAGTTTCAGAGTTATTGATTTACCTTGTTAAATCGGGAAGTTTTCGAGTCTGGTAATTTCATTATTTGACAGTTCTTCGATTGACATTAATAGTGTTGTGCACACATTATGTTTGCTATTATATAATTTACGATAACGTACAATAGATCTTTTTCACGATATCGTTTACTATCAAAATTGTATATGCACATATATTCGCTCTTGCGTGGAGTACTGTTCCCATCTCTGGGATGGGTCTGCCAGATATCAGCTGGATGCTTTGGACTCGTTGGAGCGCCGAGCGAAGAGTATCATAGGCAGTGACTCACTCGTGGAGGCAAATCTCCTGAGCCTCGAACACCGTAGACGAGTGGCCTGCCTCTCGGGTTTTTATCGGTTACATTTCGGGGAATGTGCGGAGGTTTTGCATAACCTGATACCCCCTTCCCCTTTCCATCACCGAATGACTAGGCGCGGCGAGCAGTTTCACCCTTATGTTGTAGACATTCCTCCATTACGCACGAAGGGATTTGCTTCTTCCTTCATTATGCGGACGGCTGAGTGGAACTCTCTGCCGAGGTCGGTATTTCCGGAACGCTATAATCTGGACATCTATAAGGCCAAAGTGAACAGACACCTTCTAGGCAAACGTGTACCATCTTAGGCCTCATCTTCGCCTTCCATCAAGCGAGATTGAGGTCAATTGTAAGCCTATTTTATATATAAAAAAAATATCAATAAAGATGATTATGACTATCCAGGTCGTTTTTTTAAATAATGACTCAAGGCTTATTCAAGGTCTATTTTATTAATTAAAATATAACATTAATATTGTTATGAACACTTAATATTTAAACCTTTCATTTAAGTAGATACCTATACTTACGCTTTGTCAGATATAGCTTGATCAATGCCAGCTGAACAAAAATCTATTTTTTGGCCACATTTTAGTAAATTAAGTTCTAAGATGGTTCTTAATGTATCAATTGAATATTAAATTATCCGATAATACCACTTAAAAAAATAAATTATGGAAATATGACCAAAAATTTATTTTTGTTCAGCTGTCATTGATCAAGTTAAATTAGACTAAGTATAATAAATATAGTTAGTTATTTATAAAAGTTATATTATCACCTAAAAATATTTTATTATTATGTACGCCTTATCACAATAAAATGCCACAATAATTTATTATGTCGTCACAATTTACTCTTTTTCAAAATCTTTTTGAAATCTTCACCATTTTCCAAAAAGTCTACTACATTTTGCGCCAGTACTTCCGAGTTAGTGATGTGAATATCATGACCACCTACAATTTTGATACGACAAAATTGCGGCAACGTCTGATCACATTTTTGCAATAAATTATCAACAAACTCTCTATCGTTTGGCTCTAGATTAGATTCCGTTGCGTCGATACACAAAGTTGGAGGTAAGTTTAATGTCATTATCGTGTATAAAGTTTCCTCGGGGATAGATGGTTCGGATATTTTTTTCATTCTCGGCTCCCATGATAATCTGCAAGAAACCATAGGGATTTTAAAAATAAATAAGAATAAAGTAATTCCACACTCTCGAGTTAAAGCTAATCTGATGCATATTTTGAGAAGTGCACGTTCCGTGAAGTGCACAGTCCACATTCCGTGCTCAATTGTGTAATACAGACTTTTTTGATTTTGAGATAAGATGTGCTAAATGTGTAAGTGCTCATTGTAAAAAAAGGCATATTTATATGAAAATGGAGGTTCTGCGTCGAACCTAACTCCTAAATTTGAAAACCTATGTCACCTGCGCTATCGTAAAGAATCAAGAGGCACTTAGGTCATATAATTTCGAAACGAGTAGTTTTAGCATTACGTTGGCATATACATAGACTAGGTACATGATACATCTTAAAAATACAATGTGTTAAAAATGGTTTAGTAATATTTAAGGGAGTGCACCTACCGACGCCACTCACTTCAGTATTACGTCCAACTGAACAACTTTCTATCGATAAATTTGGGAAATTAGCAAAAAATATTTCGACTTCCCATACAAAATCCATCAGTGCGAATTTTGCAAAGAAAGATCTTATGCAAGTTGTTTAGGTTGACGGGTAAATGTACCCCCTTAAGTATTAATAATAAGAAACTTGAAACATGCTTGAAAGTGTCGATTCCCATCGGCACCAAGGATCTAGAGAGTACAATCTCAGCTTGCTCTTCTGTAAGGCTCCTATTCCTCACCACGAGACTGATGGCCTTCTCAAACGTATGCAATCTTGGTTTTCCCGAATTCCACCTTAAAAATATTATTAATATTGGTAATCCACAGAATAACTATCTATTATTAGATAAGACATGTTCTCAAAGCATTCCTCTAATAAGTAGATTCATTATTTCTCAAACTTACTTAACTTTCATTAACTCATTTACTCTATTAAAACGACTTTTAAATCTTTCCCAATATTTTTCGTACTAACAAATTTACCAAAAACCTATTTATATACCTAATTTAAGCCAGTAAAGATGTAACAAACACACGTATAGACACACATTATAACGACAAACTTTCTCATAAAATACTTAATATTAGGACTGTGAATTATGAATGAGGACGTTTGGTGATTACTTTTTTAATGTAGGATTTTTAGCATAATATTATATTCTAGAAATTAGGTAGGTACTTACTGTTGATAGTTATCATAGTAATTTCTTATTTGAACATTATAATAATGAGGTTGTCGGTAATGCACGTGGTAATAATTAGATAGTGGCATTCTGGGGTCTATAAATACCATCTTTTCTATGTAATCTGGGAACATGTGATTGTAGAAAAGACCTGTAAAAATAATCCTGTAAATTAAAGATCTAAAACCCGAATACATGAAAATGCTAAAGATATATTAAGCTCGTTGCGAAAATTACTAGAAAGTCACTTGTTTGCAATTGCAATGGATATATAGGTAGATACAATTTAATTTAGAATAAATTTAATTATCTCACATAAGCAAGTAGAACTCAATTAATTGATGCCTCGTGGCATTTTCTTCAAATTAATTTTGGGTGAAAGAGTAATAGAGAACCTATCTAAAAATATGTGGGGGCATTTTCTGGGAGAGTGGCACAATTACGAGAAAAAAATTATTAATAATATTACTCTGATTTCATCTGAATAGTAGAATATTCCCCCATTGTTTGCTGTTCAGGCATATAAGTCATCATCATCATCATCAGCCGAAAGACGTCCACTGATGAACATAGGGCTCACCCATAGAACGCCATAAAGTTTATTAAATCCCCCCATACGAATAGTTTATGCCATAAACTATTTGTATGGGGGATTTTCAGCACGTTTGTTGTGCGGCTTGGAGATCGCAGTAGTTGGAATACTTAGTGCCGGAGAGCGCTGCTGCCCACTCTCCGAATATGTCCCTCTGTCGGGTCTCATGGCTCCCACCAGATGAGAAATGGGTGGCCCTATTATAAAGCCGGGAACCATACGGCATATTACTATATTATAAGTGTACTTTTTGTTTACTAACCGACAACACATCCCATGGAATGTGACATATAAATAAATCTCTGCCATTTCAGATGCTTTACAATAATACGTAACGGTTCAACTAAATGTAGTTGGTTAATGTGGATACCGGAGGGTAGTGGGTCAGATTTACCATGTCCTAAAAAAATATAATAACACATTTATTATTATACTGGAAGCCCAGCGGCTTTGCTCGCTTGCAATTACGAAATATGGTAGTTTTATACCAAAACTATAACGCCCTTTTTGGACGCCTTAGAATGTGAATTTTCAAAAATCCTTTCTTAGCACACGTCCAGATAATGAAAAGAACCTGCATTCCAAGTTTCAAGTCTCTGGGATCAGTGGTTTGGGCTCTGCGTTGCTTGTCAGTCAGTGAGTCATATAGGATTTTATAATATATAGTGATATTTATGCCAGAAAACCTTTACTTCTGAACATAGATATTCTTCTTTGAACACCTCAATACGAAGCTGAAGTATCTATTGAAATAATAATAATAATAATGCTAAAAATATTTTAATTTCAGGCAAAATTATAATTAAAAAAATATCAGTTTAGTCTTTAAGCACATTGTCAAATAATAATAATAATATTACATAACATACATCACGCCTTATACGCGAAGGGGTAGGCAGAGGTGTACCCAGGTCACAGTCCCATAGTAGGCACACTGACATTTCGCCAGTATGTTATTGGTCCCATTTAATAGGGGGCGAGCCTATTACCATCTACCAGGAACAGTACCAGACTCCAGGCAGTTATTAAGATAATTCCAATGGAAAGCCCAATATTTAACACTTTGCCTGACCTGGGGATCGAATCCGGGACTTCCTGATCGGCAGTCAATTTTGTGCCTACTTCGCCACCAAGGCAGTCGAGGCGAGGAGTTATAATGTTAATAAGTTATTAAGTCCTTTAGTTAATTAGGGCTAGCTTTAATAAATAAAGTATCTAGATATTGTACTGAATAAATATATCTAGGTAGATATATTTATTCAGATTGTCTACTTATAAAAAATGTAATGGCAAACCGTATCGATAACAACAACAACATACATTCACGCCTTTTTCCTGAAGGGGTAGGCAGAGGTATACCCAAGACTCAGTCCCGTAGTAGATCGTCCCATAGTAGAAATCGTATCGAAACATAAAATATTTACAATAACTAAATAACAAAATTCTTTAAAGTTTGAATACCTGGCATATCAAATGCAACATAATAATATTTGTCCGGAAGTCGATCCACTAATATTATAAAAGTGGCGGCAGTATCTACAAATCCGTGAACCAACAAGACTGGTGGGTTGTTTGGGTTTCCCCAGGACACAACTGAAATTATATATTCATAATTACATATTTATTTAAATAAAACTAAATAGATAAACTGCAAACAATAAATAAAATATGCCGAAGCATATAACTACTGATAAAAAAAACCGTGTATTTTTTATCTCGGATAAAAAAAAATATAAAAATTTTTTTTTTTTTTTTTTTTATATAAATGACATCCTTAGAATGTAATGTCATCTTACTACAATCTAGCCTTTTGAAGGCTAATAAGTAATTTATATTTAACTTAAACTGCTAGATAAACGCTAAAACTAAGAATGTGTCCATTAACACTTTTTCTTATTGTCTCTATTAAGACGAGGTAGACACTTTGTTCATGTGTTCTTTATACGCGGCACTAACACTACATTTCACTAATTGTTCACAACACTTAAACTAACTCAAAAGGTTTTTTCCTTTTTAGTCTTCTCACTAGTCCCGTGGTGTCGAGGAGCTGGATGGCCTCGACGTTCACGTGATGGTGGAGCCGACGCTCGTGGGCTTCCGCGAACTTTTTAATAACTTTACTGACGAGGTCCACTTTGAGATCACGGTGGAGGTCTTCGTTTCTAACGTACCAAGGAGCGTTAACTATACTCCTTAGTACTTTATTCTGAAACCGTTGAATAATTTCCACGTTGTTATTTTTGGCACATCCCCATAACTGGATGCCATAAGTCCAAATAGGTGCTAGGACTTGTTTATAAATTATCAGTTTATTGTGAACTGACAGTTTGGAGTGTCTACCAATCAGCCAGTTCATTGACCTATAGCGAAGCTCCAATTCATCGCGTTTTTTCTTAACGTGTGCCTTCCAGCGGAGCTTTGCATCTAGAGTCATTCCCAAGTATTTGGCAGTATTTTCATATGGAATCGCCGAGTTATTGATGAAAACCGGATGATAGCTTGTCCTCTTGTTGGTAAAATCTATGTGGACAGACTTAGATTCATTGAGCTTGATTTTCCATTTCTTTGACCAATCAAAAATAATATTTACGGCTGTTTGCACCTTTTCAACTGCTTCCTCATGAGTTAATCCTGTTGCCATAATTGCTGTGTCATCTGCAAAGGTTGCAATTGTATTTTGTTCTAACTCTGGGATATCAGATGTGTATAATAAGTATAGAACTGGACCTAAGACACTTCCCTGTGGCACTCCAGCTTTTATAGGTTTGAGTGATGAGTAGGCGTCCTCTTGTCGCACTCTAAACATTCTTTGTGTGAGGTATGACTTTAGAAGTTCAGCATACTTTGATGGAAGCATGTTTCTTAATTTAAATAAGAGGCCTTCGTGCCACACTTTATCAAACGCCTGGGCTACGTCCAAAAAAACAGTAGAACAGACTTTCTTGTCTTCTAAGGATTTTTCAATGATATTGGTGATTCTGTGTACCTGATCTATTGTGGAATGTTGTTCTCTAAATCCAAATTGATAATCAGGTATAAGATTTCTTTCTTGAATAATGGGTTTCAGTCGCTTTAATAAGAGTTTTTCAAACAATTTTGACATAATAGGCAACAGTGATATTGGCCTGTAAGAGGTTGTTTCATTGGGTGGTTTGCCCGGCTTAGGTATCATAATGACTTCAGCTACTTTCCATAACTCCGGGACGTGTTGGAGCCTGAACGTAGCATTGATGATGTTGGTGAGTTTCACTATGGCTTTCCGAGGTAGGTTTCTTAGAACTTCTCCAGTGATAAGGTCGAAGCCAGGAGCTTTTTTCCGTCTTAACTCATAGATTTCTCTGTACACTTCCCTAGGTGTAGCAAGTTTTATATGAATCTCAGGGTTCAGCTGTGCATTCAGCATCACACTATCGTCTGGCGAGTCGTCATTTGGTTGAAATATGTGTTCTAAATGTTGCGCGAATCGTATGGCCTTTTGTTCGTTATTTATTGCCCAGCATCCGTCGGCTTCTCTAATCGGAGGGGTTGCCGCAATAGGTTTTTTTAGATTTTTGACCGTTTTCCATAACGAGTAATCAGTTGTACGATCACTAGTCAGGTGGCTTAATCTATCTTCCGTATTTTGGTCGGTAAACACCTGGATTTCTCTTTTAACTCTTTTTGTCAGATTATTTAATTTTCTCTTATCTCTTGGGTCTCTAGTTGTGTGCCATTTTTGTCTCTGTTTTCTTTTTTCAGCGATAAGCTCTATAATCTCCCTTGGGTAGTACATGTCTCTCACTCGAGTGTTGGATTCAGGTGTATTTTTCCAAGCACACTGTTGTATATTCTCTATAAAAGTTCTCACATCTTCATCTAACTGTTCAGAATTTTTTAGCGGGACTTTTAAAATAGTAACTGCCTCTAAATCCAGCCTAAAACTTTCCCAGTCAGTCTTTTTGCTGCTCAAAGTGGGAATATTTTCCCGTTCCACAACTGCTTCATATAGGGTTAAAATTATTGGTGAGTGATCTGAACTCATGTCATAGCCTTCTCTGATAGTAAGAAAGCTAGAAGATATATTTTTATAAATGAAAAAGTCTATTAGATCCGGAATTTTCTGTGGATCGGTTGGCCAATAAGTAGGTTTTCCAGTTGATATAACGTCACATTTGAGGTCTTTTATAGCTGAGAGTAGCTCCTTACCTTTAGTTGTGGTAAGACGCGATCCCCAGTAGGTGTTTTTTGCATTAAAGTCGCCTCCCAACAAAAATCTGTTTCCAAGTCTATCCAGAAAGCTCTTATACTGCTCTGCTTTCAAGGCATGCTTAGGTGGACAGTATATAGCCGATATTGTCACATGATAGCGATGAGTTTTGACACTCACAGCTACTGCTTGTATATGTTGTTCTTCATATTTGTGTTCTAAATAGTGGTAGATGTTTTCTTTAATTATAACAGCGCTGCCACCTCTAGCAGTGTTGTCTGGGTGCAGTGCGTGATATGTTTTATAGCCTTTTATTTGAATATATGATTCTATAGTGAAGTGTGTCTCAGATATCAAACACAGGTCAATATTTTCTGTGTTTAGGACTGTCTCTAGCTCATGCCGATGCTGAAGAAGTCCATTTGCATTCCATGCTATGATTTTCAGCGACTTACCCATTTACATTTTTTGTTTAGATGAAGCTATTTTAACGCTCCGATTTTTTTCTAACTTTTGTAACCTTTCGTCGAATGATGTTATTATATTCAAAATCTGACTTAGCTTTTCTTCGACGCCTGAGCTGGCTGGTTTCGGTTGCGATCTCAATTGACCTCCTTTGGTTATTTGTGCGTATGACACATTATTCGTGACGTTTCGGGTGATATTATTTGTTTTTAACTTACTTGCACTCGGAATTTGAATGGTATGCGAATGTTCATTCTTCTTAGTAATTTTATTTTTTAAGATTTGTAGTTCCTTTGCTACAGTGCAACCTCTGTAGCTAGCTGGATGTGGTTCTCCGCAGTGAACACATTTTGGTTTAGCATCAGGAGGCTTAATGCAGTCCTTAGTGAGGTGTTTTCCCGTGCATTTAACGCATCTAGGTTCTTTAGAACAATATTTTTGTGTGTGACCATATGCTTGACACCTTTTACATTGAGGGATAAGTTTTGACGATTTTATTGGCTGGATATCCACTTTGCAGCCCAATATGCACTTAATTCCATAAATTTTGCTAATGTCTTCGTCTTTTTGAAACGAAAGCATAAACATATTAAGCGGTTCCTTGCTTCTCCAACTAAGTTTGTTAACCGCATTTAGAATTTTATATCCCTTGAGTATGAGATCTTCAGCTATTCTGTCTGGTTGACATGAGGAAGGCAAGTTTTTAGCCATAACTCTGATGGGTCTATCCTGTTTATTTTCGTAGGAATGCCAGAGGCATTTGTTTTGCGTTAGCAGCTTGGTAATAGCTCTGTATGAGTCATCACTGCTCGCATTTATTTTCACTGTATCACCGTTCATCATTTTCATGATGAACGTTTCCTTTGTTATGTTCGATGACAGAAGGTCATAAAATTTTTGGTAGTCCTCGATGGTCTCGACTACTATGGGAGGTGGTAAAGGAATTTTCTTTACCTTGGGTTTTTCTTTCGGTTGGCTGCAGCTTTCTGCTTGTGGTGGGGTGAGTGATACATTCAACTTCCTCTTTTTCCTACTTTTTTGACGCACCCACTCGGTTTCTCTCGCGAGTTCCTCTTCATCGGTTTCATACTGTACTCCTTGAGGGACCTCGTCACTAAGTTTTTTTCCTTTTTCCGTCTCTACAGAGCTACGCTCCCGAATGTGTTTCAGGTGGCTCTGCAGTTCCTCAATTTGATTTTGTAGTTCTTTAACTACATTCTCCAATCTTTTACGTTCTGCTTTTTCCGTTTCGTAATGTTGGAACAGAATTTGTTCCGTTTCCGTTTTTATAATAATGCCTTTTGCAGCCATTATATTTTAGGTATAACTTCACCTTTACAATAGTCTATGCAAGTAGCACACACTTTAACTAGGTCATTTCGGTGACCTCGAATCGATGCGCGCGCGACGCGACGGTCCGACGTTACGCGGTGTAAGATGCAGCGTCAGCGCTATGCCCGAGCGCGAACTAGAGCAATTATGCTTGACACGACCTTTCTTTCCGATAATCGAACGATCACTGTATAAAAATAATATCATTATAATGATCTATATCTATATCTATACGAAAGATTGAACTTTTCACATCACTAATAAATGAACACACTAGTGTACATTCCATTTACTAAAATAAATAAGTATTTTAATTTTATTTCACGTTTTTTTTTGTTCTCACCTGCTATTTTACCCCACGGCGCCTCCACATTCCATTCTTTCACAATTTTCTTAGGCATCTCTAATTTATGATTTAATAACTAAACTATATACATAAATAAAGTCAACTAATAAACTGTTGTTTAGATTTTATAAAAATACAGGAACAGTCTATATCTGCGATAAGATGTGCAAATGTCAAGTGAAAACGATAACGTTACTTTTTCTACGATCATGTCGTAAGTACGAGTATACGAAAATGGAACTAGCGTTTTGCTATAATGTTGTAACTGTCAGAACGATCTAGCGCATAGACACTAGCGATCTTGGACAGAACGTAGACGTTCGGGACTAGTGGATGCCTATTATAACTGACGTTGTATAATATTAGCTCCGAGTAATTATCAAGCCTATTTAGAGATGATGATTGTGAGCCTTGGACTTTAAACTTAGTAATAGGTGTAGAACGTTGCCATTTTACGAATGAAATTAACAGTACGATTTTGAAATTGTATTTTGACTTTAAACGTGAGTTAAGTCGTTATATAACATAATAAATATGAAATTAACAGGTCTGTTATCTAGAGTTGAATATAAAACATCATCCTATTAATAGGCTAGTTTCGTATTTTTTTTATTATATTAAAGGGATTAGTAGGGAAATTAGGTAGTTGGACTCGTTGTTTAGAATTATTAGTAAAAACGCCATTTAATTTAGTTTTATTTTATTTTATAAGAATAATATAATTAATATTTATCTTCCTTCATGCCGACTTACTTATTAATTAAGTAAAAAACTATCGTGCTATCCTACTTATTAAGTAAAAAATGCTTCTTATCTTATTCCATATAAAAATTGTGCCACCTATCTATTTACATTTGCCATATTAAGTAGCAATGAATCCCAAAAAATATCTTACAATGCAATAAAGAAAAGCTCACAAGATTTTGATATTACAATACCCACAACTAATGTACGTATAATATTCTCAACTGGAGCTTCTGAAATCTCATTTACAATTTACTTTTTGCAAAAGTCTTACTCAAATCTTTATTTCGTTTTAGGAAATCTTTAACAAGGGGCGTGACTAATTCAGGACTAGTGATGTGAAAGTCATGAATCCCTGACACAGTGACTCGGTAAAAATCTGGTAAAGTATGTTCACATTTATTCAGTAGGTTATCAGCAAAGTGCTTAGATGAAATTAATCCACTTGGTTCGCTTGCCTCGATACAGAGCGTCGGTGGCATTTTTGATGTTAAAACAGTGTAGAGAGTTTCCTCAGGTATCGGTACGTGTACGACATTTTTCATTCTTGGTTCGAATGACAATCTGCCGAAGAAACAAAAATATATCAAGCAAAAACACCACATTCTGCCTCGGTGGCGTAGAGGGCGCATGCTCGACTGCCAATCAAGAGGTCCCGGGTTCGATTCCCAGGTCAGGCAAAGTGTTAAATATTGGATTTTTCCATTAGAAATTATCTCAATAACTGCCTGGAGTCTGGTACTGTGCCCGGTAGATGGCAATAGGCTCGCCCCCTATTACATGGGACCTATAACATACTGGCGAAATGTGGGTGTATCTACTATGGGACCGAGTCCTGGGTACACCTCTGCCTACCCCTTCGGGAAAAAAGGCGTGAATGTATGTTATGTATGTAAAACACCACATTCTCGACTGCCTTGGTGGCGTAGTGCTCTAGCTCTAGCTGGAGTAAATAGCAAAAAATATTTTTAAAACTTACTTATAAGTATCAATGCCCATCGGTACCAGCGACCTAGAGAGCACGATCTCTGCTTGCTCCTCTGTTAAGCTCCTATTCCTCACCACGAGACTGATAGCTTTGTCATAAGTTAGTAATCTTGGTTTACCTGAATTCATTCTGTAAAAGAGATTGAAAGCTTTGATTATATCAGTTTATTCTACTTATTTGATTTCTACTTATTTTTCATGATGAAATGATATTTGGCTAAAATTGTGTACCGATGTAGGTATATTCGAACATGAAATTCCACAAAATTTAAGTCGCTTTTACCGTGACCAAGCGAGGACACAAAGATATTGATTAATTACATAGCTTTTTAATATATTTTTGATAGTTTTGATTTTTTTTGTATGATAGTGAGTGACGAGCAAATCAGTTACCTGATGGTAAGCATCATGATTGCCCATAATAGAAACAATGCCACCCAGTGTATTAAAATTCAAAATTCTGGGCGGCACTGCACTGCGCTTGTCACCCTGAGATATTATAGTTGTTGAAACTCGTCATGCCCAGTAATTTCGTTGGTAACATTGCCCTTCAGACCGGAACACAGTAATGTTTGCAGATTGACTGCTTAGCGGATGAATAACTGGCAAAGGTGTGGTACTTCCTCAGGCGGCCCCCTGCAAAAGAGGCCTACCACTACAAAAGTTGTACTACAATGGCATACGCTTTAAAACATTTTCTGGATTTGTTCACTACTTATAGCTGCACGACAGGGAAAATCAAACATAGCGCGATGCTGTGGAATATAAAAATTATATGAGATAAGAAGTGAATATGCTTACTTTTTATAATTATCATAATACCGTCTATAACCCAAATTGTACCATAACTCCAAGTTATTCTGTAGCAGATCATACCAGGAAAGTGGCGGCCCAGGGTCAAGTAACAGCATCATAGATATACGATTTGGAAATATTTGATTGTATGCTAGACCTGTAAATCAAAGAATAAAGAAAAATTACATAACATAATATTAACAAAATAAAAACTTTAACAATACCTATCTATAAAATACCTAAATATCTATAAAAATTGGCGGTATTGCCCAGTTCGATTAAGATACATTATCTTTAGGCAAAATACATAAAAGAAAAGGGCCAACGACGAGTCCCGCACCAGGATTTCACTCTAAGATTTCACTGTCGAGGCTGGAGTCTTCGCGAACGCAGAATTTCAAGTCGTACGTGCTCCGGTTTCCGGTGAAATTTAAGGAGACTCTTCTGGCGCAAGAATTTTGGCCGGAAGGCATAGTGTTCCGGCGCTTTAGGGAGGCGAGACCGAAACATATCATCCCTAAAGCATAGATATAGTTAATATAATATTATTATGTATGTTAGTCTGTAAGGTATTTATTAATATGGGCCTCTGCTGCGTATAATTTATTATACGCACTATTGCCTGAAATAAATGAATTTATTTATTTATTTATTAAAATACAAGCCAGCATATCGATTACCTGACGCTTTCACTCTTCACTAGGCGCTTAGCCAGCTTTGTATTAAAATCCACAGCAGCTGACCCCCATGGACGTCTACCCCGAATTTTTTGTTTAACATGTTTTTCGAGTTTTATATTATAACTAGAGTTTGGGTAGTGCGCGAGCTGCGAGCAGCTCGCGAGATATGCTTTCGTTTGGTTTTGGTGGGTGAATACCAAAAAAAGTTAAAAAAAAAAAAACCAAAATGAGTTGTAAATTTGGCATCAAAACCGCAAAATATCACTGTATACAAATAATCATCCAAATCGGAGCAACTTTGTAAAAGGCCGCCATCTTGAATCCGCCATCTTGGATTTTTTCCAAATTCAATTTGTAGTCATCATCGACCTCGCCAATTTTTGTTTAAGCACCACCTCCCTATCTCTAATAGTTAAGGAATTATAAGGAAGTGAATTTTGGCATAAGCCATCTTGGATTTCAAAATATTACCTAAAATCGTCCCAGGGTTAAAAGCATTTTCTTTTAAGGAATCATACCTCAAAATTTTTATTTAAAAAAAAAAAGTTGGTAAGTTGGCGGATTGGCGAATGGGCTATCCCAACTACAGAGGGTGCGCGGTGCGCTTCGCAGCAAGCTGCTCGCGTGGGGGCACTCGCGGTACGCTCGCAGCTTCGCTGCTCGCGTACCGGCTCGTGGCCGTCATCTTGAAAAAGTGGCCGGATCCAAAAAAACCATTCCAAATTTGAAATCAGAATCCCAAAAACCCCCGAATCCAAAATTTTATCCAAATCGAAGCAACTGTGGATTCAGCAGCCATCTTGGATTGGAAAAAATAAAGCCGTTCATCCTTCCCTCCATCATATTTCCCAAGAAACCGGTCACCCATCCCTTTTGCGGCCAGCATGTCGAGCCTATAAACGAAGTTTTGTATGGCGGCCATTTTTTTTTTGTACGGCGGCCATCTTTTTTCGCCCGGTCCATCCCATACCAGAGTCCTGTACAACTTTAGTTTCGGCACCCCCGTCCAAGTCGCACCGTTTCGGCGGGCCGTCGACCTGTTCCACCGGAACAGCCCCCGGGAGACTTCCCTCTAGTTCTCGAGAGGTACTCTTAAGATTCTCTCTCTAAAGGTACCACGCAACCTCACCCCCAATCGCCTCCCCGACCTATAGCCCCTATCATAAGTCTCATGTGCAAAATTTGTATAGCGGCCATTTTTTTTTGTACGGCGGCCATCTTTTTTTTCGCGCGGTCCATCCCATACCAGGGTCCTGTACAACTTTTGTTCTACGGCGTCACGGAAAATGTGCACCGTTTCGGCGGGCCGTCGACCTGTTCCACGAGAACAGCCCCCCACACCCTCCCGACAAGTTTTCGGAGGGTCCCCGCAAAATTCCCTATGCAACGGTAACATAATATCTACCCCCCGCCCAACCCCCAGACCTGTAGCCCCGATCATAAGCAATTTACGATCAGCTGATCGCGTCGAGCTATATATATAGAGGCACGCTCGCGCCTTCGGCGCGAGCCTGCCTCTAATATAGGTTTCGACACACACACATACACAGGGAGACATTAGTATTAATAGTACATTTATGAATTACCTATAACACATCCCATGGAATGTCCCATAAAGACAAATCGTTTCCATTTCATGTTATCCACCACGAGTCGTATTGTTTCAATCATGTGGGTCTTGCTTATAAGTAAACCAGAGGGCAATGAATCTGATTTCCCATGACCTTAAACAAAATTGTTAAATATTAATGACACACACCGGGTCTTTGAAGTTACAGAATCAAGGTCCAGTAAGAATAGAATAGAATATAAACTCTTTATTGGTATCACAATTAGTATACAGAAAACAATAAAATTAAATATTAAAACTAGAAAATAATGTGTAACAATTGGCGGCTTTATCGCTCAGAGCGATCTCTTCCAGGCAACCATGCGGTGACAGGAATTATACTAAGATGCTAGAAGGACGGTGGTTTCACACTTCAAACAAATTAATTAATTTATAATCTATACTTAAAATAAAATAAGTATAAAAATATCTCTATAAAACTAATACGTAATTTATTTAATAAAAAATAAATAAATAATAATAATAGATGCAATACATACAAATACCATACTATTATACGACATAATATAGGTGCATTACAAGTGAGACAATAATAATATAGTTAATTATTAAGATACAGAAAGGTAGTGAGATCTGACACGCAATTTTCAATAAGTAAGTAAGTTTTTTCAATAAGGTCAATCTTAGGACGTCTTGTCAGCTGACATAACAAAACATTACCAGGTAGATCAATTCCAACATAATAATAATCGTCAGGCAGTTGGTCTACTAGAATTGCAAAGGTGGCAGCGGTGTCCATATACCCGTGAAGTAATAGAATTGGTGCGTTTCTTGGGTGACCCCACGATATCACTGAAACAATAAAAAAAAATTCAACTGGAAAAATAGGTCATTAAGCCTACAAATGAATTATCTATCAGTTGCAGAGAGTAGAAGAGGAAAGACGATGTCACTCTTTCTCATTTAAAATGATAAGGCCACCCTTCGACGCCCAATACGTATAACTTATAATTTTAAGATTTGTATCTCTGATATTTTATGCCTATTCTATTCATTATTTTCTCTTATTGGGTTGAAAAACTAGTGTAAATAACATTATGAAATTATTAATAATAAATTAAACTCAAATAATTTATGCGACTAGTTCTAGACTAAAGAACGGTTCTTTAACTAGGTATATTAAAAGAACCGTTCTTTTTACGAAGACGGACTTCATCCTCGATAATTGAGGCACATCACTAGATACGTACTTAACATCGACGACCTCTGGCCGTTACTCGTTACCTTGGCCGTTGGCCGGTCGGACATTACCTAATTATTAATTTACATTAACTTTGTACACATTTATACAACAATAACATCTATCTAATCTTAGATAATATCAATAGCTTACCTGCAATTTTCCCCCATGCTGCCTTAACATTCCATTCCTTTATTTTCTTTGGCATTTTTTTTTTAATAACAACCTAGGTACCTATACCTCTATATGTAACAGTGAATGAATAATATTAGCATAGGAGATGTTCGTTTGTACTCTGTGACTCTATATCTATAGATATGATCACAGAACACATATACATTTTTTTTTTTTTTCTTCTTTTATGGACCCACACGAATGTATTGCCAGTGTCAAGTTATATAAATTTTCAAGTTAATATGGTCAATTAGTCAATTCAGAGTCAGTCAAGTCACAAGTCACAGCTCTAGTAGAGTGGTGGTCTTTACAAGAAGCTGCCGGAATTTTGGCGGGAACACGAAAAATCACATTTCAACTCTCGTATCACTTGCCAAGAGACTTGTGTATCTTCGAAAACACTCAACACGCAATATTCCACCATTATTACTCGTTAAACACTCGAAAATGCACCGATAATTGATAAAGATACGGGAGCCAAACTGTATTCTTCGATCTCCCGCCAAAACTCAAAAACACATATACATAAGATAGTATGTTTAAACAAGCAGTGTTACCAGATAAAAAAATATTCCCACTTTTTAACACAGATTTAGAAAAAATCCACAATAATTTTATAATTATTATAGCAGTTATTATTACGTCTAAAGCAAACTAAATCGCAAACACTATACAAGAGCACATTTTAATCTTTGAAATAATTATAATACCTACTTACCTAAATTATCATAAAAATATTAATAAGTCGGTAGGTACCTACTAAATATTTTACAGTCCCACCATCTTATCTGTTCAGTTAACAGTGTCGCTAGTGGAGAAATCGACATCGGAATTATCTCAAACAAGCGGCTAACAGGCCGTAGTTCCAATATTCGCCACCTGAACAGCTAAGTTGGTGGCGTCGAAACAATGGAGTATTATAATACATTATATTAGGTGTCAATGACGTATATTCTACGATAGACAAGAACTTTCTTAAAAAATATTTTTGCTCAAATTCTGTTACTTAGTTCATTAAAGTGAAATCAAATGAAACATAAATAGATAGGTACCTACTCGATTTGTTTTTCCGTTATATTAGCACAGCTCCGTTCGCGTTCACACTGCATGGATGTCGAAGCTGCACAAAAGTAAGGTGCACGGATTGATGTGCACTTTAGTCGAGCAAAGTGAGTGTTCGGAACTCGAAATCTAGTACATTAATATCGTTGATAAGTATATAAGTGCCATTATTTGCATTTAAACTCATCTCCACCTTTATTTTTATGTAGGTAAGTAGAAAAACACTAAGAAAAACAGGTCATTTTAGGGTTCCGTATCTCAAAAGGAAAAACGGAATCCTTATAGGATTTGACAGCCTGGTTAGCACAGATGGTAACTCTGCTTTCTGTGCCGCAGGCCCCGGGTTCGATCCCCGGCCAGGTCAAACATTTGTGTGCATGAACATGTCTGTTTGATCTGTGTCTGGGTGTTATAAGCTTATATAAGTATGTATATCAGTCATCTGGTTATCATAGTACAAACTTCTAGCCTAGTTTGGGACCGGATGACCGTGTGTGTACTGGTTGACTTTATAATAAGCCTTCTTTAGTAAAGTAGATTTTATATAGGTTTTGAATTTACCCTCTGAGAGCCCAGTTATCTCTTTTGGGATTTTATTATAGAAACGTACACTATTTCCTAAGAATGTCTTTTTGTTTTAGATAATCTAAAGCTAGGTACAGCTATTTTGTATTTATTCCTAGTATTAAAATTATGAAGGTCACTATTTAATTTGAATTTATGTAATTTTTTACGCACATACATGATGTTCTCATAAATGTATAAGGATGGTAGGGTCAGTATGTTTATATCTTTAAATAATTCTCTCAGGGATTCGCGTGGACGCATCTCATAGATGGCACGAATCGCACGTTTTTGTAGTATAAAGATAGTTTCTATATCTGCGGCTGACCCCCACAACAGAATCCCATAAGACATCAAGCTATGGAAATATGCAAAGTACACTAATCTCGCCGTGGCTATATCTGTTAGTTGCCTAATTTTATAAACCGCGTAAGCTGCAGAGCTTAGTTTCCCTGAGAGCTCGGTGATATGAGTGCTCCATTGCCAATGAACAAAGTTGCATTGTCAATATTGAGTCTTTCACCGTCAAGAACTATGATTGGTTCTATACTTCTGACGTTAGGCAACGAAAATTTCAAACATTTAGTCTTTTTCGCATTCAATAACAGCGATTGTTTGCTGTGAACCATCTGGATATACTTGCTGAAGTATTATTAACATGTATACTAGTGAAGTATCCTTCCTATCAACTTTAAAAATCAATGACGTATCATCGGCAAATAGAACTATATCTGCTAGACCATGGACCATGTAAGGCAAATCGTTAATATATGCCAAAAACAGGAAAGGACCCAAAATTGATCCCTGTGGGACTCCCATCTTGACAGGAGAACTAGCAGATGTGATACCATTGACGCTAACCTTCTGCTGCCTACTAGACAAGTATGATTGAGGGCATTCCCATGAATTCCATATAATTCTAACTTGCGCAGTAACGTGCAGTGTTCTACACAGTCGAATGCTTTGGAAAGATCACAAAACACTCCAATGGCATCTTGTGAACTCTCCCAAGCCTCCAAGACAAGAGTCATGAGATGACAGCCCGCATCGGTTGTTGATTTGCATTTGGTGAAACCATCACTCAGTCCCATAGTAGATACACCCACATTTCGCCAGTATGTTATTGGTCCTATGTAATAGGGGGCGAGCCTATTGCCATCTACCGGGCACAGTTCCAGACTCCAGGCAGTCATTGAGATTATTCCTAATGGAAAAATCCAATATTTTAACACTGCCTGACCTGGGGATCGAACCCGGGACCTCTTGATTGGCAGTCGAGCATACGCCCTCTACGCCACCGAGGCAGTCAAAAAGTTTTTTATATATTAAGAGCAAAAATTATAATGTGCATGTGGTGTTCCTCTTGGAAAATAATGCAAGATAAATAGAGTTAAGACTAGTTTTAATTAGTTGTAGGTATCAATGTAGTTAATTGCTGAGGAGCCAATAAATAAATAATAATAATAATATGGGACAACTTCCACACACGGTCATCTGGTTCCAAACTAGGCTAGAAGCCTGTACTATGGTAACCAGTTGACTGATATACATACTTATATAATATCCAGACACAGATCAAACAGACATACATGTTCACAAAAATGTTTGACCTGGCCGGGGATCGAACCCGCCCCCTTATTACGGACGCAACAGAAGTGTGGAATGCGTTTAAATTGCTAAATGTCTGCTGTCAAACGTCATTTTTTTGTATACCTTTTGACAGCAGACATTAAGCAATTAAACGCTTTCCACACTTCCGTTGCGTCCGTAATAAGGGGGCCGGGCCCTGCGGCACAGAAAGCAGAGTTACTACCATCTGAGCCAACGAGGATAAATAAGAAAAATAAATTAATAAAAACTGTAAAATTTACATATAAAAATTTTTTTATTACCAACATGTTTGCGGTGTCTATGGACGGAACCCTACATTATGCATACTTACTAAGGTATGCTTTAACTATTTAAAGTACATCGGCTTATTAAATATATTAATAAATGAATAAATGATCAATTCAATGTAACCATGTTTTTACAAATAAATAAATTTTGATTTGATTTGATTTGATTTGATTTTAAATCTTTTTGTGTAATTTGACTGCCTCGGTGGAGTAGAGGGCGCATGCTCGACTGCCAATCAAAAGGGTTCGAGTCCGATCAGTCAGGTAGTGTTACTTACTTACTGGGTTGGCGCAAGAACCCAAAGAGGGTTTTGGCCTCCGATAACAAGTTTCTCCACTTCGGTCTGTCCTGGGCCATCTCCCGCCACTCATCCACGTGGAGATTGCTCAGGTCTTTCTCGACCTCATCCCTCCAACGATCCTCCGGGTATGCTCGCTTCACATCACGATCCTCTCCCATTCTTTCCACGTGGCCAAGCCAGCGGAATCTGTGTGCTTTTGTCTCGCCGATGATATTTGGCTCGGCCACTAGGTCTTCTATTTCTATGTTTTTGCGCATTCTCCACGTCCCATCCTCTCTCCTCACCTTTCCCATAGTATCTTCCTCAAGATCTTTCTTTCTGTGACAACGAGTTGTTGTTCTTCTTTAAGGGTGAGTGTCCATGTGTCACATCCGTACATTGTACAGGCAGTGTTAAATATTGGATTTTTCCATTAGGAATTATCTCAATAACTGCCTGGAGTCTGGAGCTGTGCCCGGTAGATGGCAATAGGCTCGCCCCCTATTACATGGACCAATAACATACTGGCGAAATGTGGGTGTATCTACTATGGGACTGAGTCCTGGGTACACCTCTGCCTACCCCTTCGGGATAGTGATATTGCATGAGAACATCAGAGTGATGGCGTGAGATAAATCAATATTTTTGTATATATCTTTGTGGTTATTGACATATCGAATCGACATCCTAAAAAATTTGTTTCAAGCTTCTAGCTCTAAATATGACGATACTGCCATACAACTTTTCATCCCCCCCTTTCAACCTCTTACAACCCTCTTTTCGCATTAAAAGTAGGCTATGCCTATGTTTTTCTCAGGCTCTGGACTATCTGTGTACCAAATTTCATTTAAATCGGTTTAGTAGTTTTGGGGTGAAAGAGCCACAGACCGACACACAGACAGGCAGAGTTACTTTCGTATTTAATAATATTGTTAGTAAGATAGTAAGGATTATTAGTAGGAAGTAGGAAAGGATACACAAAAACACACGAGAATATTTTTTAGTTGTTGCTATCAGAAAATGCCCAGGCGTTTATTATTATAATATACTATTAACAACGGAAGGCACGGGCGCATTCATTGAAAATATGTCACTATGCATTTTATGGTACCTACATTTTATTTTTTTATGATAGTGAGTGACAAGACGAGCTAATCAGGTGCCTGATGGTAAGCATCATGATTACCCATATCAGACACAGTGCAACCCAGTGTTTTAAAATTCAAAATTCTGCGCGGCACTGCACTGCGCCTGTCACCCTAAGATATGAGTTGTTGAATCTCATCATGCCCAGTAATTTCGCTGGTAACATTGCCCTTCATACCGGAACGCAGATAATATAAATAAAACATATTTAATAAAGCTTAGATCTCATATATTTCTTAATAAATTCTAAAATCACGTAATCATTCGCTAAATAATCATTTCTATCGCAATATTTCGAAGAATGTTTTCGAATCGAAATTCCGTGAATTAAAAATTCGTTTAAAGTGAATTGATCTTCTGGATTAGTTCTTGATACTTTACTTCTTTCCGCTCCTGTGTTTTCTTTTTGGTTGATTCTGTAATAAGAAAAGAAGTAATTACCATTGGTAGGCACCTATCTACCCTATCTATCTTACGCTATCCAATTTCAGCCAAAATGATTCAGTAGGTATCAGAGTAGTTTTGGCGTAAAGAGGTAACAAATAAATATTTATTTATACGGACATAACTTTTGTATTTATATAATTACTACTACTATTACCTACTATCTTTGCATCGCGGGTTTTCCCGAATACAGTAGTACGTTCAACGTTCTCTAAGCGCTTAGGGGGCATATATCCATAAATTACGTGAGGTGTTTAAGGGGGGGAGAGGTTCGAGTCAAATCTCATCTAATCTTACGTTGGAGAGAGGGGGGGTCACGGCAAATATCACGCAATTATATTTTCTGATTAAAACAAAAAAAAATTATACTATTTTGGTCCATTTAATCCAGATTATACATGCTTAAGATTCAATCTTAGCGTAATCGCTTACTAGTCTTAACTAGTCGTAAATAAAAGCACGAAGCAATTTTTTTTTCTTTTTACAATAACAATCCAAGGCGTTTACGTAAGTAACCCACATTTTGAAAAATCTCACGTGAGATTGGGGGATGGGGGAGGGGGTGGAATGAAATCTCACGACATCTCACCGGGGGGGGAGGGAGGGGCAAAAAATTTAAACAAACACCTCACGTAATATATGGACGCCCCCTAACTCAACAACTGGCATGTGCAATTTGAAGCAACACAGATAGAAATACGTATCTTAGACCGAAGTGCGAACGAAACAACAATTAACTTTACTGACGAACGTGGACCTATTGGGACCTAAATTGAACTTTCCATTTTCGAGACGCCAGGACCTCATCTCCCCTTCTCTAAGCCCCGTCCAGAGAGGACGCAAAAATGATGGACTTTTTGAGCAAGAGGATTGAAAAACATAAACATATACATTCACGCCTTTTTCCCGAAGGGGTAGGCAGAGGTGTACCCTCAGGACTCAGTCCCATAGTAGATACACCCACATTTCGCCAGTATGTTATTGGTCCCATGTAATAGGTGGCGAGCCTATTGCCATCTACCGTGCACAGTTCCAGACTCCAGGCAGTTATTGAGATAATTCCTAATGGAAAAATCCAATATTTAACACTATGCCTGACCTGGGGATCGAACCCGGGACCTCTTGATTGGCAGTCGAGTGGGCGCATCCCACTACGCCAACGAGGCAGTCAAGGAGTGAAAAAGATGTTTTAAATTTCTTAATTTACACTTGTTATATACTTTATTACCTTACCTACCTATATATTTTAACGAAAGAGTTCATCCAAAGGTCAAAGTCCGTGTATTGTACTTCAAAGGAGGTCACATTGACGTTATCGGCCGGATCTATATTGTTATCTGCAAAACAATAACATGCATAATCTACAGGTATTTATTTATTTATAATCAGATGCTTGCCACACTTACAGAAACTCCAACACGCGAAGCAAGCCAAAAAGTAATATATTATAATGTATACAATGTGTTTTGTAGTGGTAGGCCTCTTTTGCAGCGGGCCGCCTGGGGAAGTACCACACCTTTGCCAGTTATTTACCCGCCTAGCAGTAATGTGCAAACATTATTGTGTCTGAAGGGCAATGTTACCAGCGAAATTACTGGGCATGATGAGTTTCAACAACTAATATCTCAGGGTGACAGGCGCAATGCAGTGCCGCGTAGTATTTTGAATTTTAAAACACTGGGTGGCACTGTGTCTGATATGGGCAATCATGATGCTTACTATCAGGCACCTGATTTGCTCGTCTCGTTACTTAATACCATAAAAAAAAAAAAATCTATAGGTATTATAATATATTATAATGTATACAACGTGTTTTGTAGCGGTAGGCCTCTTTTGCAGGGGGCCTCCCGGTTAAGTATACCACACCTTTGCCAGTTATTCATCCGCCAAGCAGTAATGTGCAAACATTACTGCGTGTTCCGGTCGGAAGGGCAATGTTACCAGCGAAATTACTGAGCATGATGAGTTTCAACAACTAATATCTCAGGGTGACAGGCGCAGTGCAGTGCCATTTGCTCGTCTTGTTACTTACTAACATAAAAAAATATATTTAGTTAAGTCCTAAAAGTGTTGTAAAATTCGTTTCGGTTTCGCGGTTTCACGCGCGTAGTCATCGTTCCCGTGGGAATATCAGGATAAAAAGTACCCTATGTGTTATTCCAGGGTCTAAACTATCTACATACCGAATTTCAGCCCAATCGGTTCAGTAGTTTTGGCGTGAAAGAGTAACAAACATCCATCCATCCTCACAAACTTTCGCATCAAAATGACATTAGTAGGATAAAATTAGTACTACTTCCTTCTAATCCTATTGTCCAAGGAGTAATTGTCTACGTAAGATGTTTCTAATTCCAATGGGAACTTAGAAACCCCTCTTCCCCCTTTCCAGTATCCCTCACTTAATGAAACCTACTTACCAAGGCCCCCAATAATTAATAGTATGTAATTACTTACCTCGCAATTCACCCATAATTAAACAATAATACTTAATTACAAAACAAGTCGCTTATCAGACCATTTCCTTATAATGATAATGACAATGAAATCTCTTTCGCTCTATTTATAATTAAAAAAAAACGTTATCACACGTATTACATATCACACAGAAATAGTTATGAAACAAAAAGTATTTTACACTATCCAAGTACACTTGCATAAACATTCAACTTGATATAAAAACAATTACATTTTAAAAACAATTTAAAACAATGTTGTTTACGTGAATAGTGTTTATGAAGTGATGTAAACAAAACACGAACGATAGTAAGAGTCCAACGATTAATTTCTAGTGATGGGACATGAATTCTATCGATATCGATAAAAAGTACCTAACTACGTTTTGGTCGACCCCTACCCACACCCCGGACACTCGACGCAATCTCATACAAAAACCGCGTTCTAACTACCTTTTTTTATGATAGTGAGTGACAAGACGAGCTAATCAAATGCCTGATGGCCCATGATTGCCCATAAGCATCATGATTGCCCATAAGAGACACAGTGCCACAGTGCAGTGCGCGGCACTGCACTGCGCCTGTCACCCTGAGATATTAGTTGTTGAATCTCATCATGCCCAGTAATTTCGCTGGTAACATTGCCCTTCGGACCGGAACACAGTAATGTATGCACATTACTGCTTGGCGGATGAATGACTGGCAAAGGTGTGGTACTTTCGCAGGCGGCGCCTTGCTAAAGATGCCTATTACTACAATTTAATACAATTCATTTATATATCGACACGCTAGCAGGTCGATTACGAAATTAATGTCAGAATATTAAAATAAGATTGAAATTGAATTCTGGAACTATAAAATTTAAATTAAAAATTGGCAATAATATAAAATTTGAAATGTCAGTGTGTTTTTAGTGTGTTTTTAGTGTGTTTATGCTCGTATGCGTACTTCACATTTCTAGGGATCTGTACTTAAAAAATAAGAAAGAACCCTTTTAGGACCACTTTGTTGTCCGTCTGTCCGATCTTTTTCTCAGGAACAAGGTATCAAGCTCAAACTGATATCAACAACACAAGTCCCTTGCTGCTGTAAAAAATAAACTTATAAGTCAATGCAATCAAAAGATACGGTCATTTTCCGCACAAATCCATACCTTGCGCTTACTTTGCAGTACTTCCCGTTGGCCTTGCATCATGAAATTTAGCAAGAAGCCAGATCTTTTATCACAAGTAAAAAGGATGAAATCCTGAAACCATAAAATTTAATAAAAAGACAATTTGTGATTACGATTTGTGATTTGTAAACATTTTATTTATTTATTTATAATTCAGGACAACGCTAGGACTAACTTAATGCTAGTGTAGCATTCTCTAACAGTTATCCTAAAACTAGAGAAAATGTTACAGAAATTGGGTGGAGTGCAAGACATGAAAACTTTAAAATAACTTAAACTGCTTAATTAAGCAAAACATAAAACAAACAGCAAATAATCATAAAACAAAAAATAAATAACAATAGTCTACACCATGTACTTATATATAAAATAAAACACAATATATAGACATAATACGAGTACTACATATATACAATAAAATAATAAATACACTTACTTAAATTTAAACATTAAATTTGTTATTTTATTAATGTTGTAGCTGTATGTTCTTAAATTGCGGTAGCGTTTTGTTCAGTTCACATTCATTTCATAAGCATGCGAATTAATTCTTCTTAGCATGCTAATTGTTACTGCTATGCTGTTTGCAAAGACGATAATTCGCACTTCAATCTTCACACCGCTCTGCTATTAATGTTAACGAATTGAATAATCATACACGTTCATCCAATATACGACCCTAACTACAAGCAAATAAAGATAATAATTGCTTAAAATGTGTCTACCATATTGCTAATAATTTCACTTAAGCGATGAATTCGCTTCATTCGCATTCACAGAATATCGCAACTTCATTTAATTTGCTAAATGCTTTTCAAGCATTCGCATGCTTACAATGAATGCGAATGCTAATTAATCCATCACTAGGTGTCTAGGTATGGAACCCTACACAAAGCAAACATACCAAGGTATCCTTAACAATTTTTTTTTATTGTTATCTTACCGACATAGTAACCGCGACTTCAACTAACATCACTAAATAATTTGCAATAATTATAACTATTAATTGTCAGTGATAGACCATGCCGCAATAAATGAAACAAAGGCATACTAATAACCCCTAGGTCATTCACTAATGATTATTAATTACCTAGATACGTCAAGTTTATGCAAATTATGTCTATGTAATTAGCGTCCTTGCTAATTAGTAGCAATTTGAATAGCTAAATACATACATAACAAATGTTAGTTTATATATAAAAAAAGTGATACACAAGTACATAACACAGGTGGTGAGAATTAAGGCGCGGTGCTAAGCAAATTCGCCCTCTCGCTCACACTTACCCACATTATTGAAGATATCAAAAATTACATGTAATTACGTAAAATAATCTGTAACAATTTTCTTTGTATTTTTATTTTCTAGAACCTAAGTTGTCTTTATTTTACGTAATTATATGTAGTATTTTTGATATCTTCAATAATGTGGGTACGTGTGAGCGAGACGGGCGAATTTGCTTAGCACCGCGCCTTAAAGAAACAAATTTAACAATAGTTTAATAAAAACAGCAGGAACACGCTGGACGCAAGCCAACTTACAAGCGGACTAGATGAAAATCTATATGGGAGGCCTATGTATAGTAGTGGACGTCCTACGGCTGAGATCATCATGACAATTGAACAAGTTGTTATCCGACAGAATTTTGAATTTTAAAACACTAGGTGGCACTGTGTCTGATATCACATCATAATGCTTACCATCAGGCACCTGATTTGCTCGATTTTTAAAATTGCAAATGCTGCGCGGCACTGCACTGCGCCTGTCACCCTGAGGTATTAGTTGTCGATACTCGTCATGCCCAGTAATGCAGATGTAGGATGAATAACTGGCAAAGGTGTGGTACTTCCCCAGGCGGCCCCCTGCAAAAGAGGCCTACCACTACAAAAAAAAACTGGAGAAGTACCACTCCTTTGCCAGTTATTCAACCGCCAAGCAGTAATGTGACAACATTACTGTGTTCCGGTATGAAGGGCAATGTTTCCAGCGAAATTACTGGGCATGATGAGATTCACCAACTCATATCTCAGGGTGACAGACGCAGTGCAGTGCCGCGCAGAATTTTAAATTTTAAAACACAGGGGGGCACTGTGTCTGATATGGGCAATCATGATGCTTACCATCAGGCACCTGATTTGCTCGTCTTGTCACTCACTATCATAAAAAAAAAGGCGGCCCCCTGCAAAAGTGTGTTGGGAATAAATATTTTTTCTTTCTTTCTAGTAGCGTTGTTCAGCACCTAGTTTTATCGATATGCTTATGTCCCCTCACTACAGATTGCGCGTAGGATACGCAACGTTGCGACGCGACGGCCCGTGGCTCGTAATGTAACCGGTCGCGATTTCTCCGTGTTAGATAATTCCTATCAATGCGCCATTTGAATAATAGATCTGAGAATCTGAGGAAACTTATCGCCTAGATACTAAATATCTATTGTAAACGTGCCTTTTCCATTAAATAATACTCGAACACTTCAGCATATTTTACATGATTTATTTCAAGGCCACCATCTTCAATCTCGCTCTACAATTATCTGTCGCGCTGGCATCCACCTCCCTGTGTTGCCATCGCGCCCTCGCACATGCCATAGATCTCCGTGAAATCACACGTTGCCATTAATACTTTCCATAAAACCACCAAAACGTTCACAGAATCCGTAGCATGCGCGTCACAAAATAACATCAACCCTACACTCGGCCAACCTGACAACGTGTATGCCCCCATACACGCATTATACTCGTATAATAACCCTACATAGTGCTGACGCAATACAGGTCACAGTGCCCAGCCACCTATCATAATATTTCATCAACCTACAAATTACATCTCTTTCTATACTTATTTATTATGCCAAAATCTTTATCGTTAATCCGACATTTTCGAACTTCTCCAGATAAATAGGTCAAAATAACATCGTACATTTTCTTCAAATGAGTAGGCAGGGGTGTACTCAAAACACAATCTAATAGTAGGCACTAATCTCAGCTAATTGTGTGTCTAAAAATCAAACCGTAGGGGCGAGTCAACTGCCATCTACCGGGCGGGTCCAGTGCCAGACTCATGACTGTCATTGAAAATATTCTAACATTTAATACTTAGACCCACCTAGGAATTGACTTATTGACCTCTATAGAAAAAACAAATAATAGGTGACCTTTGCTCGGTCCTTGCTGAAACTCGGGTGCGCTATGTCCATGCGCCGCGAAGACGGACACATAAAGCCCGGCGTAGATACCACTCCCATCTGACGCGCGTTGAGCGCAGAGCCTGACGTTCATCTCCATTAGTACCACTCGGCCGTTACCAGCTACGGCTTCGAGAATCTTGTCACAAAAAATCGGGCCGTAAACCCGAACTCCGCGCGCCGAACCCGGCGCTTTATTCTGTGATCCCGACGCTTGAAACACACCGTTTGACCGAAAACTTCTTCGGCTTTGAGTACATGAACGAAATTTACTCTCCTTCATCGTGTCTGAAACTTGGACAAACTTGGTCAGAAACACTGAACTTGCATTTCCTCCTAAATAACGCTATCAAACAAAGCCTATTCCACCAAATACGCGTGCCAACAATAATCACTCACTCACCACATTATTACTAGTCCTACATTTCATATACGAAGAAATTAATTATAATTCATTAGCAATTTTATCATTTTCCTTCAGATTTTTCACAGATTTTACGATTATGTAAAATTTATGACAATTAGATATTTGTCAAAATTTTCAACAAATAGACATCGCAAAAACAATACCTTTTATGTAGGTCACAACGAGGTGTGATTTTATTTCCTACGATCCATATAACTTTTATTTTATTTCCATATAAATTAAATACAATTACGTACGTACGTTTTCCAATATCCATAAGCGAAAATTCGCCGACATATTGTCAGAATCCTGACCGTCACGATATTTAAAAATCTCAGATCTGGGCACGAACCAGGTCACAGTACCACTTCATAGGTTTATTGTGGGTATTTGACCACTTCTGGGATGTAAACGTGCCTTTTCCATTAAATAATACTCGAACACTTCAGCATATTTTACATGATTTATTTCAAGGCCACCATCTTCAATCTCGCTCTACAATTATCTGTCGCGCTGGCATCCACCCGTCCACCTCCCTGTGTTGCCATCGCGCCCTCGCACATGCCATAGATCTCCGTGAAATCACACGTTGCCATTAATACTTTCCATAAAACCACCAAAACGTTCACAGAATCCGTAGCATGCGCGTCACAAAATAACATCAACCCTACACTATTTACTAATAGATAGGTATTATATGTTACTTTTTATGTAGATATACAGAGAGATATAGATTAAAAACTCATCTATACAGAGACATATATTATACCGCCATCAGCAGAAGTCTGGGAGTCTTGGATATAATATTGTAGAGAGTATGCCCTACAATAATATAATTTGGCATGATTTTGCATGATGATTTCTACCTTTACTGCCTTACTGAAAATTTGACAGCCTCGTTGGCTCAGATGGTAGCAACCCTGATTTCTCTGCCGCAGGCCCCGGGTTCGATTCCAGCCAGGTTAAACATTTGTGTGCATGAACATGTCTGAACATGTTGAATCTGTGTCTGGGTGTTATAATAAGCTTATATAAGTACGTATATCAGTCATCTGGTTACCATAGTACAGGCTTCTAGCCTAGTTTGGGACCGGATGACCGTGTGTGGAAGTTGTCCCATATTATAAAAAAAATAATTGGCCCACTTAATTTAATTTTTTGATTGAGGGCAAACATAAGCCTATTTTATATTTAAAAAAATTCTAGAGTTACCGGATTAGTATAATTTATTATACACACTATTGCCTCAAATAAATGAATTTATTTATTTATTTATTAGAGCATCTTCAGAGCACAGGAACCTTCACACCAGAATAGAACGTCAAAGCTTTTTGTGACATATTTTTTTACACCTATTGACTTTTGTTTTTACCAGTCAGTTCAACGTCATTGGTTTATACATATAATATAATAATAACCTTTTAGATTGACCTCACAGAGGCATATACATAATAGGTAGGTTTTACGAACATATTTGGATTTGTTTTAGTCTTTGACGAATGCTAGCTCAACGCGCGAATGCTCATAACGCAACTAGATGGCGCTGACCGTCATTAACTCGCGGTAGCGTTTTATTCCTCATAGTTTTGTACATACCAACATTTTGACCATAATAATAAACATTCTTTTGTCAAATATAAGTAAAATAAATTTTTGGTGACGATATTTTGATAAATCGTTTAAGAATTGACAAACGACGAGACGATCAACGCGTTGAATTTGTCGACGAGTCGACTCCACGACTCTAGTATAACGCGTAGACCCCTAGACGGACAGTCTAAAGAACGACGCGACAGTCCAACGAACGACACGTTTCTCTTTCTATTTTGGAAGTTATACTATCGGCATCCCTTTTTTACATTGAAGTTTATCCAAATGCTTATCATGGCGTATATTCTCTGAGATGTGCATTCAAAAATCAACTTTCTCACAGACATTTTAGAGTTCAAATTCGTTTATGACCGTCGATCCGTCTATGATGTTATTCAATAGATGACAACCGAAACGAACGTTATTATGCGTCTAAGTTTAGACGCGTTACTGTTCGTCCTTCGTCGATGAACGTCTCGCCGTAGAATTCTACGATCCGTAGCCGTCTACGAATTCAACTTGTCTATCAATGGACGGTGAACCGTCGACCGTCCATGCGTCGCGCATACGTGGACGGTTGATTTAACTAGTTCGTTCATTCAACGCTCACCCCTACCGAATAAATTAAAATACTAGGAATACGAGGCTATACTATTACTCGCTATATCTCCAGTCTCCAGTCTCCAGTAAACTCCTTATTTATTATTTACCTTTATAATATATCACTAATCACTATACTATTAAATTCATTATTGTTGCCAAGGTCTTAAAATATACTAAATTATGTTCTCGAATTAATTAATAGTACCTGGATGACCGAGCTTTGCTCGGTATTTTTTTAATAAAATGACATTTTCTAAAAATGATTCCTAGCTAGATCGATTTATCGCCCCCGAAACCTCCTATATACTAAATTTTATGAAAATCGTTGGAGCCGATTCCGAGATTCCAATTATATATATAACATAACATAACATAACATACGTTCACGCCTTTTTTCCCGAAGGGGTAGGCAGAGGTGTACCCAGGACTCAGTCCCATAGTAGATACACCCACATTTCGCCAGTATGTTATTGGTCCCATGTAATAGGGGGCGAGCCTATTGCCATCTACCGGGCACAGTTCCAGACTCCAGGCAGTTATTGAGATAATTCCTAACGGAAAAATCCAATATTTAATACTGCCTGACCTGGGGATCGAACCCATGACCTCTTGATTGGCAGTCGAGCATGCGCCCTCTACGCCACCGAGGCAGTCATATATATATATACAAGAATTGCTCATTTAAAGATATAAGATTTAAACTAACTTACAAATATTAATGCAGCAATATCAAGGCACCTATACAAATATTAATGGCACTCAGCATCTACAAATTATGAATGTTTTAAACATAAGCCACGGTGTGTATTGTGTTGGAATTCTAATAAAAAAAAAATACTATACTGGGATCTAAAGGTAATATACGTGGATTAAGGGACCGTATACGAAATTTTGGTGATTATGTGACTTTACAGTTGAAATACTGTAGTTTTTTTAATTTAAGATGCATATTATTATGAAAGATCATTTCATTATTGATCTATTATGCATATAATGTGAGCTATTTTTTTTTTTATAATTCAAGTTTGATTAATCGAACTCAAACCATCGACTGTTCTGTTAATTTTGCAGTTATTAACACATATTTTTGAATCGTTTTGATATCTTACCAGTATGAAAAAATTACAATGCATTTTTGTGAAAGTCGTTTATATAATAAAGGGTATTAAGGGTAAAGGGTAAGGGAGGGTTTATATAATAAACTTTTTACCAGTTTGATATAAAATTTCTACAAAAAACAAGACATTTTTTTTGTGATTTTTATTGAACATTTAATTCTAAGTTACTTAAACTTAGAATTAAATACACATACAATTAAGACCTTATTAGTTCAAAATCAAAACATTTCCCGAAAATGAAATTCAAATATTAAAAAAAAAATTGGCAAATAAAAATCCTTTCATAAACCTAAACTCACGAGAGTAATATCAAATACTTAGATCAAAATTGTGGAATAGCCGTACTGGTCATCGACTATTCCGGACTCTCGCACACCAGCACCGTGCGCTCACGCATGTGTGCGTGAGAGATGTCCAAATATTGTCTAGATTTCGTATACGGCTTCTTTCTGTCTATAAATATGATGTAAGGTCCTGACTTTATATTACTGACTGACAGGCAACGTATAGCTCGACACAAAAAAGTAGAAACGGAACTAATTTAAAGTGTATGTGTTGATTAGATTGTTTTTACTCTAGTAAGAGACAGTGGCGCCCCCATTATTTTCTACTCTTTTGTGTCGAACTATACAGCCCAAACCGCTGGATGTAGACTTGAAATTCGGAGGGTGGGTTCCTTTTGATGCGTGGGGGTGTACTAAGAAAGGTCTTAAATAAAACAAATTAAAGACAAGTTATAAACAATTATATAGACTGCCTCGGTGGCGTAGTGGGCGCATGCTCGACTACCAATCAAGAGGTCCCGGGTTCGATCCCCAGGTCAGGCATATAGTGTTAAATATTGGATTTTTCCATTAGGAATTATCTCAATAACTGCCTGGAGTCTGGAACTGTGCCCGGTACATGGCAATAGGCTCGCCCCCTATTACATGGGACCAATAACATACTGGCGAAATGTGGGTGTATCTACTATGGGATTGAGTCCTGAGGTACACCTCTGCCTACCCCTTCGGGAAAAAGGCGTGAATGTATGTTATGTTATTATAAACAATTATTGTCCAAAAACCAACCCAGTGCGTGCGAAGCCGCGGGTAAAAAGCTAGTGTACTCATTTTTACCTAGTTATTGTGTCGTGCGATTAACTTTATTTAAGCACAGATTCAAGTAGAATTCGCTTCACCATCTCAGTCATTGGAAGACCACTCAAACGCATCTCTACAAGAGGGGTTTAACCATGCTCGCCACGCTTGGCAGGTTGGCGAGTGATGCGCCTGATAATTACCCGCCCCCTTATTACGAACAGCATTAGAAGTGTGGAAAGCGATTAATTGCTTAATGTCTGCTGTCAAACGGCATAAAAAAATGGCGTTTGACAGCAAAATTTACTGCTGTTGTTACGCGATTGCATGTTCGTAATACCACCCCCGGTTTACCTATCTCTTACGGCAACCACGAGTGTGGATTACTATTCTATAGCCGGCACCGCAGGGTAATAGATTTTTAGGAGGAAAGTAAACTTTATATAATGGCCGTGTGGTTCCCGGCTAAATAATAGGGCTAATGGATGGCAAATGTTACACGGTCAGACTGCAGGTTCCTTGGACCGATATTAAAAAAGAACTAGTATTTGTAGTCTGTGACATTCTATGTTCTGTAAAATGTTCTGTGAAATGAGTTTGCGTTTTCAACTGTTTTTCTGTAATGTAAAATTGTTAACTTTTGTTAACTCAGAGTGAAAGCGATTCAATGTCATTGTTTGCTATAAGTATTTTTGGCAAATGTAAGGATTTGTGGATTTAGTCTGTGGCTATTGTCGCTATCAACAAGAATATTGACACTGGCAAGGTTACTAGTTTTAGAAGTACTGAGATGTATTAAACTCTATGGAATAGGGAGATAAGCGAAAATATGGCGGCAAAGTAGTGGAAAATGGAATATGGAGTAAATTATGAGAAAAATATAGTAAAAGGAGGTGTACAAGGCTTTTTATAAGATTTAATAATTTCCACTGAGAAGAAATAATAAAAAGATTGCTATTTAGTTTACAACAAAATGTTTTTAATTAGTTCCACAAAATAGGACCTCAACATGGGCCCCTTACTATTCCTCGTCTGGTGAGAGCCATGACACACAACAGAGAGATATATTCGGAGAGTGGGCAGCAGCGCTCTCCGGCACCAAGTACTCCAACTGCTGCGATCACCAAGCCGCACAACAAGCGTGCTGATTGCTGATCTAAATATGTCCCCATATGAATAGTTTATGGCGTTCTATGGGGGAGGCCAGTGTTCAGCAGTTGACGTCTCCCGGCTGATGATGATGATGACATATTAAATAAAATAAATGTATTACAACGAATATAATTTATTAAATTAATGACTTGACCATTTACATTAAAAATTAGGTTTTCCTAAAATACGTACATTATTTTAGATTGTAATATAAGGTATATTAAACTAGCTGTGCCCCGCGGTTTCACCCGCATTGTCTCCGTTCCCGTGGAAATGTCGGGATAAAAACCCTATGTGTTATTCCAGGGTCTACATATATACTTAGGGCCGGTTTTTTGATCGTTAGTTACAGTTAAGTTAACTATTTGTCAAACTAACTATAGTTAAATTTCTAACCAATGGTTAAATCGTGTGGAAAAAAATAGTTAACCAGGGATGAAAAAACGAATTTTGTCGAATTTTAACTATTAGTCAAAAAATTTAACTATTGGTCGACTTAACCAGTGATCAAAAAACCCAGCCTTAGTCACTTCTATGATTTAGGATTAAGCAGTTTTTAATACACTTATTGACAAGTATAGGTATTATAATATAAGAATTACATTTACTTACTTATTTTAATTCTTTAAAGTAATTATAAATTTACTTATTGTTTACACTTATTTTCCGTAAAGTATTTCAATAAATAGGTACCTAAACATAAATTAATTTACTAAATACGAATTAAATGGAAAAACGAATACTTATCAAATTCCACTGTTTTTAAGTTTTTGCGATTCGAACACACATTTTATAGGCAGAGCGCGCGATAAGTGTGAAGTGATTATCATTTAAGTGTTTTTATTAAATGATAATTCACTTTGCACTTATTGATAGTCATTTTACACGAAAGTCTTTTTTATAAGCCATCCCATCGTCACTTTACACTTACACGATCACTTTACAGGACTTATCATTAGTCATCCAATAATTGATAGTCACTTTACACTAAAACACTTTACACTTCATCATGCGTGTCGTGGTGCCTCTGTAGCACTGCTAGACGTTGCTGCGTCACTTCCAGGTGGTGTTTACGCCATTTTATGCGTCGGTTTTGGAACCACACCTTAACCTGAGCAAAAAAAAAACAGTATAAATAAAATCGATTAATACACAAAAAAATAAACCTAAGATATAAAAACATTAATGATGATTCGATGGTCTTATCGCTTAGAGTGCGGTATCTTGACAACCGTGCAGGGAAGGAAAAGTGCCGTAGATCACATTTTATAATTTTCACAAAAACTGTGTGGATTTCACCGCATATAGGGCAACTTTAAGTTTCGTGTTGCGGCAACAGGCAACTAGCTACATAGGACATAAAAAACTGCGCAGGCGTAGCAATTTTTCATGCTGCAATCGATGAATGAATCAGTTACAAATTGCCGCAAGCGACTGTCGATATTGTACTAAAGTTGTGTCAATGTTGCTGGCTTTCCCATTAAGCAATCGAAACGTATCGAAAAATTGGGCCTACGATGTACTGCTGCTGCTCGAACTCTGCCTCGAGCCGCTCCACCTGTCCTGTTAGAATCCTAGCGACGTGTCACCTGAGCCTCAGTGAGATGCAGTGCGTGAGCGAGGTACAGTCTCTTGCGGCCGACCATGTACTGTTGCCGCTCGAACTCTGCCTCGAGCCGCTCCACCTGTCCTGTTAGAATCCTAGCGACGTGTCACCTGAGCCTCAGTGAGATGCAGTGCGTGAGCGAGGTACAGTCTCTTGCGGCCGACCATGTACTGTTGCCGCTCGAACTCTGCCTCGAGCCGCTCCACCTGTCCTGTTAGAATCCTAGCGACGTGTCACCTGAGCCTCAGTGAGATGCAGTGCGTGAGCGAGGTACAGTCTCTTGCGGCCGACCATGTACTGTTGCCGCTCGAACTCTGCCTCGAGCCGCTCCACCTGTCCTGTTAGAATCCTAGCGACGTGTCACCTGAGCCTCAGTGAGATGCAGTGCGTGAGCGAGGTACAGTCTCTTGCGGCCGACCATGTACTGTTGCCGCTCGAACTCTGCCTCGAGCCGCTCCACCTGTCCTGTTAGAATCCTAGCGACGTGTCACCTGAGCCTCAGTGAGATGCAGTGCGTGAGCGAGGTACAGTCTCTTGCGGCCGACCATGTACTGTTGCCGCTCGAACTCTGCCTCGAGCCGCTCCACCTGTCCTGTTAGAATCCTAGCGACGTGTCACCTGAGCCTCAGTGAGATGCAGTGCGTGAGCGAGGTACAGTCTCTCGGGGCCGACCATGTACTGCTGCCGCTCGAATTCAGCCTCGAGCCGCTCTAACTGTTCCGGCGTGAAGATTGTTCGGATCCTCTTACTGCGCGTCGAACTGGGAACAAAAACGTGAAGGGTGCAGGCTTTCATGGTGAGCTTTGAGGACAATCTCAAAAACTTTAC
Source organism: Hemistola chrysoprasaria (assembly GCA_947063395.1). Lineage (NCBI taxonomy): Eukaryota > Metazoa > Arthropoda > Insecta > Lepidoptera > Geometridae > Hemistola > Hemistola chrysoprasaria. Next base: position 3,777,151 of record OX346736.1, on the reverse strand, counting down.
AATCCGTCAGTGGGTAGGTGTGTAGGTAAATGAGTAATCGACATTTCGCCTTGGCTCTACCGTGTTTCCTAAAAGATATGTAGATAGTTGTTAGTTAGGTAACAGCTAGCTCATGTCGACATAGTCTTGCCGACCTGAAACTCCGATATTTAAGGCTGTTTATTGACCACAGAACACATTACGGTTTGACACGAGCACGTGAAACCCCAATTACATTCCATGAGATTTAGGCAATGTGTAAATCGCCTGAATTGTTTTATCCATAAACCACCTACACACTTATTGGCTCTTGACTGCAGCTTTTACTCGAGCAACTAGTCGCAATGTGTTTGCACTGAAAGCGGTCTGTGATTCAACGTCAACATTATCCGCAGCGTGGCAGTGGGATGTAGTCATTCCACTGCTAGGCATAGGCCTCCATCATATAATATCATGCCACTTGACCCTGTCCTGTGCAAACCGTTTCCAGACGCGACCTGCCACTATTGTTACGCCCAACGTGCTGCCAGATGACAGACATTGCGTTTTCTTGTCCCTAGCCCACCATTCTGTCAAGATACTGAAGATACGGTCTGTAGCCAATCACAGAAGCCGATGTTAAAATTTTTAATTGAAAAAGATCTATTAGACATTAAGTATAAAGCACAATTACAAATTGCGATTGACAGCGGTCCTCACACTAAACGTAAGTCTGTCTGCTGCTGTTGTCCGAATTTCTAAGCCGGGCTTTTTACGGTGTCCTTCCGTGATCTTGGCGCATATGTAACTGCATCGAAATATCCGGAAAACTCGCAATACGTCGAAACATGGTATATATCCCGTAAAAAGTGATCATAATGTTTACAACCATGATAGTTTCCAATCATATATTCAATGGGATTTTAATTAAAGATTTATCTTACCTACTAGAACATGAGATGGTGTGACTCCTGGCCGTCTTCATCTGGCCCAGCTGCGGTCGCATCTCACGGGGGCTGTCTGTCACAGACGGACACACATCAAGATCATGATATAATATATCGTCACCAGCTGCAAGCAGCCTCTGGCGAGTTACGCACACGATATGCAATCAATGCGCCGACGTGACGGTGAGATCCGTAACAGTTATAAATATTTTTCTAAATGCGGGCAAAGATGCCAAGTAACTACATGTTGACCCCATCAAATGTATATATTATGTATAAGTAAGTATGTTGTATTTAATTTTATAGTATGGTTAAACTTGGAAAATTCAGCATATGCCACCACGCGGCACCTTCTAATCAAACTAATGTATTCAAACATCGCTCTGAGCGATAAGTCCGCTAGTTGTTACTCTTTCTATTTTTAAGTTGCCTTTTTGTTATTTTCTGTATTATTGTGGTAACAATAAAGAGTTATCATTCATTCATTCAAATCAAATATTGAAAAACAGTATCAGTTGAAAAATCAGCCCTACAATTTTCCTGCGCGTTCTTCTTGTAGAGGTATCATTCCGAACGCACGGTAGATTCATTAGCTACTGTTTACAGGGCCGTCTTAAGTCTATTCTGCGCCGGGGTGCGGGACTCATCCTGCGCCCTCGTTTTGTTTACACTGCAGCGTGGCATGCGACCGACGACACACTGCAGTATGAAAGGGGTCCTAGTCAACCAAGAAAACACAATACACGTAATTTTTTTCCCCATTTCAAATGAATGAACTTACACTTTATTGACTTAGAGATCATTTTGCTTCAAGTGCGGGCGACCGGACGGCAATGTCAAAGGGCGCAATTACTCGCCTATGACAGACGCACAGGTGCCGAGCCACGCGCCCATTTCAAATGAACTTACACTCTATTGACTTAGAGATCATTTTGCTTCAAGTGCGAGCGACCGGGCGGCAACGTGTCAAACGTACATACATACACTCTCTTTGGATTAGAGATTTAGCTGCGCGCGTGTTGTATTAAATAAAATTGTTATTTGTGTAGTGTAGTAATGCGGTATGACAAGCGCCGAAAGCGTAATAAAAGTAAAAAAAATATTATTGTTGATGACTTTTTTTTTGCTTGCTTTTTTGCTCATATTTTGCTCATATGTATGCACATATTTGTCGTAAGTAACAAGTATATAAAACTGTGCAATAGCGTTAAGTTCAATGAAATATCCAAAAATTCAGCGCTCGACAGGCGCCCCCGGGTGCTCCGCGCCCGGGTGCACCGCACCCCTTGCACCCCCTGGTAAAGACGGCCCTGACTGTTTATCTTCATTGATTGTGAACAAATTGGATAAAATGATTTGATTTTGAGTTTAGATTGTAGATGAGAGATAGAGGTAGATACAAACAGAGGTTTAAACTCAGGACCGTCTCATAGTAGGGCTTAGGTAGTAAAGCCAAAGACAAAAAGATATATTCAAATAGAACTGATACTTTTGTACGTCAACATACGATTTTTTTGTAGTGAACGTCTAATCATACAAGTAAAATAGGGATGTTAAAAGTTTCACTATGAAAAAAACCGAGGGTTTATTAGAGCAACTATTAAAATATCAGGATATAAATTTATAGAATGGGTGAAATATATTCGGAGGAAACACGGGAATACAAAACATCGATTTGGTAAATTTTTCATATGATTGTGTCTTTCTCGTAGCTAAGATTTACTATGAATTCATCATTATTTCAGCCGTTGGTAATCCACTACTGAATATAGGCCTCCCCCATAAAGGGGGGTTGCCTATTGGCAAAACCCCTTTATGGGTTATTATACTCGACACAATCCAATTGAGTCAATCCTCAGACAATTACAGATAAAAGCACGGCTCTCAACAATCTGTAGGCAGAGGGTCCTAAAATTCTTTGGACACACAGTCAGGAGAGACCCAGATAGCCTGGAAATACTGATCATCACTGGCTGTGTTAAGGGTAAGAGAGGCAGAGGGCGCTCTCCTACAAGATGGACACACACGACGCAGGACGCTACGGGGGCCACCCTGCAAGCATCTATACAGATGGCGCAGGATAGGAATGTATGGAAGGAGATGGTGACAAGGGTGTTGACGAACCATAATCGCGTCCCTCAGTCATGAGGTCACGACTAAGAAGAAGATATTCGACACGCGGCAGGCGGGTTGTCGAGCGCAGTAAGATGGTTTGTTGCAGAGGACGCTGCTGCCCGTCCTCAGGATCTGTTAACCCTTAGCCAGCTCTTACGGCAACCACGGGGAGAGAGGGTGGAGCACTATTCTAAAACCGGTAACTCCAGGAAAGAGGACCTCTTAGCAGTTTGACACAATCCTATGGAAAATTTACTAAATCGATGTTTTGTATTCCCTTGTTTCCTCCGAATACAGTATACCTAATTTCAAATATTTATATCCTAATATTTTAAAGTTGAAGTAAAGTATGTCCCTATCATTTTATTTTTGTTTATAAACTCTACATTTTTTTGCAGAGAACGTCCAATCACGTGAGTAAAACTAGGATTTTCGGAAGTTCACCATAAAAAAACCAAGGGTTTACATGAAAAATTAAAGTGACAGAAACATAGGTTACTTCACTATAAAAATAACAGATAATAAATTTATTGAATGGGTTTATTATATTCGGAGGAAACAGAGGAATACAAAACATCGATTTGGTTAATTTTTCATAGGATTGTGTCAAATTCCAAGAAGTCCGCGTACGCTCTTAATTATACGACTTAAATAATATCTCGCAAAACAAAAAACTATCATAATCTAAGATCAAAAAGGAAACAAAAACAAAAGTCACGTCATCCGATTAAAAGTTTACATTATTGTTTTAATTAAAATAATCCGGAGGGCGTTCTACTGAAGGGGTTTAATTTAAACCCATCGCTAACTGAGATGACCGTTCACTGAATGAAGACAAGGGTGCAAGGGCCACTGATTAGGCACTTTAGAAAAGAGAATTGATTTGAAAGGGTCTATAATGCTCGACGTATACCTGTCAGTACGCAGTACGCAGAATTTATGTTTAGAGTATATAGGTACATTATAATAACAGATTTAATCTACGGTGAATCTACGGTGCGTTCGGAAAGATGTCTCTGCAATAAGAACGCACAAGAAACTTGTAGGGCTTCATTAATTCAACTGATAGTTTTACAATATTTGGTTTGGTTACATTCGTTTGTTAGTGTCGGTGCCGCGTGGTGCTATGCAGAAGTTTCCAGGCATCTTTGTCCTCTATGTACTGATTGACTTTATTATAAGCATTCGTTAGTAAAGTAAATTTTTTTATATATAAGTAGGTTTGGAATTTACCCTCTGAGAGCCCCGTTATCTCTTTTGGGGATTTATTATAGAAACGTATACAGTTTCCTAAGAATGACTTTACATTGGTTTTAGATGCTCTGAAAAGCTAGGTACAGCTATTTGGTTAGTAACAGTTAATTCGGTGCCTCGGTAGCGTAGTGGTTCGCAAGCGCTACTTTCGATCATGAGGGTTCGACCCCCAGGTCCGACAAAAAGTGTTATTCGATTTTTCAATTAAGAATTTTCACAATGACAGCCTACGTATGTGATTTACTGTAGGTACTCTCCTCTCCCTGCACGGTTGTCTGGAAGAGATCGCTCGTAGCGATAAGACCGCCAGTTGTTACATTATTTGTTATAATTGTATATTTAAATTTAAGGTTTCATGTTTGTAGTGTAATAATATAAAGAGTTAATCTATCTATCTATCTACAGGATCTCATGATCAGCAGTCGGGCTTGCGCTTAGTACGTCACTGAAGCAGTCTGATGGCACCTCTACACCTTTTCATAACATGCCTTGTACAAAAAAATGTCAGTGCCTTCATGATCATCATCATCAGCCGGAAGACGTCCACTGCTGAACATAGGCCTCCCCCATAGATCGCTATAAACTATACATATGGGGGATTAAGCCTAGATCAGCACGCTTGTGCGGCTTGGTGGTCGCAGTAGTTGGAATATGAATATGAATGAATATGAATATGAATATGAATATGAATACTTGGTGCCGGAGAGCGCTGCTGCCCACTCTCCGAATATGTGGTCCGTCTCTCACGGCTTCCACCAAATGATAAAGAGTCATAGTTTATTAATAACATTAAATCTTCTTACCTTGCCTCATCCCCCCCTGCTGCACCATACTCCGAAACCCCTCATTAATCCTTTGGACCTCGTGTCCATTATATAAATAGTTCTGCAACTGCCTCTGTCCCTGCAACCTCTCCTGCACACTCAGATTTATGACATCTTCTTCAGCATTCGTCAAACCAAGTATCGCAGCGATTGTGAACGACTTGCTAGCTAAACTCGTCTTCCCAGTCAAATCTACGCCATATTGGCTGTCCCCGTCTTCCATAGAAACTGGCGATTCGACGAAACGGTCCGTAGATTCGACAAAACGGTCGTTGGATTCGACGAAACGGGGATTTTCGAATTCGTATTTGTCGTCGCCGTCGGGCGATAATCGCGCATTCTGTTGGTACGACACGGCGAGCAAGTCCGTCAAATTCGCCGGATATATTTGTCGGTTTTCCATCATTGTTAAATTTATTCACATTTTATGTATTAATTAAATATTAAATTAATCTTTATTCACATTGTAGAGTTATTATTTCCATTAATCATATTAACGCTAAACGCACAAACCGCGCGGCGCCATAAAATAATTAAGCCACAGATAAAATTATTAGGAGTTAATTTCAGAATCAAGTGAGCGAACGTACTGGCTAGACGTCATTGCGGTTATGATTTAAAAAGATACGGTTTGAATTTCGATCTAGGGCGGGGCCAGACGTCAAACGATCGGTTTAGCGCGAAAAAATGACATCAGAAGTGGTATCCGTACAGGGAGACAGAAGTGGTCAATTGAGGGATTCGTGTGGGGGAGGTTGGGGTGAATTGGGGTGGAGGGTAAAGATGGGTTGTGATTGGTGGGTGGAGCGCATGCGTGGAGTAGGCGTGGCTAATATAAGGGGTGTGGTGGAACAGTGATTTGCGGTTGGAAAAGCCTTTGATTGATGCAGGAACGTATTAAGGAGCTAATAAACCTAACACCTTTTTTGTAGTGGTAGGCCTCTTTTGCAGGGGGCCGCCTGGGGAAGTACCACACCTTTGCCAGTTATTCATCCGCCAAACAGTAATGCGCTAACATTACTGTGTTCCGGTATGAAAGGCAATGTTACCAGCGAAATTACTGGGCATGATGAGATTCAACAACTAATATCTCAGGGTGACAGGCGCAGTGCAGTGCCGCGCAGTATTTTGAATACTTATTAAAACACTGGGTGGCACTGTGTCTGTTATGGGCAATCATGGTGCTTATTATCAGGCACCTGATTTGCTCGTCTTGTTACTTACTATCATAAAAAAAAAACCTAATTAGAAATATATTTTAATTGATCTTAAAACATAACATACATTCACGCCTTTTTCCCGAAGGGGTGAATTTATTGATTGATCTTGATGCAAGAAAACGTTTAGGTAAAAAATAATTGCTTAAGGTACTACCTACAGCTTCGCGGTGGACCGACAATCTCTTCTAGTCGCTATATTGCTGGGCAAGCAAACGGCTATGCTGTTTTATAGCTAAGTACTTATATAAATGTCTATATCTCTGTCAAATATAGAGTCTTGAAGGGTCGGCAATATACTGGCAATATACCCGTGGTGTTACAAGTATCCAAAGCCGGCGGTAACCGCGGTAACCGCATCAGTCGGCCCGTTTACTTATTTGCCTTAATTTTAATAAATTAAGCAAATATTCTATACTAAAACAGGACCGTGCGTCGCCATTGAAAAATACTTAGTTCTTAACGCCACTTTATTCAAATCAAATTATAAATTAATTGGCGATAATAAGAGGGCTACTGTATTTGGAAATATTATTGCGAATAATATTCTCTACCTTTTTTTTTTTTCTAATCAGCAATATAAGATATTTATAGTGTAAGCTTTTCTGGGACCAGCTTCCTTGGATTCCGAGGCTATTTCCTTTCCACAGCCGAGTTAAAAAAAAAAGTTAAAAAGTAATAGTTCTCTAGTCAGGTAGATACCTGTATTTACTAAGGCTATGGGTTTATTGATCGCTGGTTAAGTCGACAAATGGTTTAAATTTATTGACAAATAGTTAAAATTCGACAAAATTCGTTTTTTCATCCCTGGTTAACTATTTTCCACACGATTTAACCATTGGTTATAAATTTAACTATAGTTAGTTTGACAAATGGTTAACTTAACCGTAACTAACGATCAAAAAACCGGCCCTAATAAATAAAATAAATAAGCCCAAAAATATTTCAATTTTTTGGTCCGCCCAGTCCACCTCTGTACCCTCCCCCCGGTCTCCCCTACCCCCTGCTCTCGTGAAACAATTTAATATCATAATCTGCCGGCGATGTTTGTAACTACCTCAATTTAAATACTTTGGATAAGGTATCCTCGCTTTTATTAAATAAAATTTTTATAATTTGGTTCTATCCCCAGGAGTACTTATTTTGATAAATTAATGCCGTAAGGTATATTGAATATCATCATCATCATCATCATCATCATCATCTCAGCCGTTGGTAATCCACTACTGAACATAGGCCTCCTCCATAAAAGGGGGGTTTGCCAATACTCGACACGCTTGGCAAGCGGGTTGTCGAGCGCAGTTCGATGGTTTGTTGCAGAGGACGCTGCTGCCCGTCCTCTGGATCTATTAACCCTTAGCCGGCTCTTACGGCAACCACGGGGAGAGAGAGTTGAGCACTATTCTAAAGCTGGTAACTTCACGGCGAATATTGAATATAATACAATATAATTAGTATATAAGAAAGCAATTCAATGTAATTGAATATTTACTTTTACTATTTAAATCTAAGTCATGTTAACCAGATTCTACCCCAGTTCAACACTGATTTAGACCGACCACCACTCTGATGTGCTTATATAAAATAATACAGTACAATACAATACTTTTTTTGTAGTGGTAGGCCTGTTTTGCAGCGGGCCGCCTATGGGGAAGTACCACACCTTTGCCAGTTATTCATCCGTAAAGCAGTAATGTGCAAACATTACTGTGTTCCGGTCTGAAGGGCAATGTTACCAGTGAAATTACTGACATGACGAGTTTCAACCACTAGTATCTCAGGGTGACAGGCGCAGTGCTGTGCCGAGCAGAATTTTGTATGTTAAAACACTGGGTGGCACCGTGTCTGATATGTGGAATCATGATGCTTACCATCAGGCACCTGATTTGCTCGTCTTGACACTCACTATCATAAAAAACTGCTTATTGGCCGTGGCGTCTTTGGCAAACGATTTAAACATAAGTCTGTATAGAGTATAAAATTTAGAACACTCTCCACAGACAATGTGTCGCCTGGGACGACTTAAGGAAACGTAGGTTTGCCCCGAGTCCACCACCCTCTCAACCTCACTGGCTGAATCCACAGGAACATGTCGATAGTCGATACGTGCGGAGCCAGTTTGGTTGCAGGAGACTGCCTCATTCAGGTTGTACCCTACTCGTGCCTGACGTCGTCCCCATTGCGGGTTCGTTCGAGTTTTCCTTCTCTAGATAGGTTGCGGACTAACGCTGACGAGGCCTGTCTCCCCGTAGCTTATAATACATACAATTATTTATATCTACATAAGTATAGATAGACTAGTGCAAGAACAGCCGCTTTGCCCGCTCGTAATTATGAAATATAGGTACTAAAACTTTGAGGCACTTTTTGGACCCCTTAGAATGTGAATTTTCAAAAATCCTTCCTTAGCACACGTCTTGATAACGAAAAGAACTTACATTCCAAGTTTTGAGTCTCTAGGATCAGTGGTTTGGGCTCTGCGTTGCATGTCAGTGAGTCATTTTGGATTTTATAATAATATAGTGTGTGGAAGTTGTCTCATATTATTATTATATTATGTCGCTCGAAAACACGGGATATACCCGGTCTTTTGATAGGCGTGCACAAAGACCATTTTTTTTTTTTAAGTCGAACGTGCAGAGGCCCCTTTGAGCTTTTAATATAAAGGTAATGTATAGCACCTATCGGGGTCTATCTCTGAAACCATCTACAGTTTTTTTTTTAAGATGAGCTCAAAGACAGCCTCCGCTAGGTACAAAGACTATTGTGAATGGATGGAAACTACTTGATTTGGCTATAGGTGTGATTTCTAGATGGATGGTATCCGGTCTATTGCTAGAGACTCCGGCACCTGCCACTTTCGTCTCATGGTGAAATATGACGGCAGGCGATGACTCGCCGCTCACTAAACGGACCCCCATAAAGGCCGCCCACCACATGGGAATGAGGGCGACGAGAGGGGCAACGTTGGTGTGAGCGGCTAAGGGTAGGAGAGGTGTCCCTGGACTTTAAACGGCTCACACGTTGCGTTACCCTCGCGGTCGCATCACGCTCGCCCACTCGCCACTTATGCTTCACATCCTCCCTCGAGAACGAGGCTCTCGCGACTCCACTCTGGCCGGCCAATGAAGGCAAGACAGAGGTGGGGGACTGTTCCTCGTCGTTATTATTATTATTATTATAAAAGGCAATAAAGTAAGTAGTAAGTGACTACCTAGCAGATCTATTTCGATTGAGCAACGTTATTTCATATTTCCAATTGAAAGACAAGCGAAGCCGCGAGCAACTGCCATTAACATTAATAGCTGTGAAAAACGGCACAACAATTAATTATTCGAACGGCGTTTCTGAATTTAGACGTAAATCAAATAGCGCAAATTAAAACTCTTAGATTTATGGATCGGTGGTCTTTTTTAGACGATCGACTGTTTTTTATTTGGTTTTAATCTATAAAAGGTTATTGAACAAAAAATTGTACCGCTACCTACTTACAATACTAACTACCTTATATTATTTACGGGTGTATCCGCGCGCACAGTGACTTATCGATAATCTTAGCAGGGTCGCCATAATATTCAACAGCAAAAAATTAATAACAACAAAAAAAAATTGTTTCCGTTACACGTATAACCTTTTGTTTTATTTTCCGTTAACTATTACATTCTGTGCTCCGTTTTATTTTGTCACGCTTAAAATAACATTTTTTGAAGTATTTGCACTTGTTAAACGCTAATAAGTAGCATATTTTATCACAGATTACAAATTAAAAAGCAGCTAAATGTCACTTCAACAATACCCTATTGCACCCTATTTTGTATAAGTTGTTAATAAAACGGCGCTCTCTTGGGGTCTGCGCGTTACAATATAGAGCTATAGCAGTATGGTTTGTGCTTACAGAAAGTTCCTGTCACGGGAGCCGTAGTTAAAAATAGATTTAATAATAATTATCATTTTATTTCAACCAAAAACCATACAGTTTGTTACATAATACATTAAATAATTAAAATTGCAATATAATAATAAATAATTGAAAGTAAATTAAAAAAAGAAAAGGCAGAATCATCATCATTATGGCAATCGTTGGATGTCTACTGCTGGACATATGCCTCTATCTTAAGGGAGCCACGATTGACAGGCGGATTGTCGTGCACAATTTGATGGTTTTCACTAACAGGATGCTGCTGCTAGTCCTCTGGATCTGATAACCCTTAGCCGGCTCTTACGACAACTACGGGGAGAGAGGGTGAGGTTATTTTCCTATAGCCGGTCTCCACGACATGGCAGAATATACACCTACGAGATAATACCTGTGATCGTAGGTAGGGTGGAAGCCTATAATTTATTGAAGTTTCTTATCACCTCCGCTGGCGTTTGTATAAGTAATATTCTTATTTGAACTAATTACATATAATTTTTCTCTTATAAAATAAACAAAAAAAGTGACAGCGCCATGTTTGCTGACAGTTGTTTATATAATTCGCAGGTGTGAGGGGTTATATAAGTTAGTTACAATATTGTTAGACATTGTATGACGATGTTGAAGAAGTCGGAATTTAATCATGCCAACTGGGAGATTTATTGACTACTAGCTGTGCCCCACGGTTTCACCCGCGTAGTCTTCGTTCCCGCGAGAATAGCGGGATAAAAAGTATTTTTTATGTTATTCCAGGGTATTAACTATCTATATACCGAATTTTAGCCCAATCGGTTCAGTAGTTTTGGCGTGAAAGTGGCATCCATCTATCAATCTTACCAAAACCGTGCTAGATGGCGCTGGAGGTAAGTTAGAACTCGCAAGCGTTTTGTTCATCTGTTAAAAACGTAAGTTTTTTACATTGTACTAAAATATGAGATTTATAATATTAGCAAGATTTATTAACTTTATGCTCTGTTCGATATTATGGCGTCGCACAAGCTGTTAGGACATATCTTCGTAGCGAGGTTAGTACTATTATTTATTCAGTTCCGAGGCGGACAAGGCTGACTAGTCCGAGTACTTACCCCCGCTCTTCCCCGCACTGATTTTCTCCTTCACTCATCGTCAGATACAGTTTTTGTTTTATGATAGTGACGGACAAGATCATCAAATCAGGTGCCTGATGCTTAAGCATCATGATTGCCCATATTAGACACAGTGCCACCCAGTGTTATAAAATACAAAATTCAGCGTGGCACTGCACTGCGCCTGGCACCCGGAACACAGTAATGTTTCCACATTACTGCTTGGCGGATGAATAACTGACAAAGTTGTGGTACTTCCCCAGGCAGCCCCCTGCTGTTGAAAAGTTGAAAAGATGTCCTACTGTACATGATCTGTAAGTTGCTAATATAAAACTATAAACAAAATGAGCAGGTTCCGCGCGCCCGCAATCGGATGATGCGCTTTTGATGCGCCACCCCTGACTTTTATTAAACTAGGGTTGTGCTCGTACCAACAAACTAGTTTTTGTAGTGGTAGACCTCTTTTGCAGGGGGCCGCCTGGGGAAGTACCACACCTTTGCCAGTTATTCATCCGCCAAGAAGTAATGTGCAAACATTACTGTGTTCCGGTCTGAAGGGCAATGTTACCAGCGAAATTACTGGGCATGATGATATTCAACAACTCATATCTCAGGGTGACAGGCGCAGTGCAGTGCCCCGCAGTATTTTGAATTTTAAAACACTGGGTGGCACTGTGTCTGATGTGGGCCATCATGATGCTTACTATCAGGCACCTGATTTACTCGTCTTGTAACTATCATAAAAAAAAAAGTTACACATACTTTTAGGAAATAATAATACTTTATCTTGACGATCGATAGATCCCTTTTTATCTGTGTCACTATCATAATAAAAAAAAGAATAGAATAGAATAGAATAGAATAATACTTTATTGCATACAAAAATAAAATAAAAAACAATGTTACAAAACAATTTACAGGTAATACGGTAAACAACCGGCGGTCTTATCGCGTTAAGCAATTTCTTACAGACAACCTGGGGATGGCAACGGAGAGTTAAAAACAATAAACGACGGTGGTGTGCAATAGGGAATATCTAGATAATTTGGGATTTGGTATTTGACTATATTTACAGAGTATAATAATACAATGGTATTAATAATTATTATAATTAATACTTATATAATACTATAAAATATACATAATATACAATAATAATATACATAATAAATATGATGTATAATAAAATAAAACATATTATAAAATATATAAATATAATTGAGCTACAGGCAATTTTATGAAATGGAAGATAGGTAGTGTTCTTTTATTAATTTTTTGAAAATATGAATGGATTTAGCATGCAACCTATCATCATCTAAAAAAACTACCTATCGAAAAAGACTACCTATCATCATCTCTTCACCTATATGTGATTAATAAAATTATGAATAACTAGCTGTGCCACGCGGTTTCACCCACGCAGTCTCCGTTCCCGTGGTAATATCGGGATAAATAATACTTTTTATGTTATTCCAGGATCTAAACTTTTTTGTATGATAGTGAGTGACAAAACAAATCAGGTGCCTGATGGTAAGCATCATGATTGCCCATATCAGACACAGTGCCACCCAGTGTTTTAAAGTTCAAAATTCTGCGCGGCACTGCAATGCGCCTGTCAAACAAATAAATTTCTTTACAAAAAGTCCTTTATCCAGTCCGTGCCATCCCTAACTCTCATTGTCAACGACCAGGGCTGCCCCCTGTGATTAAAATTCTTTGCTCTAATATCACGGGTCGTATATTAAGTGCGCTAATCGGTGAAACCCGTTTGACAACCATGATGTACTTTATTGGATTTTTTTAATATGGCAACTTGGCGATTTTATCTATTCAGTTGCGTAAATAATTTGAAAGGAGTTGTTGGTTTCTGGGCCACATCGTCCTTACATTATAATATTGTTTTTATTAAATATAGGCCTAATAATAAAGATATTTAAATGTAGCAAATAGTAATTTTCAGCTGGATCGAATGTCGCCATGTGAATGGATTTTTCGCCTGGCCGCTACCGTGTTTCGGATGTCACGTTAAACTGTACGTCCCGGCGGGTGCCTATATGATAAGGGGGCAGTCGTTAGCTCATGTTGGAGGCTGCGTAGGAACCTTAGCGACCTGAAACTCTGACAATATGGGTTGTCCACGTAACCCATATGAATTGACTCGAGCAGTGTAATTGGGGTAACCCGTTCAGTTAGAGTATAAATTCAAATTATTATTACAATATAGCACAGTGTGCGACGTCCACGTATCGAATATGTGCGGATGTGCTCTCAGACGATGGCGGCTAGTACGATGATAGAACCGTGACGCCGGTATCATATATATAGGTATATATAGGTTGAAAAGTTCATCGGAACACTCTCCGTTGTAAATGCGTTGTATATAAGTATATCTACTTATGCGTTATTAAAAACTTTAGATTAAGTTCAAAACGTTTTTTAATCTATTTGGCGCTGGAAAAAATACATCTGCTGTCTCTTTCACACTATTGAGAAATGTCCATGATTTTTTTTTTCGTTTATTCCTTAGTCTACCTACTCTTTTACTCTTATAGCGCCCATAGGCAACATAACAAGCATAGCGAAATAAGCTTTTTTATATCGTAGCGTTCGTAGCTTAAAGCTACGAGCGTAGGCTGGCTACGCTTTTTTTAATCGTAGCACGGTGGTAGCATAGTGTAGCGACCTACCTTACCTTAGTTTTTTTTACCTCTTATAATCACTTTTCTAAAGGGTACTTCAAGTCGATTCTTAAACTGAACGAAGCCAGTAATAACACAAAGCACACACGTGTGATAATTTTCATAGCAAATAGTTGATCACGGCGACAATATGGCCGCTCCTCTCATTTTGTCTACTGAATCATAGAACAGGGAAAACTATGGAGTCATTCAATAAATTTAATTTAATGATTCAAGAACGTTATTCAAGAAACTTATCCAATGGTATTTCAAATAGCTTATGCATGTTAATGGAGCTAATCTGTCATTTCGATAATTCCTAATAAAGTAAATAAGTAAATATTCATTCTGCTTGACCTGGGAATCGAACCGGGGACATCATGATCGCCACTTGCACTTGCGAACTACTACGCCACCGAGGTACTGCCTCGTCATTTTATGGAAAACTAACTGTAGACAGTTACTTGAAAATGAACATACATATGTATGTATGTATGTATGTAAAGGCGTGGATGTTCACGCCTTTTTCCCGAAGGGGTAGGCAGAGGTGTACCCAGGACTCAGTCCCATAGTAGATACACCCAAATTTCGCCAGTATGTTATTGGTCCCATGTAATAGGGGGCGAGCCTATTGCCATCTACCGGGCACAGTACCTGACTCCAGGCAGTTATTGAGATAACTCCTAATGGAAAAATCCAATATTTAACACTGCCTGACCTGGGGATCAAACCCGGGACCTCTTGATTGGCATTCGAGCATGCGCCCTCTACGCCGAGGGAGTCAGCTTGAAAAAGAAAACACAAAATATATTATTACACTAACTGTGCCCCGCGGATTCACCCGCGTGGTCTTGGTTCCCGTGGCAATGTCGGGATAAAAAGTACCCTATGTGTTATTCCAGGGTCTAAACTATCTACATACCCAATATCAGCTCAATCGGTCCAGTAGTTATGGCGTGAAAGAGTAACAAACACCATCCCCACAAACTTACACATTTATAATGTTACTAGCTGTGACCCGCGGTTTCACCCGCGTAGTCTTCGTTCCCGTGGGAATATCGGGATAAAAAGTACCCTATGTGTTATTCCAGGGTCTAAGCTACTTACGTACCAAATTTCAGCCCAATCGGTTCAGTAGTTTTGGCGTGAAAGAGTAACAAACATCCATACATACATCCATACTTACAAACTTTCGCCTTTATAATAGTATTAGGATTAGGATTAGGATTAGGATATTAGGATTAGGATTTATAGTAGGATTACTAACTACTTCACCGCATCCCTGTTCCAGAAACTTGCAAAGTACCCTCATAACGTCGCCCAATAAACTTGATTCCTTTGTCATCCGACAATTTGTCATCCATTGTGCCCTCCCTTGGCCCTCCCCTCCCCGCCGTTGGCAAATAACATGTTGTTTAAGTGCCGACACGCGCCGGAAAAAACAATTAAATATTGTCTATGGTGATATGACTTTTTAGTAGTTTTTAGTTGCTTTTTGTGAAGTGATTTGTTTTTATAAGAGTTGTTGGTATTAGAGCCACGTTCACCTTACATTATAATTTGGGTTGTATTCATTATAAGAATAATAATAATAATAAGAATTTCAAAAGTGCATAAATAATATTTTTTAATATCGCCATTAATGATAACGAATTAAGCAAATGTTTTACTAAAATTAGAACGTGCGACGCCATTAAAAAATATTTAGTACTTAACCTCACTTTATTCAAATCATATTATAAATTAAACGACGACAATAAGAGGGTTACTATACTTATTACTTTGCTACAGTCTCTTGCTGTTGTAAACAATTTCAACCTTTTAACTTTTAAGTCAACGAAATCAGAAGTTACGGCCATTTTACCGCACATTTCCATACTTTGCGTGTAAACCTCTAGGGTACTTCCCGTTGGCCCAGCATCATAAAATTTGGCAAGAAGCCAGATACAATATCGAAATAAAGTAATATTACAACATAACATACATTCACGCCTTTTCTCCGAAGGGGTAGGCAGAGGTGTACCCAGGACTCAGTCCCATAGTAGATACACCCACATTTCGCCAGTATGTTATTGGTCCCATGTAATAGGGGGCGAGCCTATTGCCATCTACCGGGCACAGTTCCAGACTCCAGCCAGTTATTGAGATAATTCCTAATGGAAAAAATCCAATATTTAACACTGCCTGACCTGGGAACCCGGGACCTCTTCATTGGCAGTCGAGCATGCGCCCTTTACGCCACCGAGGCAGTCTTATTATTATTATTTTTTAAAATAACAATGAGTACACTGCCGACCAGAAATATTTATAATGTCTGTCCTTTCCGTTCGGTTGTTTGGAAGAAATCGCTTTAAGCGATAAGACCGCCACTTGTACTAGCCTAAGACTAACTGTACCTACTTTATTTACATAATATTATTTTATATTATGTTCACTGTAAAGCCGGGACTACAGCTACGTGTTAGCGTGTTAAATAACAACATTCTGTTAAATAACACCAAAGCCACGCCCACTTTTCATGTTATTGTGTTAGGTAACACAAAAACATGCCGCTGCGGACCCGGCTTACCATGGAAAGTGGGCGTGGCTTTGGTGTTATTTAACAGAAAATTGTTATATAACACGCTAACACGTAGCTGTAGTCCCGGCTTAAGGTGTACAATAAAGTGTTAATCTATCTATCTATTCATATCGAATTATAAATTAACTACAAACCCCTAGTACATTATATTATTCTACCATCAATGCATTTCACAGCGCACGCAAATTTATGAATATGGTAATTATATTATGTAACACCTTGGTTCACAATATTGCAGTTTTCTTACGGATCCCCATTTTTTTTCAAAATCTCATATAGCCTATGGCACTCACACTGAATTAAGCTATCCATAAGTGAAAGAATTTTTAAAATCGGTCCAGTAGTTTCGGAGCCTATTCGTTACAAACAAAAAAACAAAAAAACAAAAAAACAAAGTTTCTCTCTTTATAATATTAAAGTATAGATTAGCGATAATAAGAAGGCTACTGTGTTTGGGAATATTAATGTTGTATTGGATTATTCCATGAGGAATTTTCGCCTTATTTTTAGGGGTCCGTACCTCAAAAGGAAAAGGAATGGTTATAGGATCACTTTTATGTCCGTCTGTCTGTCTCTCTGTCCGCCTGTCAAGATACTAACGGGAACGCGTGGAGGTATCAAGTTGAAATTGATGTCAACTACTCTCCCTGCCTCGACTGCCTCGGTGGCGTAGAGGGCGCATGCTCGACTGCCAATCAAGAGGTCCCGGGTTCGATCCCCAGGTCAGGCAAGTGTTAAATATTGGATTTTTCCATTAGAATTATCTCAATCACTGCCTGGAGTCTGGAACTGTGACCGGTAGATGGCAATAGGCTCGCCCCCTATTACATGGGACCAATAACATACTGGCGAAATGTGGGTGTATCTACTATAGGACTGAGTCCTGGGTACACCTCTGCCTACCCCTTCGGGAAAAAGGCGTGAATGTATGTACTCAGATCTGCGGTCCCTTGTGGCTGTAAAAAATCATACTTCTAAGTTAACGCAATCAAAAGTTATGGCCAGTTTCCTGCATATTTCCATACTTTGCGCAAGGAACTAATAGATGGCGCTGTATGTTCTTGGTTTCTAGGCATGGAACCCTACACTATACATACATACGTATGCCTTATCAATTTATTCTTTTAGTTTCCTTCTTAGCCCAGCTAGCTTAGCTTTGTGCCCAGTTGTTGATATTGGCAATAGGCTCGCCCCCCATTATATGAGACAAAAAAAATTGTCGAAGTGTGAGTGTACCTACTATGGGACTACACCTTTGGGAAAAAATGTGTTCAGCTATGTGATAAAATATTAAAACGCGTAAACCATAGACAATGCCGCCATTAATAACGCCGTATATAAACACTGCTTAATGTAATTAATTAATTATAGAGAGGTAATAAATGTATTAACCACAATATGGCGGGAGCGAGTCTATGAGAACGCTGAGTTGAGCCTGGGTGAGAATGGATGTGGTATTTTGATCAATAATTATTATTATCAAGTATTTAGTAGCGACTCGCCCCTGCTTCCCTCGTAGCAGCAGGGTATTTTAAGGGGCTGTGAAGAGCTAATTACAAACTTATTTGCTTACTTATTTGGTACCACAATGTTACAGAATATAACAATAATAAAAATTAAAACTAGAAAGAGTAACAACTTTCGGCCTTATCGCTCAGAGCGATCTCCTCCGGACAACCATGCATGCATGCATCCAGGGTTGGGCAGTATTTGAAATACTTGTAATTAAAATACGTAATTGAAATACATTTACGTATTTGGTATTGGTATTTCAATTACTTCCTTAATTTGTAATTTGTAATTCGTATTTCAAATATCTTACGCCGAGGTATTTTGTTATGCGAGTATGTATTTTAAATACTTGAGGCTTCAAAATACATTTTAACATTAAAAATACATTTAAAGATGGACTTAAATTTAAATTTTGTAGTAGGTAAATAAGTTATGTAACTATCTCGATTTAATTTCATACTTCCACTGAAGTAACAAATCATAATATTCACAAGTGAATTCAGCGGCGGCAGCGGAATGTAATTACCGTGCGGCGCCGCCGCAAACCCATGGGGTTGCCACAACAAAAAATATTATTTAATTCATTGTAAAATGATTTTAATAATATTACGCTATTACCTAAAATTTATAAATCCTATACTACTAATTTTATATAAATGTGAAATTTCTGAGGATGGATGGATGTTTGTTAGGTACTCTTTCACGCCAAAACTACTGAACCGATGGGGCTTCGGTATGTAGATAGTTTAGACCCTGGAACGACACAAACGATACTATTTATCCCGTTATTCCCACGGGAACGAAGACTACGCGGGTAAAACCGCGGGGCGCAGCTAATGTTGGAATAAGTAATTGGCTGTAGTGCCATCAAGTTTAAAGAAAATTTAAGTGTTCAAATAATAATTTGTCATATTCTGGTTTTGGTCTATCCTAAATATTTAAAATGTTTTAAGGCGCGGTGCTAATATGCCAATATCTAATTCGCCCTCTCTCTCACACGTACCCACATTTTGGAAGATATAAAAAATACTACATGTAATTAAGTAAAATAAAGACAACCAGGTTCTAGAAAATAACATTACAAAGATTCAGTAAAAATTCCATTCAAAAGAGTGTATAAAATACCTGCACAAAGAAAACACATCTCAGAAAAATAAAAAGGTACTGAAAACTTGTTTGGATTCTTCTTAAAATTCTTCTGCGGTCTTATCGCGGTAAGCAATTTCTTATAGACAACCTGGGGATGGAAAAAATAGACGACGGTGGTGTGCAATAGGGAATAATCTAATTCTAATAATAATACTATGGGATCACAGAATTACAATACTGTGGGCCTTATCAGCAGGCTCAAAATAGCGCAACGAGCTATGGAGAGGGCTATGCTCGGAATCTCTCTGCGACATCGAATCAGAAATGAGGAGATCCGTAGACGAACGAAAGTTACCGACATAGCCCAGCGGATTAGTAAGTTGAAGTGGCAATGGGCAGGGCACATAGCACGTAGAACTGATGGCCGATGGGGCTGCAAAGTTCTCGAATGGAGACCACGAACCGGCAAGCGCAGCGTAGGACGTCCACCCACAAGGTGGACAGACGATCTGATAAAGGCGGCAGGAACACGATGGAGGCGGGCCGCTTGCGACCGGACTGAATGGAAATCTATGGGGGAGGCCTATGTTCAGCAGTGGACGTCCTGTGGCTGAGATGATGATGATGAGATGATGATGGGGTTTGGCATTTTACTCATATACAACAACACATACAATAGATACTTCTACAGAGCATACATAGAATAGAGACGTAAAAAAAGGCAGTACTATTATTTATTCTGTGACAGGTGCTCTAAAATAATATAATAATTACTGTAAAATCCCTTTATCAAAAAAGTTTATATTTATTTATTTTATACATTTTTTTTTAAACTGTAATTATTTTTTCCTGGCAACACCGAAAGCGCGCTGTTATTGAATATTTTTGTTATGAACGCGGGATCAAAGGCGAGCACTTTATGAAATAATTCCCTTTACCTTTGATGTAACAATAACTATGTGTTATTAATGCCAGGGGGTACATATGCCTGTTTGTATTGTTCTTTTTGGGGTGGCTGTTATATCAAATAGGAGTTTTAAGAGTTATATAAGTACCGCTAGATAATCAGGTTGACGGGTAGTCTTCCCATGTATTACCATAGAATTGTATTTTTTTTTTATATTGGGTGACAAGACGAGCAAATCAGATGCCTGATGGTAAGCATCAAGATTGCCCATATCAGACACAGTGACACCCAGCGTTTTAAAATTCAAAATTCTGCGCAGCACTGCACTGCGCCTGTTACCCTGAGATATTAGTTGTTGAAGCTCGTCATGCCCAGTAATAATGGGACAGAAGCGTCACTACTCATAAAAGCAGCTCTAACTCCGATTAGTATTAACCGTAGTAGCGGCCTCGCTTTTCATAATTTTGTCTTAACTATTTATAAAAAGTCAAAATCCCGAAGTTTTTCATAAAATATACGACATCACTTCTTTGAGCTCTTAGTTTGGACTATAGGATTTTTCCATTAGGAGGCTCGCCCCCTCTTACATGGGGGACCAATAATGGGACTGAGTCCTGGGTAGATCTCTGCCTACCCCTTCGGGAAAAAGGAGGATGAAAGAGAGAACAGAGGATGGATGAAAGGATATTTAACAAAATGGATTTATAAGGCGAGTGTGAATGGTCAAGTCGGTTATTTTTTTTTTTATGATAGAGAGTGACAAGACGAACAAATCAGGTGCCTGATGGTAAGCATCATGATTGCCCATATCAGACAGTGCCACCCAGTGTTTTAAAATTCAAATTCTGCGCGGCACTGCACTGCGTCTGTCACCCTGAGATATGAGTTGTTGAATATGATCATGCCCAGTAATTTCGTTGGTAACATTGCCCTTCAGATCGGAACACAGTATAATGTTTGCACATTACTGCATGGCGAATGAATAACTGGCAAAGGTGTGGTACTTCCCTAGGCGGCCTCCTGCAAGAGGCCTACCAGTGTTAGGTGTTCACAGATAGTTAAGTACTTATAAGAATAAAATCCTTAGTAGGTATCTACCCTAAGTATGAAAAACCGATTAAATCAATTGTTATTTAAAAGTCACCCTCGTTCGTTGCGTAACTTTCCCTCGAGTTCCCTCTGCAGGTGGATTCATGTCCCCTCGTGTTAACAGTGTCTGATTTATTGGTCGCGGACAAGTGTTATTTTCAAAGCATATATTATCATATATTTATTTATTTAATCAAAACGGTTTGAACCTATAACATTGATTAAGATTCAACAATATACCTATATATGTATATAGTGACCTTCATAATAATTTTAATACTAGGAATAAAGACAAAATAGCTGCACCTAGCTTTAGATTATCTAAAACAAATAAAGACATTCTTAGGAAATTGTGTACGTTTCTATAATAAAATCCCAAAAGAGATAACTGGGCTCTCAGAGGGTAAATTCAAAACCTACTTTACTTCTACTTTACTTTAATTAAATCTACTTTACTTACGAAGGCTTATTATAAAGTCAACCAGTACATAGAGGACAAAGATGCCTGGAAACTTCTGCATAGCCGCCTCGCGGCACCTTCAAAGAAAACGTATGTAACCAAACCAGATATTGTAAAACTATCTGTTGAAAAAATTAAGCCCTACAAGTTTCTTGTGCGTTCTTCTTGTAGAGGTATCTTTCCGAACGCACGGTAGACTGTAACGAAGTGTTACAATTCACACTATTATATTTACTCAAAACCTGTTTTTACAATTTATATAATTATTTAAATACAATTATTTATTATTCGTTTTAATTTTAATTCTTATAATAATAATTCAATTACCTATAAAATACAACTGATGTTGTATTGCGCGTTTAAACGCAACATTATAATTAGTGCCGACTAGAAATTATACTTAATAATAAACGCGTGAACTGGACAGTGCTCCGCAATAAAAAACCGGTTACAAGTCGCTTCACGGCTGTCCAACTGCTCGACGCGCCGCGCGGCTACTCTCTCAGTCGACTCTGGCCTCCGAAGCGACTATACGTCATTAACTGTTCAGTCCGGCCATCTTACGCCGTTGTACAGTAAAATCTAAAACTAATTGTGTGTGTTGTTGAAGTTCACTTTAATTTCGTTACAATAATTGTATATTATAGTGTTCCCATACTGGGTAAGTTATGCAAACATTTCTAAGCCGCTTATTTTAGTTAAATCATTTGGTGTCATGTTTAACGTTAGATTTAGTTTTGGAAATTTGAATTTTACCGTTGCCTAGATTTCTATTTCGCCTTTTTATAAGTGTTTCCCCGTTAGAATTCTAAAATTATATCATAGGCCAGTGCTACTGTTGCTTTTATTATTATCTTCTATTCTTTTATTATTATTAACTTATAAATTGTACATTTAATCTTTAAATAGCCACCTAACCGTTTCTGAGCCCATATACCATTATGCCACCCTCTCTATCTTCTGCCTTTGCTAGCTAATTTTGTATTTTGGAATGCTTCATGATCCCCGTAAGTCTGGCAGAACCTACATGTCGTGAATCGTGGTACGAATTGTGACACGCCTGATTGCGGTTACAGGAACACTGTCTCGACTAGGTGTCATCATCACCTTTGCCGCTGAGGAGCCCGGCCATACTGGTTTTGACTGCCCGGCCCCGCCTTACCACCTGGACCAAGCCTTACCATCTGGACCAAGCCTTACCAGTGGGACCACGACCTCTCGAGCCGTTCCGGAGCCGACGAATCGAGGAGAGTGGGGTATTCTAGGCGTTACGGACTCGGCTGTCTTGGCTTCACACCCACGCCCTTACTTAATTTCTCATACTACCTACATACCTACCACAATTTCGAAATTTTTATCTATTTTAAATAAAGATTAATTTAAATTCTTAATTTGCCGTTATTATTACTTACCTCTAATAATAAACGTGACAATGGCGCCCAAATACGTGGTGAAGTCTTGATTAGCTGAGTCTGTTTCGTTTTACAATTATTAGCTTGGTGTTGGTTAGTGGTATAGTAGTTGGTGTGCGTTGGTAATTGTAAAGACGATCGTGTTGGTGTACTTCAACTGGTGTGTCTACCCTATCTTTTTATTGTTATTTTAAATTTTTTTTTAATATCTGTTTAATTATGTGTTGGATGTAAACCAGATAAAGTAATTGTATTTATCTCGTTATTGTAATAGACACATGAATTGAAGCTAGTAAATTACAATTAATCATTAGTATCATTTTTTTTCTTTTATGCTCACTTAGATGTTTTCTTTTTTTTTTGTTGCTGCTGTTAAAGCTTAACGCTATCGTTCTGAAACAAAAAGTTATTGTTTGTAACAGAACGGAAGGTGCCTTGGCTATTTTGCCTCATTATTTTTTTTTTCTTCATTGCTCTTTTTATTTGCTGATTGTTTGCATAACTTACTCTAAAAAAAATGTCCTATCCGATTAAATATTTACTTTTGCAAAAGCTGGAATTGTGCTATGAAGTCGCTATTCGAGGTGAGAGTCCTACTGAGAGTGTAGAGGAATTGCGACGGCAAATTAATAAATTAACCCAACTCTATGCTGCTGATGAAATTCTTGAATCAGTTTTTAGTTATACCGAGGATTGTGAGGGCTGTCGCAAGACATTAGATAAAATCAAAGCTAACCTCGAATCTCTTGTAGGCACTTATAATGAGCCACTATTCTATAGGACTCGATCTTGGTTGAATCACATATACTATAGGATTCAAAGAGTACAAAAACCAGAGGCTACTGAAGATGCCACTGCTTTGAAGAAGATTCAGAAGCTCTTTGATAATTATCATGCTGTGTTAATAGGATTAAATAAAGGTTCCAGCGAGTCCAAATCTAATACTTCTGCGACTGCCGACGACGAGTCAGTAGATAAGCCGAGTACCTCCGGTTTAAACGTTTCAGTTACTTGCGAGCGCTCTATAACTAGTGAACTATCAAAACTAAAATATGATGGAAAGTCTTGCGTACGTTCTTTTATCCAAAAAGCTGAGGAATTCCGCATTTCTAAGGCGGTTACTGATCATAAAATGCTTCTCTCTGCTACAGATATCTTTACTGGCGATGCTATACACTGGTATCGCAGTGTTAAAGACCTTGTTAAGGACTGGCCTAGTTTGCTCGCCCGCCTGAGGGAAGACTTTGACCTTCCCGACTATGACTACCGTATGTCATCGGAGATAAGAGAACGCACGCAAGGTGATGATGAGAGCATAGTGGTCTATTTGTCTATTATGGAGGAAAACAAACTAGACATTCTGCTACATAACATACGGCCCTGCTATTCAACTATAATAGCAGCTAGTCCAAACATAAAGTCCACCGAAGAATTGCGTACGATTTGCAGAAATTATGAGCGAATTAGAACTCGGTCAGAAAACTTCAAGGAGCCTCCATCACTTCATTCTAAAATGTTGGCTCCTGAATTTTGTTATCACTCCCAAAAGCGTAAGGATCAGGCTAAAAACTATTATGATCATAACGTAACTCAACCTAGGGTATCCGAAATTTTGGCTATATCTGCGCCGCGTACTTATTGCTACCGCTGCCGTGTAGACACCCACTCTATGAGAGATTGCAAGGCCGAACGCACAATATTTTGTTTCGGATGTGGGGAGAAGGGCGTCCGTAAACCGGATTGTCCTAAGTGTAAGACAGTAGCTGCGTCGCAGCCAAAAAACTAGCAGAAAATCGTGGCAAGGCAACAACTAACCATTCAGACATCTCGGACTGGAATGATTGGTTGTTGTTCCTGAAGCAGTTCTTCTCTACTCCTGCTTCAGTAGCAGCGGTTTTCAACTCAAGGCCGAGACAAGATCCGCGCCCTTATACTAAGGTGCATATCGGGGATATAGAGATTTACGGACTCCTCGACTCAGGTTCTGCGGTCACCATATTGGGCGGTGGTTCTCATGAGCGTTTGACAAATTATGGTCTTACTCTTTGCACAGTGGAGAAAATCACCGTCACTGCTGCGGGTGGTCAGCAGATTGCGTCTGTAGGTTACATTATGTTGCCCGTAGCCTTTGAAAATAAATTTTCTATAATTAAAGCACACGCTATACCTGAGATAAATACTACACTTATCCTAGGTATTGACTTCTGGAATAATTTTGGCCTATGCCCTAAATACTTATCTAATGTAGAAAACTTATTTGACGACGACCCTAGATTGTCGAATATATCTAGCTCAGCAGATGTACATTTACACGCCTATGATGCACTAAACGTTTCTCAGAAGGTGGTTGCTAATGATATTGTTAAGCAATATCAAGAGATATCTTTTGCTGAGAAAGGGCTTGGTAGGACTACTCTAATTAAACATCGCATCAATACCGGCAACGCTACACCTATTAGGCAGCGCTACTACCGTATGTCCCCTGAGAAGCAGAAAATTATAACTGAACAGGTAGACGAGATGCTGAAATTGGACGTGATTGAGCCTACGGAGAGCCCATGGTCCTCACCTGTCCTTGTCGTAGGGAAGAAGGATGGTAAGCCACGATTCTGCCTAGACAGCCGTAAGCTGAACTCAGTGACGAAAAAGGATGCCTACAGTCTTCCTTACGTCTCTGAGATTCTGGACAATCTAAAAGATGCTAGATTCCTTTCAAGTATCGACTTGTCGAAGGCATTCTGGCAAATACTAATCGATGAGCCAGATCGTGAGAAAACCGCTTTCTATGTACCAGGACGCGGTACATATATGTTTAAGACTACTGCATTTGGCCTTACTAATGCACCTGCTACTCAACAAAGGCTAGTAGACTTATTATTTGGACCTGAGTTTGAGTGTAAGGTTTTCGCCTACCTCGATGACATCATTATCATAGCCAAAACTTTTGAGGAGCACGTGTCTCTTCTTCAACGCGTCCTTGAGAAACTCCGCCGTGCAAATCTCACCATAAATCTAGAGAAGAGCCAATTTTTTAGAAGCTCACTACGATATCTTGGGTACGTCGTTGATGCTGAAGGATTGAGGACTGATCCTGAGAAGGTACGGGTGATTCTGGAATACCCTACTCCGACTAACAAGAAAGAGGTGAAGCGTTTCTTGGGCACTGCTTCCTGGTACAGGCGCTTTATTCCTCAATTTAGCACGATTGCAGGCCCTCTTAACCAACTAACGTCGACCAAAAAGAGCGCTCCGCCCTTCCAATGGAACGTTGAAGCTGAAAAGGCCTTCATTGAACTAAAATCTCGTCTCGTCGAAGCGCCAGTTTTAGCTTGTCCCAATTTTAGCCACCCTTTCGAAGTGCATACAGACGCCAGCAGTTTTGGTGTGGGGGCAATGCTTGCGCAGACTATCGACGGTGTTGAACACCCGATAGCCTACATGAGCCGCTCACTAACCAAACCAGAACGCAACTATAGCACAACGGAACGGGAGGCTCTCGCTGTTCTGTCGGCACTAGAGCATTGGCGATGTTACCTTGAAAATGGTCACACCTTCAAGGTTTTCACTGACCACTCAGCCTTGAAGTGGTTTATGTCTCTTGCCAATCCTACCGGCAGACTGGCTCGATGGGGTGTCCGTCTTTCCTCATTTAGCTTCGAAGTCGAGCACCGTCGAGGTAAAGACATGGTTGTTCCGGATGCTCTTTCTAGATGCGTTCATATAGATGCCCTCGTTAATAGTGATACTTCTGTCACTGCTACTCCCACAACTCAAGATGCCTGGTATCTTAAAATTTTCAAGGGTTGCCAGGAGGCACCAGTTAGTTTTCCTAACTATACTATAAAACAGGACCGTTTGTATAGGTACATGAAAAATAAGGACGTTCTCACAGCGGAATTTGATTGGAAGGAGGTTATTCCGAAAGAACAACGTGAGCACGCCCTCACTGAGTGTCACGCCGAGCCTACTGCTGCACATTTTGGTGTCTTCAAGACCTACAAACGCTTAGCTCTCCGTTTTTATTGGCCTGGGATGTATGCTAGTGTCGTTGAGTTTGTATCGCGATGTGATACATGTCTAGCACATAAACTCCCTACTCATGGCACCTTAGGGAAAATGGGTAGACCCAAAGAAGTTTCACGTCCCTTCCAAGTCATATCTATTGACTTGGTTGGACCACTCCCTAACACCAGAAGACAAAATAACTATATTTTTGTCATCACTTGCTGCTTTTCCAAGTTTTGTCTAATCTTTCCACTTCGTAGGGCTACGGCAGAGCTGGTGTCTAAACACTTAGAAAATGACGTATTCCTTCAACATGGAATTCCTCAGAGTATAGTTTTGGATAATGGCTGCCAATTTATCAGTCATGAGCTAGATAGACTATTTAAAAAGTATAAAGTACCTAAAATACACTTCACTCCTAAATATACACCACAAATAAATACTGTAGAAAGGTATAATAAAACTATAGTTACTGCCATTTCTGCATACATTGAGAATGATCATAGGACCTGGGATCTCAATCTGCCACAAATTCAGTTCGCAATTAATAATTCTGTCAATGAGACAACTGGCTACACTCCTGCATTCCTCGTTTATGGCAGAGAACTGGTGACCTGTGGATCGCACTATTTAGACCACCACAAAGATCCCGAAGAATTTGTTTTCCTACCAAGAGACGTGTACGCAGAAAACCTTGGACATTTAACTGCTGTCTTTAATAAAGTCCAAGCCGCATTATGGCACTCTCACGCCAAGAATTCTCAGCGCTATAACTTGCGCCGTAAAGAACATGAGTTTAGCGTAGGAGACGTCGTATGGAAGCGCTGCTACTTCCAGAGCGATAAAGATGCTCATTTTAGCAAGAAATTGGCACCAAAGTATCAAAAGTGTAAGGTAAAAGAAAAACGCTCCCCTCTGGTCTATATTCTTGAAGATATGAACGGAAGAGATCTTGGAGTCTGGCATATTAAAGATCTCAAGATTGTCGGAAGCCACCCCATATCTTGATACTCGTTTGCACTGTCTCTCGAATTTTACTAAATACATAACGTACGTAAAATTCTTTATAAGAAGGGGGGTACTGTAACGAAGTGTTACAATTCACACTATTATATTTACTCAAAACCTGTTTTTACAATTTATATAATTATTTAAATACAATTATTTATTATTCGTTCTAATTTTAATTCTTATAATAATAATTCAATTACCTATAAAATACAACTGATGTTGTATTGCGCGTTTAAACGCAACATTATAATTAGTGCCGACTAGAAATTATACTTAATAATAAACGCGTGAACTGGACAGTGCTCCGCAATAAAAAACCGGTTACAAGTCGCTTCACGGCTGTCCAACTGCTCGACGCGCCGCGCGGCTACTCTCTCAGTCGACTCTGGCCTCCGAAGCGACTATACGTCATTAACTGTTCAGTCCGGCCATCTTACGCCGTTGTACAGTAAAATCTAAAACTAATTGTGTGTGTTGTTGAAGTTCACTTTAATTTCGTTACAATAATTGTATATTATAGTGTTCCCATACTGGGTAAGTTATGCAAACATTTCTAAGCCGCTTATTTTAGTTAAATCATTTGGTGTCATGTTTAACGTTAGATTTAGTTTTGGAAATTTGAATTTTACCGTTGCCTAGATTTCTATTTCGCCTTTTTATAAGTGTTTCCCCGTTAGAATTCTAAAATTATATCATAGGCCAGTGCTACTGTTGCTTTTATTATTATCTTCTATTCTTTTATTATTATTAACTTATAAATTGTACATTTAATCTTTAAATAGCCACCTAACCGTTTCTGAGCCCATATACCATTATGCCACCCTCTCTATCTTCTGCCTTTGCTAGCTAATTTTGTATTTTGGAATGCTTCATGATCCCCGTAAGTCTGGCAGAACCTACATGTCGTGAATCGTGGTACGAATTGTGACACGCCTGATTGCGGTTACAGGAACACTGTCTCGACTAGGTGTCATCATCACCTTTGCCGCTGAGGAGCCCGGCCATACTGGTTTTGACTGCCCGGCCCCGCCTTACCACCTGGACCAAGCCTTACCATCTGGACCAAGCCTTACCAGTGGGACCACGACCTCTCGAGCCGTTCCGGAGCCGACGAATCGAGGAGAGTGGGGTATTCTAGGCGTTACGGACTCGGCTGTCTTGGCTTCACACCCACGCCCTTACTTAATTTCTCATACTACCTACATACCTACCACAATTTCGAAATTTTTATCTATTTTAAATAAAGATTAATTTAAATTCTTAATTTGCCGTTATTATTACTTACCTCTAATAATAAACGTGACAAGACTCAGTACTGTTTATCTTTATTGACGTGCAAAAGTGTCAGATTATGACCTATTTGAATAAATCTGTTTGAGTTTGAGTTTGAACGCTTGAAAAAATTGAACAAAACAAAAGTAAGATATTTATACATTATGAAAGAAAGGAAGAAAAAAAAATCCAATTATACGTCACGCTCACAATACCTCTGCAGACACTCCGACAATAACTTCGACCATCCGTCCGCAAACAAATCATATTCATGAATAATCATGGTCAATAAAGAGCTAAGGCATACTTCGGTATATATGCATAATGTAGGGTTCTATACCTAAATAGCGCAAACATGTTAATAATGTCTTTTTTTTTTGTAAAATTTTACGGTTTTGGAAATCTTTCTTGCGCAAATGAAAATGTGCGGTAAATTGACCGTATCTTTTGATCGCGTTGACTTATAAGTTTCTTTTTGCTGTCAGCAAAGGACTGTAGACCTGAGTTGATATGAGTTTCAACTTGATACCTCAACGCGTTTCCGAGAAGGATCTTGATACACATGACTTAACGGACAGACAGGCGGCCAAAGAAGTAATCTAACAAATAAAACATAACATACATTCACGCCTTTTTCCCGAAGAGGTAGGCAGAGGTGTACCCAGGACTCAGTCCCATAGTCCCATAGATACAACCACATTTCGCCTGTATGTTATTGGTCCCATGTAATAGGGGGCGAGCCTATTGCCATCTACTGGGCACACTTCCAGACTCCAGGCAGTTATTGAGATATTTCCTACTGGAAAAATCCAATTTTTAACACCTTTCCTGACCTGGGGATCGAACCCGGGACCTCTTGATTGGCAGTCGAGCATGCGCCCTCTACGCCACCGAGACAGTCATCATAAGGCATAAGGCAGCATCTAACAAATCTTGTATCTAATGTTCTTTTTTTCTTAATTTCTTTACCGATTGTTGGCAATAGACTCGCCTCTTATTACATGGGTCTTAAAAACATTATAATTGTGTTGAAATGTAAATATGTAGGTGTTCTTCGGGGAGACAGGCCAGCGTTGGTTCGCATCCTGTCTAGAGAAGGTAAACTCGAACAAACCCGGAACGGGGACTACGTCAGGCACGAGTAGGGTACAACCTGAAATAAGGCAGTCTCCTGCAGCCTGCAACCAAACTGGCTCCACACTATCCATGGTATCCATGTCGTTCCTACGGATTCAGTCAGTGAGTTCGAGAGGGTGGTGCAGGCTCTGGGCAAACCTACGTTTCCTTAAGTCGTCCCAGGGGCACATTGTCTGTGGAGAGTGTTCTAAATGCTTTATAAAGACCTAATGTTTAAATTGTTTGCCAAAGACGCCAAGGTCCAAATAATAAGGTGTACTTAGTATGGGATTTTTTGTAAACCTCTGTACCAAAGTAACAAAAAACAATAAAAATAAATTTACCGGAAACAGAGATACGCGTAAAAAGCGTCGCTGTATTTCCAAAAATCTAGTAGAATCAAAGATAAAAGTAGTTTCTGCACAGAGACGTAGCAAGTCGAGCGTCGCCGCTCGCGGATTAATTTAAATACCGCGCATTCCCACGTACAGGGACGGACTAGGGGAATGCTTATATGCGTATTTTTCGCCACCACTGAAAAAAGAACAGCTGTTATAATGTAGGTAAATTATTATTACAATGTTTTGTTGGTTTATAAAAACTTTATAAAATTATATGGACTCAAACCCACCGCAGCGGGTGGAGCATAGAGAGACTTTGAACGTGCGTCAAGCTTCGTGCCTTGCTCCAATAAAGCGCGCGCAATGCACGCGGGAACGCGGTGCACGTTGATACACGCGTGGCTTGCTCAAAGATAGCGCTCACGTAGCTTAACGCTGTCAACGCCATGCACACAGTGCACGCGGTACACGGATGCGTGTATAGCGTCCTAGCCTCGTAAGGCCCAATGACCGAATTTAATGATAAAAATAATTTGTCTCTCCGGCCCAAGACAGTTTTTGAAATCATTAAATTGCGGCCCGCAGCGACTTAAAATTATGACATGATATAAAATGTAATTTTGGGTTTCAATAATCCCGCCAATTTAAATCAGTTACATCCTCCCGAAACAAGTGTGCGAGCTGGCTAACTTTTGCTTCACTTTTTGGCTTCACTTTTTGTTTAAGAAGATACTCCGTCCGCCTTTTTTTTCTAGGTTCTAGTCAGAAAGTAAGAAATAAAGCGATACTGAGTGAGTCCCTGTTTTTAAAGCGACACAGCCCCCGGTGGGCGCGGTCGATCGAAGGTTCCATCAGTTGAAGCGAGATATTTAGCTCTATGCGACGCCATTATTAGCTTAGCCTTCATAATCACATTATAAGTATAATGTCAAGTAGAACATTATACACCTACTAACATTATACCTACTAACATTATAAATGTTAGTATTAAAGGTTTGTGAAGATGGATGGATATTTACAACATGAATTTGGGACACCCACGAGCGGGATTGACAGCCTCGTTGGCTCAGATGGTAGTAACTCTGCTTTCTGTGCCGCAGGCCCCGGGTTCGATCCCCGGCCAGGTCAAACATTTGTGTGCATGAACATGTCTGTTTGCTATGTGTCTGGGTGTTATAAGCGTATATAAGTATGTATATCAGTCATCTAGTTACCATAGTACAGGCTTCTAGCTTAGTTTGGAACCAGATGACCGTGTGTGGAAGTTGTCCCATATAATATTTGAGCCACTCACCTTCCGCACCAATCCGCGTGGTGGGTCCCCTATACGCCTATAGGTAGACGTTAGGTAGATGGGATGGATAAATTTTGCCGATGATTAGTACATCCACGGTAGCTCAAATACTAGAAACCAACCACATAATAGCTGACAATCAATTCGGATTTCGAAGGGGTAAATCTACAGAAGACGCCGTCTGCGGCTTACTAAACTCAGTAACGAAGTTTCTAGATGATAATAAGTATTGCCTAGCTATTTTCCTGGATCTCACCAAAGCGTTTGACACTGTCTCGGTTCCGATACTTATCTCAAAATTGGATGCAATAGGAGTGAGAGGTTCCCCTCTTGAAATTTTTAGGGACTATCTACAGGACCGGAAACAAATGGTTAAGATAGGGCCTTATATTAGCCATGAGGAGAAGGTAGGTCACGGAGTCCCTCAAGGTAGTATATTGGGACCTACTCTCTTCCAAATCTACATCAACGATTTGTGCAAATTAAACATGAAGAATTGTGAAATCTTCTGCTACGCAGATGATACAGTTCTCTTGATTAATGGAAAAAACTGGGCAGAAACAAAAGTATTTGCTGAAGAGGCCATGAGGACTGTCACATCTTGGCTTGCGATGAATCTCTTAACCCTTAACGTTGATAAGACCAAGTTCTTGACATTCAGCATTACTTATCAACACAGCCACCCCTAATATCATTTAACTTAAAAGCTCATACTTGTCCTAATTCAACTGAGATGTGCGACTGCCCAAATCTTGTTAGAACGAGTTGTTTCAAATATCTGGGTGTTCAGATTGACCAACTTCTCAGCTGGCAGGCCCACATTGACTCGCTAGTATCCAGAACAAGAAAGCTTATATTTATATTCAAGACTTTAAGAGCGTCAGCTAACTTTTCCACTTTGAAACTCGTATATTCTGCCTTATGCGAGTCAATACTAAGATATTACATTCCTGCGTGGGGCGGAGCTGCTAAGACAAAAATGCTCTATCTCGAAAGAGCACAAAGAGCTGTACTTAAGGTGATGACGAAAAAGCCCTACCGCTATCCTACAACAACCCTGTACGTAGACTGTAGGGTTCTCTCTGTGCGACGAATTTTTGTCTTGCAGAGCATCTTGCGAAGGCACTCTTCCATAACATTCAATCCTGACCATCAAACATCAAAACGAAGATCAGATTTGGTCTGCATTGTTGAAAAGCATAGAACCAAATTTTACAGCCGTTTTTACCCTGTTAAATCTGCTCAACTTTATAATAGAGTAAACCGAATATTAGATATATATCCTCTTAATAAATATGAACTAAAGCAGAAAGTTTTAGACTGGCTCTTACCACTGAGTTACAAGGAGACAGAAGATCTTATGATTATTAAAATCTGGTTTAACACTGTTCACATATCAAAATAGGGCATCCATACATCCATACAAGACAAACACAACCTTACACACACATACACACCCCCACACACACACCATAAATACACATTCCATATACATACCTCTAGAGAAATGTAATCATAATGTTTTTAAGTCTAGCTTCGTACTATATGACGGAAGATTTACGCTGCCGCTGGTTCTTTGCGCAGGCTGCGTAATTTTTTGCCGATCTCCACCAAAACTGCTCTTGCACAATCTCTACTTCTTCCTATTCTAGACTATGCGGACGCTAGCTATCTGGATTTAACCCAAGACCAGCTTAACAAATTGGAACGACTACAAAATTTTTGTATTCGGTTCATTTTTGGCCTCAGAAAATATGATCACGTTTCACAGTTCCGCAATAAGCTGAAATGGTTACCCATCCGCCTTCGCCGGGATACTCACATTCTTTCACTTCTTTATAACATTCTGTTTAATCCCTCTTCTCCTCCTTATCTCAAGGAACGCTTCGAATTCGTCTCTCAGTCTCATTCTCATTCTTTACGCTCTTCCAATAACTATCTTCTTAAGTCTACGACCCCAACTATATCCTCTAAATTTACTAACAAATCTTTCACCAACTATGCCGTCCATCTATGGAATTCTCTTCCCGTTACTATCAGGTGTGCTAAGACACCTGATGGATTTAAGCGCTTGATTAAAGAACACTATCTCTTGCAATCATAGTACCTATTATCCTGTCTCTGAATAATGTTATGTATGTAATATTATGTAATATATGTTATGTAATATTATATTTATCTGTGCATATATTTATATATATATTATATTATATATATATATATATATATTTTTATTACTGTATAACATATTATATATTATGTATATATGTTTAGTATATATGTATGTCATATTATGTTATAGATGTATGTAGTATATTAATATTATGTAGTAAATATTATCATTCCAATTATGTATAGTGTATATAAGTTATGTGTTATAATTTTGTACCCGATCCCATCCCTACTCTTCCTATTACACCTTTCCGTCCAGACTGGTTGCCTGGAAGAGATCGCTTAAAGCGATAAGGCCGCCCATTGTCGACCAATCACTTTTTAGTTATAGCTTAAATTTTAAGTTATTATGTTGTACTGTGTACTGTGTGTTGTGTTGTAATATTATGTAAAATGGTCGAAATAAAGAGTATTCTAATCTAATCTAATCTATATGACAGATCTTATTATTATATAAATCACATATAACGTAAGAGCACCTACATAGCAGTTAGCAGTAATGTATTTTAGTATTTTGGATACTTATTATGTAAAATATAAGAAATTATCTGTCGGCACGCGGCAGATATTCATATAATTAGTATAGTAAGATAATGCTCAAAACCATATTTATTGGTGCCCTATATACAGGCCCTTTTGGACCTCATCAAAGGCACCAATTATGTAACAAATATACTGGTATGCTAGAAAAAGGTATAAATTTAGGATGCACTACAACTGCATTTTCCATGGTATATTTATATATAAACTGCGAACAGAGGCGCATGTTTGGGACGTGTCTCTCTTGGGGGGACTCTCGTAACCTGAGATACAAGGTTGTCCTTAGTTCAGGGAACGAGGGCTCTTCCCGTGAGGGACGCGTTTTCTGGGTGCGATACTGCACATACTAAATTGTACTTCTTTACCTATTTTAGTATACCTATTGTAAATCTAGTTCTGTTAATAAACGTTTTTATTTATTTATTTATTTATGCCCACTACGCGGATTGAGGCGGAAGGTGCATGGTTCAAGTCCCGATCGTGGATGATATTTGTCTTCCGATACCTATTCATATTGTATTCCAAACGAATAGACCGCTTAGTCTAATATAAGTATATAAGTATAGTCTAATATAGAATAATATAGATAACATTTTTTCTATTTGTTGTATGATAATTATTGGTAATAGGATTATTGAAATGATATGTGATTTTTAATTTTTTGTATTATTATGTAATATTTTAATTATATACAATGACATCTGTACGCCTTCTAGGCAAAACATGCGGATGAATACTGATAGCTGTGGATGATCATTTCAATGTAACCATGTTTTTACAAATAAATTTTGATTTTGATTTTTTATTTCCTATGAAAATATCAAATAAGATTTTTTTTATGATAGTGAGTAACAAGACGAGAAAATCAGGTGCCTGATGGTAAGCATCATGATTGCCCATATCAGACACAGTGCCATCCAGTGTTTTAAAATTCAAAATTCTGTGCGGCACTGCCCTGCGCCTTTTACCCTGAGATATTAGTTGTTGAAGCTCGTCATGCCCAGTAAAGTCGCTGGTAACATTGTCCTTCAGACCGGAACACAGTAATGTTTGCATATTACTGCTAAATACAATACAGTTTAGACCTTGAATTCTGTAGTTATACTGTTTTCATATACTTAATTAGGTAGTTAGTTGTTAGTTGTTGGTAGTTAGTTATGTGGGTCCTCTCATTTAGTTAGTTTTAAAACCTTTGACCCCCTTGTCCCTCAAATTGGATTATGTCCCTTTCATTACCTGTAGCCAAGTAACATCAAAGGGATTATAGTTGACCATTAGGAGTAACTTTTGGTACCTAATTAATTAGGATATAATCCCATTAAAGACGGTCATTCACTATCCAATTTCGCTAATATTATA
The DNA here is from genome assembly GCA_947063395.1 of Hemistola chrysoprasaria. Classification (NCBI taxonomy): domain Eukaryota; kingdom Metazoa; phylum Arthropoda; class Insecta; order Lepidoptera; family Geometridae; genus Hemistola; species Hemistola chrysoprasaria. The sequence continues at coordinate 3,740,997 of OX346736.1, read as the reverse complement.
AACTAGCGACCCGAGAAATTAGAAAAAAAAAACAAATTTGTAAGGTTCAACCTTTATATATTCGTAGGAACTATTTAGCGGGAAAATACATATTAAAAATCAAATCATTTCAAAATAATAATATTAATATAGTTTTAAATAATTTACAAATTAATTATAATACATGGTACAATAAGAAAAAAACCTCTGTTACTCATATTAAACGACAAGCTAAAAGACGTGTCGATACATTGTAGTTCACAGCTTGAAATGTTTGACCTTAACACGTGGGTTTCCATATAGATTTAGGTATCTAATGTGATCCGATACCTAGAACCGTTATCTAAACCGAAACGCCAATGCAATACAATAGATTTATATAATTTGTGCTCGGAGACCTTACTAAGATACTCAGAATTTCATAAAATATTTACGGACGGCTCTAAAGAAAATCGAAATAATAACATTTGTATTGGTTCTGCTTTCTTTGATGAGATGAACCATTTAGGCGTCAAATTTAAAATTAATAACAACGTATCTATTACATATGTTTGCGGAATTAACAGCTATCTCAGAAGCCTTATCTTATGCGGGGTCTATTGACAAAGATAAGGTTATTGTAGTGACGGACTCAAAAAGCGCTTTGCAGCACTTGGCTCGTTGTACATCGACCTATCGAGGTATACCGATTGCCTACACGATTTTAAAATCAATATTAGATCTCACCGCACAATCGAAACAAGTCATTTTACAATGGATACCTTCGCATCTAGGTATAGCAGGTAATGAGATGGCTGACGTCATGGCTATGACAGGCTTGTAACGATGGTATTGATTTATCTATCCAGCCCTATTATACTGATTGCCTATACATAATTAAAAATAGATGCAAAGATTTATGGAAAGAGTACTTTGACATAAGATCCAGAGAAAAGGGAATCTGGTACAAGACAATACAGACACAACCTCTCAACATCTCTTGGATTGATACCTATAATTATGATACGCAAGATCTAAAATTAATGCTCAAGCTTCGTTCTGGACATATTCCATTAAATAAATTTGCTTTTCTAATGAAGAAAGTCAATTCACCGCTGTGTAATACTTGTAATCGCCAAGAAGATGTGCATCATATTATGATGGAATGTGCCCTGAACGAAGTGCCTAGAAAAAAATTATTCGACAGCAAAGATTGTTCTATTGGATTATGTAACACCTATCTCTTCCATTTTTTTTTTTTTTTTTTTTTTTTTTTTATTTACTGATTAATCTTAAATACTGATTACTGATAAATCTAAATTATTATTAGAAGTAGTCAAGTTTGGTTTAAAAATAAGAGCTCAATCATCGTTTATTTTGAAACCTCTTTGTTTGTTTGTCGTTTGTTGTTGTCTATGTGTTTGTTTGTTAATTTAAGTACAGGGTGACATATTCGCTGTAGCGAAAAAACCCTAAATAAAGATTAAAAAAAAAAAAAAAAAATTGTAAGGTACTGTCACAGATTAAATATTAGAACTAATTTAGTTACGATAGTCTAGTTTAGTTTGGCCTTTCATAATTATAGAATTGAGTATTTAAAACATATATATATATATGGTATTTTTTAATTAATTTCGAAAATTTAATGAAAATTATGATTCAAAAATCACTTTAAAAATATTTTTTTAAATTAAGCGATTTGAGATTGATAAAATTCCATTATGAGTTACTTTATTACGAACGCGCCACGATTGATCGCCATTTTTGTGACGTAGTAATGTTATTAGATATGTATGGTACTTTTGTGACTGATTGTGACGTCACTACAGGTCACGAGCTCGTTCGGGTACTATCGGATGTTTTCGAGACTGGATTAAAAATGGCTTTTTTAATTTCGTATAACTTAGTAATATAGCGAATAAAAAAAAACTAAAAATAGTTTTCTTACGAATCTTATATAATAAATATGATCTTTCCATTTATACAAAAAAAAATCAAATACTCAATTAGGGCTCCAAATGTGCATTATAAATACGATACGACGATACGAGCCCGAGAGAAGCAAAGGATTGACGCATTTGAGATGTGATGCTGGAGGAGTGTGGTACTCGTTGTGGTACCAGGCGGCCCCCTGCCAGAGGTCTACCACTACAAAAAATCTGGCAATAACAGTTTTCTTCACGAGTATATGTGCTTAAATTCGCAGACCTTATATGTTCAGATTCGCCAAGTTACGCCAGCCGTATTGTAGATACTTTAATGCTCCCAAGGATAGAAACAATTTAATACACACATCAGCGGGCGCGTGTTAGAAAGGTTGAAACAGATCTATTTAAAAGTAAAACAACAATAAATAATTTAAAGTTTATTAGTTTAATCTCTAAGTAATACTAAATTACATAAGTATTTGTAATAAATTCATTATATACATAATATTATAACGAGTACAGAGTGCTAAGCAAAATGTAATAAACAGCTGATTTTTTTAATTTCATAGTTGTCCATAGCGAATGTCTAAATGATCATCATGCACATCATCAGCCGGAAGACGTCCCCTGCTGCCCGTCTTCCCCCATAGTCCGCCATAATCTATAGCTATGTGTCCATGTATCCTAGATGTCGCCGCTTGTTGGTTGTGTTGTCTCACGCAGCAGTTGTAATACTTGGGCCCGGAGAGACTGCTGCCCGCACATAGCACTATATGGGGCTCTATAGGGGGGTGGGGGGGGGAGTCTCCCAACAGGGAGGGGGTTTATATAGCCGGGAACGACACTGCTAATGATGAGCACATGATATAATTTTAGTTACTTAAGGTTAATCGTCACTTATACAAAATGAAAATACACAGATATAAAGATATAGGGAATAACTTTCCACTCAATTGTTGGTGGTTGACTCTAGATCTGGCCTTTATTGAGCGAAAACATATTTTGTTAAAACTGTATGCTTTTTTCCAGTTTAAAAAAAAACATTAAAATTAACAAAAACTTTTATACAATTTTCATACACACGAAGAAACTGTAAGGTTTTCTTTAACAAAATATGTTTTCGCGCAAATAAAGGCCAGATCCAGAGCCAACAGCAAACAATTGAGTGGAAAGTTATTCCCTATATCTTCATATCTGTGTATTTTCATTTTGTAAGAGTGACGTTTAACATTAACTTATTAAGTAGCAGGAATTAAAAGTAGGTTTCAATAAATTAAAATATACAACTTGTTACAAAAACATGTATTAAATACTTAAGGGATGCATTTACTTTTCAAGTTGAACAAATTGCTAAAGAATAGCTAAATTCGCAAAAATATCTTTCACATAAATATAATATAATAATAACGTCCACTCACGGTCATCTGATCCCAAACTAGGCTAGAAGCCTGTACTATGGTAACCAGATGACTGATATACATACTTATATAAGCTTATAACACCCAGACACAGATCAAACAGACATGTTCATGCACACAAATGTGTGACCTGGCCGGGGATCGAACCCGAAATGGATCAGCTGATCAGTTATTTATATGGAAAGATATAAACACTTAATTGATAATTAAATTTGGCGTTACTTTTCGGAACTCCATTGTAAACTTCGGGAACAAGAATATTTAGTTTTTAGTTCCGATTATTTAGTGTCTGTAACAACATGCACAGTGCACCGCCCTCCCGCCCGCAAAATTGCATGCAAAGAGGAAATGCTATTAGATATTATTGTTGTTAGTGACACCATTCATATATAGACACGTGTTTCGCGTCTACACGACGCATCATCAGGAAATAGTAAATAGACTCTGACCCCTGAGCTGTAAGGGCGACAAATGTTAGTATGACGCCGCTCCTCGAGATGTTGTTATGTGACTAATTTTATCAGTTATTTTTAGTGAATGATTTTAATGTCTTTTAGTATGTAGTTAATTTATTAATTTTTATTATAATAGTAATTTCAAATACAATGTACATTGTTAAAATTGAATAAATAAATTGAAACTGATGTTACCTCGTTGAACGCTGGACTCAGTCATGACTCTGGTTGTTCAATCTCAAACTCAAAAAGATTTATTCAAATAGGTCATAATCTGACACTTTTGCACGTCAATGAAGATAAACAGTACTGAGTCTACCGTGCGTTCGGAAAGATACCTCTACAAGAAGAACGCACAAGAAACTTGTGGGCTGTTGTTTTTGACACTAAAAATCGGAACTAAAAACTAAATAATATTCTTGTTTCAGAAGTTTACTTTATTGCTACATCACAAAACAACAAATCTTAAAAATTAAACAAAACAGTATAACAGTATAGTAGTTGTAGAACAATTGGCGGTCTTATCGCTAAGAGCGATCTCTTCCAGACAACCAGGCAACCAGACAGGGAAATTGTCATTTTTTATGAGATTTTTAAGTACGTACACAACACCATTTTGTAACACATTGCATATTAAATAAGCGTTTTAATAGAGTTGCCATACTATAAATATTTAATGTCAATTATATTTTAATAAACATTTTTTTTTTAAATTATTTCTACGCAGCACAAACAGTGCGTTCTAAAGATCTAAGCTCCAATTTAACATCGTCCGACTTCAATTCTGCTACCAGCTCGCGAATTCTGTAAAATAATAATAATTAATTAAATTATTTTTTATGTAATTTTTATTTTTAATTATTATTTGACTGCCTCGGTGGCGTAGAGGGCGCATGCTCGACTGCCAATCAAAAGGTCCCGGGTTCGATCCCCATGTCAGGCAGTGTTTATATATTGGATTTTTCCATTAGGAATTATCTCAATAACTGCCTGGAGTATGGAACTGTGCCCGGTAGATGACAATACGAGCCTATTGCCATCTACCGGGCACAGTTACAACCCGGGACCTCTTGATTGGCAGTCGAGCGTGCGCCCTCTACGCCACCGAGGCAGTCGTATGATGTACTCACGTGGCCAATTGTGTTGGTGTAACGAAGATGGTGTCGCCTTGAAGTGTTTGTTCTGACGCCGGGTATTGTATGGTGCCCACATCTAGGGACTTCGATGATAGCGCCTGGAAATTAATATGTCAATACTAATAACGTATCCTAACTTTATATATATGGGACAACTTCCACACACGGTCATCTGGGTCACACGGTCATCACGAAGTATAAATAAATAAATAAAATAAATATAGATAGATAGATAGATACATAGATAACTGCCTCGGTGGCGTAGTGGGCGCACTGCTCGACTGCCAATCAAGAGGTCCCGGGTTCGATCCCCAGGTCACGCATAGTGTTAAATATTGGATTTTTCCATTAGGAATTATCTCAATAACTGCCTGGAGTCTGGAACTGTGCCCGGTATATGGCAATAGGCTCGCCCCCTATTACATGGGACCAATAACATACTGGCGAAATGTGGGTGTATCTACTATGGGACAGAGTCCTGGGTACACCTCTGCCTACCCCTTCGGGAAAAAGGCGTGAATGTATGTTATGTTATGTAGATACATAAACGCTTTATTGATAAACCACAACAAGAAGTTCTTAAAACTAACAAAAATTATTAATATAACAATGGGCGGTCTTATCGCTAAGAGCGATCATTGTTTTTTTTATTGTGGTATCAATAAAGTTTCTTATCTCACCGCAGCGAGCTCAGTGTCAGGGAACTGCGTAAAGTCTGCATCCACACATCGCCAGGGCCGATGTATCAGCAACTGATGCTTCGCCGACGCTTGCAGCTCGCATAGACGAACCTAATGAAACGATCACGTCATTAATTTGATAGTGGTAGGCCTCTTTAACAGGGGCCCGCCTGGGGAAGTACCACACCTTTGCCACTTATTCATCCGCCAAGCAGTAGAATAGAATAGAATAGAATACTCTTTATTATCACCAAAATAACATAAAACATATTAAACTAAAATAATATAAAACTAATTCTTGGTTGACAATGGGCGGCCTTATCGCTTTAAGCGATCTCTTCCAGGCAACCAGTCTGGACAGATACGGGAAAGATAGGATGAGTAGGGGATGGGAAATATTTCTCTTAAAACAAGATCTTATTATACTATAATATATATATTTATGCATACTCATACATAATATACTTATACCTAAAATATAAATAACATAATATATATTGCATAAGATATAATATATAAAAAAATAAATAAAAAATAAATAAAAAAAAACTATAATGCATAGGTACACACAGTAAGTATTAAGTATATGACCACAAGAATAATAAATAATATAACAAACATTACTTACATAATAAAATAGGTAATAATATAATATACAGATAATAAAACATATAGAAATATAACATACATACATAATTTATCTATAATATAATAAATAAATATAAGTTATAATGTTTAGGAATATCAGAACACTAAGTTTGCGACAAATAGTGGTCTTTTAGCATACATTTAAAACCTTCAAGAGTTTTAGCACATCTTATGGCAACGGGAAGAGCATTCCAAAGATGGACTGCATAATTTGTGAAGGATTTGAAAGTACTGAGAAGATACGGTCGGGGTCGTAGATTTGAGAAGAAAGTTATTGGAAGAACGTAGAGAATGAGAATGAGACTGAAAGACGAATTCATAGCGTTCTTTGAGATAGAGAGGCGTAGATGGATTAAAGAGAATACTATAAAGAAGTGAAAGAATGTGAGTATCCCGGCGAAGACGGATGGGTAACCATTTCAGCTTATTGCGAAACTCTGAAACGTGATCATATTTTCTCAGTCCAAAAATGAACCGAATACAGAAATTTTGTAGTCTTTCCAACTTGTTAAGCTGCTCTTGGGTTAAATCCAGATAGCTAGCGTCCGCGTAGTCTAGAATAGGAAGAAGAAGAGATTGTGCTAGAGCAGTTTTGGTGGAAATAGGCAAGAGATTACGCAGCCTTCGCAAAGAACCAGCAGAGGCATAGATTTTGCGGCTGATCTCTGCTATTTGAGCATCCCACGATAGATGACTATCGAAAATGACTCCTAGGTTCTTTGCCGTCCTGTTAATAGGAATGACCGTGCCGTCGAAAATAACTTGTGGTAGGCGGAACCAGTCAATCCTCGAGATCATCCTAGAACTACCAATGACAATCATCTGGGTTTTGAGAGGATTCACGTTGAGCCCATATGATATGATGATGTAATGTGCTAACATTACTGTGTTCCGGTCTGAAGGGCAATGTTACCAGCGAAGTTACTGGCCATGATGAGATTCAACAACTAATATCTCAGGGTGACGGGCGCAGTGCAGTGCCGCGCAGAATTTTGAATTTTAAAACACTGGGTGTCACTGTCTGATATGGGCAATCATGATGCTTACCATAAAAAAAATTAGCTAGGCGCTGTGCGACCTGAATTGCACTTTATTGTGTTGGATATAGAGTCGCTATTTAATTAAATGATTATGTGGAGTGTCCCATCTGTCTTTAATATCCTGTGATAATACTCACCTCGAGTTGGTTCCTTATCTCGCGTTGTTTCTCTTTGTGTTGTTGCAACGCTTTCGCATATTTGCCAGGCTCCGATGGGAACTGAACCAGGCCTGATTTGGCTACGAATAATGTCCATTCCTGCAATTAAATTAATTGTAAGGCATACTAATGTCACTCCCCGGACACTCGACTCAATTCCCATATAAAAGGCGCGCTATAACTACCTACTACACAGACAGCACACACATGGAGTTTTGTACACGTGCAAGAGTGTGAGTGTGGACTGCCTCGGTGGCGTAGAGGGCGCATGCTCGACTGTCAATCAAGAAGTCCCGGGTTCGATCCCCAGGTCAGGCAAAATTTTAAATATTGGAGTTTTCCATTAGGAATTATTTCAATAACTGCCTGGAGTCTGGAACTGTGCCCGGTAGATGGCAATAGGCTCGCCCCCTATTACATGGGACCAATAACATACTGGCGAAATGTGGGTGTATCTACTATGGGACTGAGTCCTGGGTACACCTCTCCCTACCCCTTCGGGAAAAAGGCGTGAATGTATGTTATGTTTATGATATGCAATAGTGTTCGTGAGGTGGTTTCCCATAGAAGCGGGGCTCGTGGAGAGCTCAATCTCGCTCGCGGGGTGAGGAAGGCCCAATGGTGGGCGGATGACGGTGTCAAACGTGAGGATTGTGTCCAACTACTTAAGAGGTCAGAGGTTCTCTTTCCTGTTGAGGACTGAGGATTTCTTTCATTCTTCAAATCTTCTGTAAGTCTAAAGTCTAAATTTCTAAAGTAGTCCAATTTTAAGTTTTAAGTTCTTAATTACTAACTATTAACGATTTTTATTAAATAAATATAATAAATCGTATTCAAAAATCAGATTTAAATCGAAAATCTAATTAGTCATTTAATAACTTCAACAGGCAGAATAATTTAACACACAACTATGAAGAACAAACCGCTACCGCGAGTTAATAACGTTCAGCGCCATCTAGTTTCATTATAAGTAAACTAAATCGAATAATTTTCCTCTCAATTGTTTGCTGTTGGCTCTGGATCTGGCCTTTATTTGAGCGAAAACATATTTTGTTAAAGAAAACCGTATGTTTTTTTTCTATTAAAAAAAAACCATTAACATTTTTGGTGACTCTTTAAAACAATTTAAAAATAGTATAATCGCAGTTTACTCTAACATCTCATCATAATTTGTAATAATAATAATAATTTGAATTTATTCTCTAACACAACGGGTTACCCCAATTACACAGCTCGAGTCTATTCATATGTGTTATGTGGACAACCCATATTGTCACAGTTTCAGGTCGACAAAATTCCTCCGCGGCTCCGACATGAGCTAACGCCTGCCCCCTACATATCTTATAGGGAACTATACGGACAACTACAGTTTAACGTCTCCTATATAATATCTTTCCCAATTTGTACAAGTTATATTCTGTTTTTAATAATTATTATTAGAATTCTTTTTTTTTTATAAGTCGTCAATCATACGCGCGAATGTTGTGGCTACCTATAATAATTGGATAAGCATCTTGAATTTGTTTCATTATGTAACTATTTTTGTATATGTGATAGATACTTATTTGTTGGTTGCCCATAATAAATAAATAAATAAACATAACCTATAAACTACTTTTTTACAATTTTCATAAATACGAAGAAACTGTAAGGTTTTCTTTAACAAAATATGTTTTCGTGCAAATAAAGGCCCAGATCCAGAGCCAACAGCAAACAATTGAGTGGAACATTATTCCCTATCTCTTCATATCTGTGTATTTTCATTTTGTAAGAGTGACGTTTCACATTAAGTTGGTTGGGCCGACATCTTTTCCCATAATATAGATATTTAATTTATATCTTTACAAGGAATATGTTTATGTATGTATTTTATGTATTAATATTATTATGTTGAAATGCAGTGTATGTAAAATAAAATGTATATATGTGTATAACATAAACAACACATAACATACATTCACGCCTTTTTCCCGAAGGGGTAGGCAGAGGTGTACCCAGGACTCGGTCCCATAGTAGATACACCCACAAAAAAGGCCCATAAAAAAGGCGCGCTATAACTACCTACTACACAGACAGCACACACTTGGAGTTTTGTACACGTGCAAGAGTGTGCATGAGGTGGTTTCCCATACAAGCGGGGCTCGTGGAGAGCTCAATCTCGCTCGCGGGGTGAAGAAGGCGCGATGGTGGGCGGATGACAGTGTCAAACGTGAGGATTGTGTCAAACTACTTAAAAGGTCCTCTTTCCTGGCTAAGGATTTCTTTCATTCTTCAATTCTTCTGTAAGTCTACAGTCTTAAACTTCTAAAGTCGTCTAATTATAAGTTCTAATTCAATTTTATAATAAAACTTAATAAATCGTATTCAAAAATCAGATTTAAATCGAAAATCTATTTAGTCATTTATAACTAATTTTAAGTTAATAATAAATAACTATGAACGATTTTTGTTAAATAAATATAAAAAATCGTATTCAAAAATCAGATTTTAATCGAAAATCTATTTAATCACTTAATATCTTTGATAGAAAGAATAATTTAAGAAACTAACTATGAAGAACAAACCGCTACCGCGAGTTAATAACGTTCAGCGCCATCTAGTTTCATTATAAGTAAACTAAATCGAATAATTTTCCACTCGCTCTAGATCTGGCCATCTGGCCTTTATTTGCGCGAAAACATATTTTGTTAAAGAAACCCGCATGGTTTTTGCTATTTAAAAAAAACATTAACAAAACCTATAAACTACTTTTTTACAATTTTCATAAATACGAAGAAACTGTAAGGTTTTCTTTAACAAAATATGTTTTCGTGCAAATGAAGGCCAGATCCAGAGCAAACCCAAACAATTGAGTGGAACATTATTCCCTATCTCTTCATATCTGTGTATTTTCATTTTGTATGGGTGACGTTTAACATTAAGTTGGTTGGGCCGACATCTTTTCCCATAATATAGATATTTAATTTATATCTTTACAAGGAATATGTTTATGTACGTATTTTATGGACTGCCTCGGTGGCGTAGAGGGCGCATGCTCGACTGCCAATCAAGAGGTCCCGGGTTCGATCCCCAGGTCAGGCAAGGTGTTAAAAATTGGATTTTTCCATTAGGAATTATCTCAATAACTGCCTGGAGTCTGGAAGTGTGCCCAGTAGATGGCAATAGGCTCGCCCCCTATTACATGGGACCAATAACATACTGGCGAAATGTGGGTGTATCTACTATGGGACTGAGTCCTGGGTACACCTCTGCCTACCCCTTCGGGAAAAAAGGCGTGAATGTATGTATGTGTACGTATTTTATGTATTAATATTATTATGTTGAAATGCAGTGTATGTAAAATAAAATGTATATATGTATAACAACAACACATAACATACATTCACGCCTTTTCCCGAAGGGGTAGGCAGAGGTGTACCCAGGACTCAGTCTCATAGTAGATACACCCACATTTCGCCAGTATGTTATTGGTCCCATGTGTGTTATGTTTATAAATAAATCAATGATTGCGGGTCATCTCGCCACAGAACAGATAATAATACCACGTATAGAATGGACCCTGTCATCCGCCCACCAATCGGGCCTTCCTCACCCCGCGAGCGAGATTGAGCTCTCCACGAGCCCCTGTGAGCTGATGTGCTCACATACTGTGCTAACATGTGCGCAGTGTCTGTGTAGTAGGCAGTTATAACGCGGGGCTTTTGCATGGGAATTGCGTCGAGTGTCCAGCTGTTGTCTCAGTTCCAGATGAAACTAGGTCAAACTACATACAGTTTGTAAGTCCATGAGTTCCTTCTCCAAGGCCGCCGCGGTCTGCCTCCTGGCGAGGGCCGAGGGTGCTCCGGGGTGCTGCAGGGGGCGGAGGCTCCGCAACGTGGCGGCTTCAGCGCGCCGACTCGCCGATATGCGGGCTGAACGCTCGCGGTCTAACGTCCTGGATAATTATAACGATAACATTGGCCCAGATGGTAGTAACTCTGCCTTCTGTGCCGCAGGCCCCGGGTTCGGTCCCCGGCCAGGTCAAACATTTGTGTGCAAGAACATGTTTGTTTGATCTGAGTCTGGGTGTTATAAGCTTATATAAGTATGTATATCAGTCATCAGGTTACCATAGTACAGGCGTCTAGCCTAGTTTGGGACCAGATGACCATGTGTGGTTTTTTTTTTTTTTTATGTTATTGAGTAACAAGACGAGCAAATCAGGTGCCTGACGGTAAGCATCATGTTTGCCCATATCAGACACAGTGCCACCCAGTATTTAAAATTTAAAATTCTGCGCGGCACTGCACTGCGCCTTTCACTCTGAGATATGAGTTGTTGAAACTCGTCATGGCCATTAATTTCGCTGGTAACATTGCCCTTCAGACCGGAACACAGTAATGTTTGCACATTACTGCTTGGCGGATGAATAACTGGCAAATTTAGCCACCTGTTTCAATATTAAAAACATAACATACCATGTTAAGATCTTAAGCTGTTGCTGCAGAGCTTCGTTCACCTCTCCTGGAGCGACCCCTGCAGCCACCTTCACTGGCGTCTCTTCTGCAATCACCATTTCATGTATTTAAACTAAAATATCCTCTCCAAATAATATAATGAAGTGTTAACATATTATATATTAGTACTTTATGACAAGCATGAGATCATAATCACAGAAGTCTAAATAACAAGGTTCTAGAAACAGCACATACCCGCGTTACCGTGTCGCGACAACAGGTGACTCATTAGTCACATGTATGTTTCCTATAAGATGTGTAGAAGGCAGTCGTTAGGTCATGTCGGGGGCTGCGTAGGAATCTTGACGACTTGAAACTGACAATATGGGTTGTCCACATAACCCATTTGAATTGACACGAGCAGTGTAATTGGGGTAACCTAAGCCGGTATTATGAATGCGTAGCAACAGCGGTAAAAATTACGTAATTATTGCTGTCAAATGTAAGTTTTTCATACAAAAAATGACGTTTGACAGCAAAAATAACGTATTTCTTACTGCTGTTGTTATGCGATCGCAAGTTCATAACACCCGCACCGTTCTTTAAGAGATAAATTCAAATTTATTATTAAACTGCGCTCGTTGGTCACTCGAAAACACGGACTATATCCGCTCTTTTAATAGGCGTACACGGTGACAATTTTTTTCAAGTCCAACGTGCAGAGACCCCTTTAAGCATTTAATCTAAAGGTAATGATGGATACCACCTATCGGGTCCATCTCTAAAACATCTTTATTTTTAAGTAACCGCGTTTGTGTGTTCGTGTTTGTGTGTTAGAACTTATCATTGAACATATTAAGCGCATGTAGTAGTGACACAAAGGTTTTATTGCAAGGGTTTTACATTATGCAATTAGTGGGTTTAACATTTCTATTACCTTGTTATTTATATTTCTATGGTTGTAATAAAATGTAAATATATTAAAGTATATTATGTTAACATGGACAACACATAACCATGCGAGTTTATTGACAACATTAGAGTAACTTCTACTGTGATTGCCCACTTTAAACAAAAGACGCAAGTTTTCTACTTCTTGTAGACTTAAGTCGTGCGTTTGACCTGGTCAATTATGATATTCTCTGGGCCAAACTGAAGAAACTGCAAGTACCTAGTTCAGTAATCAATCTCTTGAGATACTGGTACGGAAACCAAACTAACTTAGTGAAATGGGGCGACGCGACATCTAGCGAGTATAGGTTAGAATGCGGCGTGCGTCAAGGTGGGTTGACTTCTCCGGACCTCTTTAACGTATATGTTAATGGGTTGATCGAAGAACTGAGGAGCACGGGAATTGGCTGTCTTTTGGGCACAATTTGTGTTAATAGTTTAAGTTACGCGGACGACATGGTGCTCCTCAGTCCTTCGACCAAAGGAATGCGGAAACTCCTTTCAATTTGTGAGCATTATGCCAATGCTCACGGGCTGAAGTATAATGTGGGTAAGACGGAAGTGCTTGTTTTTACTTCTAGTCGTAAAGGTCCTGAGAAAATGTGCGATCTGTTCAAATATCTAGGTCACGTTTTGACGGAGGAATTACTGGACGATTTGGACATGGAGCGTGAACGGCGAGCCATCTCTGTCAGGAGCAACATGCTCGCTCGTAGATTTTCCAGCTGCAGCACCGATGTGAAGCTCACCCTGTTCAAGGCGTACTGTCTCTGCATGTACACGTGCCAGTTATGGGTGAATTACACGCAGAGAGCTTATCACTCCATAAGAGTTCAGTATAATAACGCATACCGAGCTCTTATGAAGCTGCCCTGGTGCTGCAGCGCATCGAGCATGTTTGCAGAAGCGAGGGTTCCCGACTTCTTTGCAACTATCAGATCCAGGATAGCCTCGTTCTGGATCCGTCTGCAGAGGTCGAAGAACGGCATTTTGAGGGCTGTCTATGACGACATGACGAATCCCATATTTACTAAATGGATATCCGTTCACATGAGCGGCAACAAGAAATAATAAACATGACAATTTATTTAAATTAATGTTAAAGTTCTTTTTTTTTTTAAATTGTGTTTTTAAGTGTGTTTTTTAAGTATTTTATGGGTTTTTATTATGCCTGAAATAAAGCTATTTTATTATTATTTGTTATTGTAAATTTTTTTGTTGGTATTTTAAAATAATAATGTAATAACTTTCTCAGGAAATACGAAAACGTCTCTTGTTAAGGAACAGTTGATAGGCTATTTTGAAAATCTGAATTTGGTCACTGACTTTAGGGCAATCACTGTAGAGGTTACCCTATTATCACTTATCATTAAAAAATATAAGGGCTACCATGAAATTTTACTTTTTTTTAAATGTAGGGATTTGGTAGTTAATAAAACGATTAATTTTAATAAATATAACAAATTTTTTATTATGCTTCTTGCATTAAAAATTGATAATTTATCTACGTAATTCGGGCGTCGGGTTGGTTAAGAAATAAAAAATCATGATAGCCCTAATTTTTTTGTATTATTAATTAATTATATTTAATTGATAAGATCCATACCACATCGAGAAAATAAGCATAACTTTTATTAATATAAAAATATTATATATTTTTTGGACGTTTATATCATATATGAAACCTAAAAATTAAATTAATCATCGCAAATAAAGATACCCATGCGACACCGAGACATAAAAAAGTCAAACTGCTGTAAACAAAATATTTACCGAGTTCTATGTATCTTTGGATATTGCATTAAGTTTGGTTACGTCTAACGCAAAACTCATCTAAATTGCACCAATGCAGCACTTTTTCTAAATTTGACGTTTTTCTTCTTAATTTCGATACATACATTCACGCCTTTTTTCGCGAAGGGGTAGGGAGAGGTGTACCCAGGACTCAGTCCCATAGTAGATACACCCACATTTCGCCAGTATGTTATTGGTCCCACGTAATAGGGGGCGAGCCTATTGCCATCTACCGGGCACAGTTCCAGACTCCAGGCAGTTATTGAGATAACTAATGGAAAAATCCAATATTTAACACTGCCTGACCTGGGGATCGAACCCGGGAACTCTTGATTGACAGTCGAGCATGCGCCCTCTACGCCACCGAGGCAGTCCTTAATGTTGATATTAGATAATATTGACATTTTTATATTCAAAAACCTTTCTATTTATAGAATCGTTCTGTTATCTGTTATATTATGTACTCTCTATTATTGTAATACTAATTTCGCAAGTCTTATTATATATTTTACTACTATTGCCATGTGACTTCTTTTCCACAACTCAAAGTATATTTATTTAATCCTGCATTTGATACAAGCTTATATAGTATTATATACCTTCGTTTGAGTCTCACTGATAATTAATACAATTAAATTCAATTCAGTTTTGTCAATTCAATTACATTGTGCATAAAATTACAACATAATAAATAAATATAAAAGTCAACAAAATATTTTATTATTATACATTATACAATATTATTTTTATTAATACTAATTTATTACTAAATTATTTTGGCAATAAATAAATTGTATGTCTATTATGTCATTAATTTTGAAATATGTTTAAAGATTATCTGCGATATCGATAGTTTGTTTAGTGCAATATCTAAATATACATATCAATGGTTATGAATACAGCGATCTAACTATAATTATTGATAAAATCTTACGCAGCGTTATCTCTTTGGCCACGGGCGTTGGTGTTGCCACCGCTATAAACAACACGACAATTTTATTAAAGTTGCCAATAAAAAAAACTAATGACATTTGGTATTTTTCTAGCAAATGTAATGACGTTTAGTTTTTTTAAAAAACAAATACAGTAATCAAATTTTGAGAAAAAGGTAATCGTAGCTGGAATAATATATAGGATATTATTTCAGCTAGCTACATACCAAATTGCCGCCCAATCGGTTCAGTAGTTTTGGCGTGAAAGAGTAATAAACATTAATCCATCCATCCTCACAAACTTCCACATTTACGAGCATAATATTAGTAGGAAGATGGATATATACATTCATACTATGCATTCATACATTTAAGATAATTGATTGAATTAGGCGTTACTTTTCGGAACTCCATTGCAAACTCCTAGTACAAGAATATTTAGTTTTTAGTTCCGATTTTTTAGTGTCAAAAACAACATGCACAGTCAAAATAAAACCTAATAGCATTTCCTCTGTGCATGCAATTTTGCGGGCGGGAGGGAGGTGCACTGTGCATGTTTTTTTAACACTAAAAAATCGAAACTAAAAACTAAATCTTCTTGTTCTAGGAGTACTAGTTGATACATTTAATTTATTTCAGTGTTAAGACATTCATTCACTGCTAGACATAGGCCTTCCCCACAGATTTCCATCCTTGACCGAGCGAGCAAAGCGTCTCAGTTTCGAGAATGGCCAAAAATGCTTTTGTCCGGATGTCCTTCGGTCAGTTCTCGCTTACAGGTCGCATTTTCCAACCGATTTTGACGAAATAGGGCACACAGGATCCTAGATTTATTTAAATTTTTTTGTCGATCGGGATTTTTTATTGGTGGAAAATTAGGGGAAAAAAGGGGAAAGTTTGCTGTAGCGTTATTTATCGACGGATTTTAATCAAATTTGAGAAGCACACTAAGGACTTCATTTCATTCAACATTTTGCAAAAAAAATCCAAAAGAGAGGAGTGGTGGGGATTCGTGGTCCCTACGACGTTTCGTCGCGAGTCCTTAATGTCTTTCACGCAGTGTAGCGTCGTGACAAAAGGATTTAAGCCTTATTATGAACATAAAGGTAAATTTTATTTGTCGCAAGGGTTCGCTACTGTTCTCACAGAACCACTAGTTATTTATTTGCTCCATTTGCTCTCCCCTCTCTATTACGTCATATTATCTATCTATTACGTCATCTGTCGACCTCGATGGTGGACGTCCCACTGCCCTTACCGTTCCGTGGTTTCTACGTATTACTATACAACATACTTAACGTACTATGACTAAACTTACTACATAATAACATATTTTAAATTAAACAATGTAACGAAATAAAATGCAATTGCGTTAGAATGCTAAATAATAAAGCTGAATATTATGAATATTTCAAATAACATATTTTAACCTTAACTAACGAAATTAAATGAAATTGCGTTAAAATGATTAAATAATAGAGCTGAATATTTTGTATATTTCAAATAACATATTTAAACCTTAACTAACGAAATTAAATGAAATTGCGTTAAAATGATTAAATAATAGAGCTGAATATTTTGTATGTTTCAAATAACATATTTTAACCTTAACTAACGAAATTAAATGAAAATTGCGTTAAAATGATAAAGCTGAACATTTTGAAACGATAAAATCATTAATTTCAAACATGCAGGTTTTAATCGCGTTAAAACTGCTAGAGGGGATAGTTCCTTACGTGAATAATCTCTGATGGCCGTTGGGGGCGCCACCGCTGCGCAAATATACTTATAATTAATATATTTATAATCAACAAAGGCACAGATCACAGACCTAAATCACATTGCACTAAAAACAGTAGTTCGTCTTCATATAAACTGGCTCATTAGGCCCTCCTGCACGAAAATATGGTTAAATATGAGTTTACAAACACAAATATTGTGAAAAGATTAAGCCCTACAAGTTTCTTGTGCGTTCTTCTTGTAGAGGTATCTTTCCGAACGCACGGTAGACTCAGTACTGTTTATCTTCATTGACGTGTAAAAGTGTCAGATTATGACCTATTTGAATAAATCTGTTTGAGTTTGAGTTTTGAGTTTGAAATAAAACTTACATTTATTGATGCACTACTTAAAACTGACATTGGAGTAGTATATATATAGGGTTCCATATAGGGTATATCGCTTCAAGAAATTTCTTACAGATAGAATAATACAAATAAAGAATACTTTTGAGTTTTTATTAGTCATGAACAAGGGCGTCGCCAAGGGGGCCAGCGAGGGGCTGCTGCCCCCCCCCCCAGAGAATCGAAAATATTTTTGTCAATGTTGACATTCAACTGACGTTGGTATAGCCAATCTGACATTTCTTTAATTTCATCTAGACACACTGAAAAATCCTTGCGGGACTTAGTCTATAAAATAAATAAAAAATAATACATACCATGATGTCCTCTCTTAGCGTTGTACATCTTCAATTTGTCCCGCAGAGCTCCGCGCTCCGTTTCCAAAGAGTCAATGTCTTGTTGTAGATGATCCATTGTCTCTTCGAACTCTTTCTCTTTGCTGTGGACGTTAAAGATATTATTAGTCGTTATTGGTCCCATGTAATAGGGGGCGAGCCTATTACCATCTACCGGGTACAGTTCGAGACTCCAGGCAGTTATTGAGATAATTCCTAATGGAAAAATCCAATATTTAACACTGCCTGACCTGGGAATCGAACCCAGGACCTCTAAATTTTTTTTTTTTACTAATATTTAAAAAAAAATTTAACAAATTTTTCACAATTTTTTTTAACAAATAGTTAAAATTCGACAAAATTTGTTTTTTCATCCCTGGTTAACTATTTTTTTCCACACGATTTAACTATTGGTTACAAATTTAGCTATAGTTAATTAGATATAGTTTTTGACAAATGGTTAACTTAACGACTGCCTCGGTGGCGTAGTGGGCGCATGCTCGACTGCCGATCATGAGGTCCCGGGTTCGATCCCCAGGTTTTTTTTTTTATGATAGTGAGTGACAAGACGAGCAAATCAGGTGCCTGATGGTAAGCATCATGATTGCCCATATCAGACACAATGCCATCCAGCCTGTCACCCTGAGATATGAGTTGTTGTTGTTGTTGTTGTATGAGGTCAGGCATAGTGTTAATATTGGATTTTTCCGTTAGGAATTATCTCAATAACAGCTTGGAGTTTAGAACTGTGCCCGGTAGATGGCAATAGGCTTGCCCCCTATTACATGGGACCAATAACATGCTGGCGAAATGTGGGTGTATCTACTATGGGACTGAGTCCTGGGTACACCTCTGCCTACCCCTTCGGGAAAAAGGCGTGAATGTATGTTTATATAGTTAACTTAACCGTAACAAACGATAAAAAAACTGGCCTTTAGAGTTAGACATGAGGAAGATTATAGGTCACTAGCTGTGCCCCGCGGTGTCACCCGCGTAGTTTTCATTCCCGTGGGAATATCGGAATAATAAGCACGTGTTATTCCGGGGTCTAAACTATCCACATACCGAATTTCAGCTCAAACGGTTCAGTTGTTTTGGCGTAAAAGAACAATAATATCCATCCACCCACCTATTCATCCATCCATCCTTACAAACTTTCGTATTTATAATACTAATAGGATTTATAAGTTATTTATAAGATTTTCATAATTTTTTTTTTGTCTTCTTTTATGGACCCACACGAATGTATTGCCAGTGTCAAGTTTTGTATTTATAACCTGCTTACACGAGACATTCATGGATTCACACGTTAGTGTATTTGCCAGTGTCAAGTTATATAAATGTTCAAGTTAATATGGTCAATTAGTCAATTCAGAGTCAGGGCAAGCCCAGTCAAGTCACAGCTCTAGTGAAGTGGTGGTCTTTACAAGAAGCTGTCGGAATTTTGGCGGGAACACGAAAAATCACATTTCAACTCTCGCATCACTTGCCCAGAGACTTGTGTATCTTCGAAAACACTCAACACGTAATATTCCACCATTATTACACGTTAAACACTCGAAAATGCACCGATAATTGATAAAGATACGAGAGCCAAACTGTACTCTTCGGCTTCCCGCCAAAACTCCATTGTCATGAATTCAATGTCTCCACTTCTCTTAGGAGAACATTTCTCGTTTCAGTCGGTCTTACCGTTTGAGTTGGTTCTGCGTGTCTTCCAGTCTCCGTTGTAATGTCTCAGATTTGAGTTCGGCGTCTCTTGCGGCAGTCGACAGTTTCTTCTCGCCGAGTTCACGACGGATCTGCATCTCTGATAGCTCCTCGTTTTTAGCCTGAAAAGTATTAGGCGTTCATTACACGACAGGTTAGGCGTCAATCATGTGCCATCAACATCATGTAGCGTCCGTCGTCCAGAGGGAATATCATCATCATCATCATCCAGCCGTTGGAAGTCCACTGCTGAACAAAGGCCTCCCCCATAAGGGGGGTTGTTGCCAATACTCGCCACGCTTGGCAGGCGGGTTGGCGAGCGCAGTTCGATGGTCTTACGCAGAGGACGCTGCTGGCCGTCCTCTGGATCAGTTAACCCTTAGTCGTCTCTTACGGCAACCACGGGGAGAGAGGGGGAGCACTATTCTAAAGCCGGTAACTCCACGGCAATATTCCTTCCATTAGCACACCCTTAAGGTTTGAATACACTATATACATACCTTAAGCATCTTCTTGAGTTCTTTAATATCCTGTTCTTTGTTCTCCAGCTTGATGGTCAAGCTCTTGGTCTCCTCGAGTTGCTTCTTGACCAGCTGTGCTCGGAGAACTACTGGTGGTATCGGCTGCGGAAGATTGAGGTCCATTTTAGACCATAAATGATCAGAAGCTGACAAAAATATGGAAAAACTATTTGGTTGAAGAGACGTGTGCCGGCAGTTAAAGCGAATAGACCACTTTATCATCCCTATCTCAGCCGTAGGACGTCCACTGCTGAACATAGGCCTCTCCAATAGATTTCCATCCAGTCCGATTGTAAGAGGCCAGCCTCCAGCGTGTTCCTTCTGTCTTTATCAGATCGTCTGTCCACCTTGTGGGTGGACGTCCTACGCTGCACTTGCCGGTCCGTGGTCTCCATTAAACTTTACAGCTCCATCGTCCATCAGTTCTACGTGCTATGTGCCGCCCATTGCCACTTCAACTTGCTAATCCCCTGCGCTATGTCGGTAACTTTCGTTCGTCTACGGATCTCCTCATTTCTGATTCGATCTCGCAGAGAAATCCCGAGCATAGCCCTCTCCATAGCTTCATATTTTCGTTATAGTGAGACGAGCAAATCAGGTGCCTGATGGTAAGCATCATGATTGTCCATATCAGACACAGTGCCACCCAGTGTTTTAAAGTTCAAAATTCTGCGCGGCACTGCACTGCGCCTGTCACCCTGAGATATGAGTTGTTGAATCATGGCCAGTAATTTCGCTGGTAACATTGCCCTTCAGACCGGAACACAGTAATGTTTGCACATTGACTGCTTGGCGGATGAATAACTGGCAAAGGTGTGGTACTTCCCCAGGCGGGCCCCTGCAGAAGAGGCCTACCACTACTAAATAATAACTATAAGTAAATACCTTCTCAGTTGTAACGTTGGTAAGAGACATCATGTCATATTCTTTGTCCTGAGCGAATGTCGCCAGTTTCGTCACCTCTGTAGACACCATCGATAGCGCATGCTTGATGGTGAGGATTGGCCCGTTATCCTCCTGTACAATCACACAACTTACAAATATGGCTAAGAAGCGAGATGGGTCTGATTGTTACAGCATACATTTTATGCTAACACCATACATTCATTGATTTTGATATATGTATAAACTGTAAAGATTTTCTGCTGTAAATAAATCCTCTCCATCCATCGGTTGTCCGGAAGAAATCGCTTATTAGCGATAAGACCGCCGCTTGTACATTTAAGTATAGTTTCTGTGTCCTGTAATGTTATTTCATTGTGTGTGGTGTACAATAAAGTATTATCTATCTATCTAATTTTTTCTTCTTTTATGGACCCACACGAATGTATTGCCAGTGTCAAGTTTTGTATTCATAGCCTGCTTACACGCGACATTCACGGACTCACACGTTGGTGGACCCTACCATCCTTATACATCTATGAGAACATCATGTATGTGCGTAAAAATTTACATAAATTCAAATTAAATAGTGACCTCCATAATTTTAATACTAGGAATAATGACAAAATAGCTGCACCTAGCTTTAGATTATCTAAAACAAATAAAAAATCGTTCTTAGGAAATAGTGTACGTTTCTATAATAAAATCCCAAAAGAGATAACTGGGCTCTCAGAGGGTAAATTCAAAACCTATATAAAATCTACTTTACTAAAGAAGGCTTATTATAATGTAAAGCAGTACATGGACAAAGATGTCTGGGAACTTCCGCATAGCCGCCTCGCGGCACCTTCTAAACAAACGAGTGCAACCAAACCAAATATTGTAAAACAATCAGTTGAAAAAATTAAGCCCTACAAGTTTCTTGTGCGTTCTTCTTGTAAAGGTATCTTTCCGAACGCACGGTAGACTCGTTACTGTTTATTTTCATTGACGTACAAAAGTGTCAGATTGTGGCCTATTACAATAAATCTTTTTGACTTTGACTTTGGTGTATTTGCCAGTGTCAAGTTATATAAATTTTCAAGTTAATATGGTATGGTATGGTAATTTTGTCCACGCCCCTACAAGTGGTGGACCTATATCAATTGTATTACTTATCATGACTGCCTCGGTGGCATAGAGGGCGCATGCTCGACTGCCAATCAAAAGGTCTCGGGTTCGATCCCCATGTCAGGCAGAGTTTAAATATTGGATTTTTCCATTAGGAATTATCTCAATAACTGCCTGGAGTCTGGAACTGTGCCCGGTAGATGGCAATAGGCTCGCCCCCTATTACATGGGACCAATAACATACTGGCGAAATGTGGGTGTATCTACTATGGGACTGAGTCCTGGGTAAACCTCTGCCTACCCCTTCCGGAAAAAGGCTTGAATGTATGTATTAGTTATGATAGTGTTACCTGTGCGTGAGTCTTGTCGAGTGCAGCCACCCACAGCTGCAGCAGAGTGTTGTGCGGCAGCGCGGCGCCCTCCCCGCGCTCCCCCGCCGTGGCGGCGCACGCGGCCGCCGCGCGCGCGCACAGGGACGCGGCGCGCGCACAGCGGCCCAGCACCGCGCTCACCGCGCTCACCACGCTGCCCATCACCTGGGGATAACACAACACCGATTATTACAATAAAATAAAATAAAAATCACTTTTTTCAGTCAACAAAACCATAGGTAAACTAGATTTCCCAAAAGGTCCCCAAAACTACAACGTTAACGAGCTCAAACTCGACTACCTAAGCACTTTTCACCGGACCCTCGGCATTACGTGAAATAAAAGGTCCCCAAAACAATAAAGCAAACTAACCCAAACTCGACTGTCGTAGCACATTTCGTAATATGGGACAACTTCCACACACGATCATATAGTTCCAAACTAGGCTAAGATTCAAATTTCAAATTTATTTATTGACATAAATGTTACAGAATATTTCTATGAATCCATAAGATGGTTATCTTTCGGCTCCGTCATCGGACACTGGTCATCATGAATGAAAAGTACTTATTGAAACCTAACATACCAGCCCAAATTCAACTATCTTATCATTTTCCAACACGGAGTTCCAGTCGCTACATCATGGCTCCATCATCAGATCAGGTCAATGGTACCGGAATATTGCACATCTTAGAAATATCAATGCAGTGTGCATAATATGTAACAAATAATAATTTTACCATGGTTTTCAAATAATTGTCGCCAGCCTTTGTCAGGCGTCTTTAGCAGGGGGCCGCCTGGGGAAGTACCACACCTTTGCCAGTTATTCATCCGCCAAGCAGTAATGTGCAAACATTACTGTGTTCCGGTATGAAGGGCAATGTTACCAGCGAAATTCCTGGACATGACAAGATTCAACAACTAATATTGCCGCGCAGAATTTAGAATTTTAAAACACTGGGTGGCACTGTGTCTGATATGGGCAATCATGATGCTTACCATCAGGCGCCTGATTTGCTCGTCTTGTCACTCACTATCATAAAATAAAAAAACCCTGGCTCCTTGTAGCTTCATACCTATAATGCGTAATGGCGGAATGTCCCAGGCCTTCCTACAGGGAACAGAATCTTACTTCCTACTTAAAAAATATCATAAATGCGAAAGCTAATGAGGATGGATATTTGTTACTCTTTTACGCTTAAACTGCTAAACCGAATGGGCTCAAATTTGGTATGTAGATAGCTAAGACCCTGGAATAGCACATAGACTACTATTTATCCCGAAATTCCCACGGGAACGATGACTACGCGGGTAAAACCGCGGGGCACTGCTAGTAATATTATAAACGCGACAGTTTGTGAGGATAATTGTTTGTTACTCTTTCACGTCAAAACTACTAAACCGATTGGGTTGAAATTTGAAATGTAAATAGCTTAGACCCGGGAATAAAACATAGGGTACTTTTTATCCCGAAATTCCCACGGGAACGATGACTAAGCGGGTCTAACCGCGGGGTACAGCCAGTTAATAGTCAGTAGTAATATATAATCATACCATAGGCTCCCATTGAACGTGTTGCAACTGTACGCCGGGGGGTAAACGTCGGCGAACACTCTTCAACTGTGTCTGCAGTGTGCTCGACGTTTGGGCTATCAGGGAGTGGAGCTGGCCCACGTCTGATTCTTGATCAGAAGGCTGGAACAATGACAAATATTTTTTGTAGTGGTAGGCATCTTTAGCAGGGGGCCGCCTGGGGAAGTACCACACCTTTGCCAGTTATTCATCCGCCAAGCAGTAATGTGCAAACATTACTGTGTTCCGGTCTGAAGGGCAATGTTAACAACGAAATTACTGGGCATGATTAGATTCAACAACTAATATCTCAGGGAGACAGGCGCAGTGCAGTGCCGCGCAGAATTTTGAATTTTAAAACACTGGGTGGCACTGTGTCTGATATGGGCAATAATGATGCTTAACATCAGGCACCTGATTTGCTCGTCTTGTTACTCACTATCATAAAAAGAAAATCATAATGCACATCATCAGCCGGGAGACGTCCCCTACCGACCGTCGTCCTCCCCCATAGTACTCCATAAACTATAGATATGAGTCCATGTATCCTAGATGGCGCCGCTTGTTGGTTGTGTTGTCTCACGCAGCAGTTGTAATACTTGGGCCCGGAGAGACTGCTGCCCGCACATAGCAATATATGGGGCTCTATAGGGGGGGGGGGGAGCCTCCCACCAGGGGGGTTCACCACACGGCATTATTTTATTAAATACACAAACAAGTAACAATCTTGGAGCATTACATTACATACGTAAGTGATCCAACAGGATAACAAAATGATATTAGATCTGACCTGGATTGCAACTCAAAACATGTGTACAATATAGATATATAAATGGACTCAAGCTTACAAACACAAACAAGACTCGAGATTATACTATTATGAACAAAAAGGATAGAGAAAATATATAAAAAAAATAGATTAAACTTTTTATTTTTATTGATAAAAAAAAAGGAAAATTATTACCATAAACAAATAGAGAGTAGATTAAGTAAAAAAGAAAATGTTGTTAACAAATAAAAAACAAACACACAAACAAATAAATGTAGTTAAAAATTTTAGTTGTAAATTAGAGTAAATTAGACTTACTTACTTGCTCGCCCCCTATTACATGGGACCAATAACATACTGGCGAAATGTGGGTGTATCTACTATGGGACTGAGTCCTGGGTACACCTCTGCCTACCCCTTCGGGAAAAAGGCGTGTATGTATGTATGACTGCCTCCGTGGCGTAGAGGGCGCATGCTCGACTGCCAATCAAGAGGTCCCGGGTTCGATCCCCAGGTCAGGCAGTGTTAAATATTGGATTTTTCCATAAGGAATTATCTCAATAACGGCCTGGAGTCTGGAACTGTGCCCGATAGATGGCAATAGGCTCGCCTCCTATTACATGGGACCAATAACATACTGGCAAAATGTGGGTGTATCTACTATGGGACTGAGTCCTGGGTACATCTCTGCCTACCCCTTCGGGAAAAAGGCGTGAACGTATGTTATGTTGTTGTTATGTATGTTATGTTTTGAGACTTACAGCCAATATTTGCGTACAAGCATTAGCATCCGCTTGCAACGAGCGAGCCAACGCGTCTAATGCAAGACAAGCGTGTAACACGACCTCCCGTGTGACGGCGGCGTGCGGCTCGGTCCCGGGGGACCCGGGGGCCCCGCCGGACCCCAGCCCGAGCGCCGTCCACATCGCTGATAGGTATGTCCAACAACGCTCCAAACCTGGGAGGGAAACACATTTTTATAGGTTACGTGGAATCGAAGATTTACTAAATATCCTAATACTATTATAAAGGCGAAAGTTTGTAAGTATGGATGTATGTATGGATGTTTGTTACTCTTTCACGCCAAAACTACTGAACCGATTGGGCTGAAATTTGGTACGTAAGTAGCTTAGACCCTGGAATAACACATAGGGTACTTTTTATCCCGATATTCCCACGGGAACGAAGACTACGCGGGTGAAACCGCGGGTCACAGCTAGTCTATAATATAAAAATGTATCGATGAATGTGTTGCTAAGCGCAAATCTCGAGAGCAGCTGAACCGAATTCGCTAATTTTTTAGAATATTCCTTGAAGTACCAGGAGAATAAAATAGAATAGAATACTCTTTATTATCACCAAAATAACATACATATTAAACTAAAATAATATAAAACTAATTCTTGGTTGACAATGGGCAGCCTTATCGCTTTAAGCGATCTCTTCCAGGCAACCAGTCTGGACAGATAGGGGAAAGATAGGATGAGTAGGGGATGGGAAAGGGTACACATTTTATTTATCTTAAACCAAGATCTTATTATACTATAGTATACATATTTATGCATACTCATACATAATATACTTATACCTAATATATAAGTAACATAATATATTATAACATCAAAGCATAAACATAAATAACGTAATATATATATAGAGGAGGGTTCTTATATGGAGAAAAATGTATGAAAAACTTATGCAAAATAAATTAAAAATTAAAGAATCGACTGTTAGGCGGTACGAAGTTCGCCGGGTCAGCTAGTTTTTTATAAATTTCACTTTAAACGAGGCAGTAAAAAAAACAGCATAACAAACATTCACGCCTTTTTCCCGAAGGGGTAGGCAGAGGTGTACCCAGGACTCAGTCCCACAGTAGATACACCCACATTTCGCCAGTACGTTATTGGTCCCATGTAATAGGGGCGAGCCTATTGCCATCTACCGGGCACAGTTCCAGACTCCAGGCAGTTATTGAGATAATTCCTAATGAAAAAATCCAATATTTAACACTGCCTGACCTGGAGATCGAACCCGGGACTTGATTGGCAGTCGAGCATGCGCCCTCTACGCCACCGAGGCAGTAAAAAAAACAGAATTGAAATTAAATTCAAAAATCTCAAAATCTGTAAAATACCATAAATATAACTCATCTCACTTACACAACCATTTCACATTATTTCCGCCACAATAAAAAAAGTCAGATTTGTATTTCAGTAATTTCAGGGTACACGTGTCCAGGGCTGCCACACACTGTAAAATAACTCACCATCGAGCGAGCAGTTCTCGTCGAGTTCGTTAGTTTTGAGTAGATGCACGCAGGCGTCCAGCGAGCGCTCCTGTTGCGCCGCGTCGGGGAGCGCGCTCGCCGCCTTCAGTAATAAGGCCGGGGTGCATGTGTCCAGGGCTGCCGACCACATGCATACCATACACTGGAATAATAACAACAACTTTGAAATAATACCTAAACATTAGAAAATTTCTTCAAATCAACTTAAAAATGTTGGCGTGTGAATAAATTTTGTTGGCGTACGATTAAATTGTGTTGGCGTGGGAATAAATTTTGTTGGCGTACGATTAAATTGTGTTGGCGTGTGAATAAATTTTGTTGGCGTACGATTAAATTGTGTTGGCATGGGAATAAATTTTGTTGGCGTACGATTAAATTGTGTTGGCGTGTGAATAAATTGTGTTGGCGTACGATTAAATTGTGTTAGATAGATAGATAAACATTTTTTTGTACACCCATACATAGGACACAAACATAAAGGAATATTGTTTTATATTAATCTTAGGCTAGTACAAATGGCGGTCTTATCGCTTAAAGCGATTTCTTCCAGACAACCGGAACGAAAAGAATACTTACTCATTTCTGGTCGGCGGTTTACTTATAGGTGAAAAAAAAATTGTACTTACTATAATATACATAGTATATTACTTACACTTACATTATTACTTATTACATTAGTAGATTTCTTAAAATCAACGAAATAAAGTTGGCATGTGAATAAATTGTGTAGGCCTATGATTAAATTGTGTTGGCGTATGATTAAATTGTGTTGGCGTATGATTAAATTGTGTTGGCGTACGATTAAATTTTGTTGGCGTGTGAATAAGTTGGATTGAAGTGTAAATAAATTAAGTTTGAGTTAATAGCAACATATAGGTATATAAGTCGAGAAATCACTGGGATCTGGGTACACCTCTGCCTACCCCCTCGGGGAAAAGCGTGATGTTATGTGATAGTATTTAAATACCTGTATCATGTGCAGTTGGTACTCCAATTGACATCTGAAGCTGTATTGTGTCGCTGTGTGGGTTTTGGTGACCACTTCTCTGTCCCACACATTTACAGGCGGGAATCTGCCAAAAAACATATTTTTGTAACTAAATTTTTTGTAAGGTAAACGTCACCCATAAAAAAACGGTTTTCTTAACAAAATATGTTTTCGCTCAATAAAGGCCAGATCTAGAGCCAACCACCAACAATTGAGTGGAAAGTTATTCCCTATATCTTCATATCTATGTATTTTCATTTCTCATCATGCCCAGTAATTTCGCTGTTAACATTGCCCATCAGACCGGAACACAGTAATGTTTGCACATTACTGCTTGGCGGATGAATAACTGGCAAAGGTGTGGTACTTCCCCAGGCGGCCCCCTGCAAGAGAGGCCTACCAGTACAATATATTTTTATTTTTTTTTATTTGGGACAATGGGGAATGTCTATTTATTTTTGTTTTTTGTAATTTCAAAACCATTTGGAGGAATAAGGTTGCTGATCACTACCCATTAGTTAAAAACAGAAAATAATCACGGATTATTATTATTTTCGGCTTTAATTGAATAACCTTCATTTGACCTTAGATGACGTCACACGTGGATTAATGGAAAAACGTGTGAGCCTAAAAAAAAAAAGTGAAATGTCCTTTTATGTCATTAAGTTGTCAAATGTCGATGTATGTAAACATAACCTTTATCTAGCCGACTGCAAAATCTTAGAAAGTGACTGTGATTTTATTGTTTACTGGCAGCTTCTTGTAAATACCACCACTTTAGAAAAAAAAAGCATTGAACAGTTTTTTTAGAAAAGTGGGGTTATTTGTTGTGATAATATAATGACATTGACAATCTGAATTACATTGCCTTTTTTTTTCTGTCCAGGCCGCAGTCTCCATCTATAAAGCTTATGATGACGTCATCATCACCAAAAATTCTAAAATTTTTAAAAATGTTTTTAAAAATAACTACGACGAAAATAGCAAAAATATTCAAATTAGTTTCTTATATTGCTCTATATTTTCATTATCATATCATATCATATTGCATGCGAAGAGGAAACGCTATTAGGTATTATTGTTGTTAGTGACACCAACAACTAACAATTTAGCGGGCGGGAGGGCGGTGCACTGTGCATGTTGTTTTTGACACTAAACAATCGGAACTAAAAACTAAATATTCTTGTTCTAGGAGTTTGCAATGAGTTTGCAAATAGTTTATAATGATGATAGTTCAAAATAGCATACCTTTCTATAATTTGTCCAAGTACTATATCTGCCTTTGTGTTCAATCGTTGCAGAAGTAGAATTAGCAAGATGGCGTCGTGATCTCCTGTGAAAACAACACGGAATTTAATACGAATGAGGGTTGGGAGGGGAAATATCGTTGACTTTACTCAATTTTGGTTTTATTTGATAGGCCTAATAGTAAGATATCCAATTGTGCTTAAATAATATTTTTAGGAACGACATTAATTAAAATAAATTAAGAAAATGTTCTCAAATGTTCTCAAACTCAAAAAGATTTATTCAAATAAACTATTGCACGTCAATGAAGAGTAACAGTACTTTTTTACGCACATACATGATGTTCTCATAGATGTATAAGGATGGTAGGGTCAGTATGTTTATTTCTTTAAATTTTATATAGCTTGTTATCCACACCGATTTAAGCTTTTCATAAGTGAAAGATTTTTTTGAAATCGGTTCAGTTATAATAATAATAATAATAATATGAGACATCTTCCACACACGGTCGTCTGGTCCCAAACTAGGCTAGAAGCCTGTACTATGGTAACCGGATGACTGATATACATACTTATATAAGCTTATAACACCCAGACACAGATCAAACAGACATGTTCATGCACACAAATACTTTCTACTTTTTTTTTGTACTTTCGGAACCTATTCGTTGCAAATAAAAATACAAAGGTTCTCTCTTTATAACATTAGTACAGATTTTTTTTATGGTAATGAATGGCAAGGCAAGGGATGAAGATGGCAGTATGGCGTCGACAAAAGCGGAGGTGTTAGAGGAGATCGAGAGGTTCTATGGACAGCTATACGCCTCGGTCGCAAAGCCTGTTAGCAGCGCGGCCAAAGACCCAAGAGCCAAGCTGTCCCGACACTATACCGAAGATATCCCGGACATCAGCCTGTACGAGATTAGAATGGCCCTGAAACAACTCAAAAACAACAAGGCGCCGGGTGATGACGGAATTACATCAGAGCTTCTGAGAGCGGGTGGAACACCGGTACTTAAAGTCCTCCAGAGGCTCTTTAACTCTGTCATATTCGAAGGTGTAACGCCAGAAGCATGGAACAGAAGCGTGGTGGTGCTATTCTTCAAAAAAGGTGATAACACCTTGTTGAAGAATTACAGACCCATCTCGCTTCTGAGCCATGTTTATAAGTTGTTTTCGAGGGTCATTACGAATCGTCTCAGTCGCAGGTTCGATGACTTCCAGCCGTCTGAGCAAGCAGGTTTCCGAAAGGGCTACAGCACCATAGACCACATCCACACGCTTCGCCAAATTATACAGAAGACCGAGGAGTATAATTTGCCATTATGTTTAGCGTTTGTGGACTACGAAAAGGCCTTTGATTCGATCGAGACATGGGCGGTGCTCGAGTCTCTCCAGCGATGCCATATTGACTATCGGTATATCGAAGTGTTGAAGTGCTTGTATAGTAACGCCACTATGTCGGTTCGAGTACAGGACCAGAGTTCGAAGGCGATCCCGTTGGATAGAGGCGTAAGACAGGGAGACGTTATATCTCCGAAACTGTTTACTGCCGCAATGGAGGACGCCTTCAAGCTTCTGGAATGGCAAAAACACGGCATCAATATTAATGGCGAATACATCACTCACCTTCGGTTTGCCGACGACATTGTAGTCATGGCAGAATCGATGGAAGATCTCAGCATAATGCTCGAAGACCTCAATCGAGTTTCTCAACGGGTCGGCCTTAAAATGAACATGGACAAGACGAAGGTGATGTCTAATGCCCATGTTGCGCCGACCCCAGTACCGGTTGGAAACGCGATTCTTGAAGCTGTTGACTCGTACGTCTACCTAGGACAAGTAGTCCAACTCGGTAGATCCAGCTTCGAGAAAGAGGTCAATCGTCGAATCCAACTAGGCTGGGCAGCTTTTGGAAATCTGCGCTATGTCTTCTCGTCCAAAATACCTCAGTGCCTCAAGTCGAAGGTCTTCGACCAGTGTGTGTTACCAGTGATGACTTACGGATCTGAAACGTGGTCCCTGACTGTGGGCCTTATAAGTAAGCTCAAAATAGCGCAACGAGCTATGGAGAGGGCTATGCTCGGGATTTCTCTGCGAGATCGAGTCAGAAATGAGGAGATCCGTAGACGAACGAAAGTTACCGACATAGCCCAGCGGATTAGCAAGTTGAAGTGGCAATGGGCAGGGCACATAGCACGTAGAACTGATGGCCGATGGGGCCGTAAAGTTCTTGAATGGAGACCACGGATTGGTAAGCGCAGCGTAGGACGTCCTCCCACAAGGTGGACAGACGATCTGATAAGTACGGCAGGAGCACGCTGGATGCAGGCCGCTTACAACCGGACTGGATGGAAATCTAAGGGGGAGGCCTATGTTCAGCAGTGGACGTCCTATGGCTGAAATGATGATGATGATGATGAATGACAAGGACGAGCAAATCAGGTGCCTGATGGTAAGCATCATGATTGCCCATATCAGACACAGTGCCACCCAGTGTTTTAAAATTCAAAATTTTGCGCAGCACTGCACTGCGCCTGTCACCCTGAGATATCAGTTGTTGAATCTCATAATGTCCAGTAATTTCGCTGATAACCTGCCGTTCATACCGGAACACAGTAATGTTTGCATATTACCGCTTGGCGGATGAATAACCGGCAAAGGTGTGGTACTTCCCCAGGCCTCCTGCAAAAGAGGCCTACCACTACAAAGGATGGTGACAATTATTTGAAAACCTGGTTAAAATTATTATTTGTTACATAATATTTGTGCAATATTCCGGTACCATTGACCTGATCTGATGATGGAGCCATGATGTAGCGACTGGAACTCCGTGTTGAAAAATGATAAGATAGTCGAATTTGGGCCGATACGTTAGGTTTAAATAAGTACTTTTCATTCCACATTCCGCCACGTGCTTGGCGGATGAATAACTGGCAAAGGTGTGGTACTTCCCCAGACGGGCTCCTGCAGAAGAGGCCTACCAGGACAAAGGAGAGCGGTGGTGTGTTACCCTGGTGCTGCATGAAGTGGTCGGGCAGGCAGGCCTGCAGCATGCGCGCGCGCGCGCGGGCCTGCGCCAGCTCCAGCGCGCGCAGCTGCAGGTCCACGCTGCGGGTGGAGGCGCGCGACACCTGCACCAGCGAGCTCAGCTCCGGGGGGGACTCCTGCGGGCCTGCCGCCGGGGACTCTGGGTGGACAAACGATATACAAACACCTTCTTACATAACGTTAAGAGGTTACATAAAAATATAAACATACATTCACGCCTTTTTCCCGGAGGGGTAGGCAGAGGTGTACCCAGGACTCAGTCTCATAGTAGATACACCCACATTTCGCCAGTATGTTATTGGTCCCATGTAATAGGGGGCGAGCCTATTGCCATATACCGGGCACAGTTCCAGACTCCGGGCAACTATTGTGATAATTCCTAATGGAAAAATCGAAATTCCTATCGTAAAAAGAGTTTACATGAGGGGTGATTTTTCCATACAAACGTATTCCCGTGTTTCCTCCCTAGATAACTGCGTCAGAGCAATGGTTTTATTTTTTTTATAAAATCTAAGTCTTCAGTGAGCATGTCCCTGTCATTTTAATTTTTCTAAAAACTCATTTTTAAATGGAGTATGACACATTAAAAACGTGAAAAACTGTCCCAGTTTTACTCGCGTAATTAGACGTGCACTAGAAACAAATAAAGAGTTAAGGAACAAAAATAAAATAACAGGGACATAGCCTAATTCATCTTCTAATTTTCAAGATATAAATTTATGGATAAAATCAATTATTCTCGGAGGAAACACGGGAATACAAAACATCCATTTCGTAAATTTTCCATAGGATTGTGCCAAACTGCTAAGAGGTCCTGTAT
This sequence comes from Hemistola chrysoprasaria, assembly GCA_947063395.1. Lineage (NCBI taxonomy): Eukaryota > Metazoa > Arthropoda > Insecta > Lepidoptera > Geometridae > Hemistola > Hemistola chrysoprasaria. Next base: position 3,707,677 of record OX346736.1, on the reverse strand, counting down.
CCTGTTAAAAGTCACCCGTACCCGTCAAATGTTAATACACATATATGTGGAAGTAGGGAATAATTTTCCACTCAATTGTTTGCTCTGGATCTGGCCTTTATTTGCGCGAAAACATGTTTCGTTCAAGAAAACCATTATAATTATTATAAATACCTACTTATAACAATTATAATGGTAATTTAAACTTACGAAACATCTATACTATTATATAAAGAGAGAAAGTGATTCACTGACTGACTGACTCATCAACCCAGAGCCAAAACTACTGGACCGATGATGATGAAATTTTGACAATAGATTATTTTTACAGTCTAGACAAGTAATAAGAAAGGATTTTTCAAAATTTTACCCCTAAGTGTATTAAATAGGGGTTGGAAGTTTGTATGGAGTAGACTTCATTTTTCAGCCGATTAATTTCAAATTTTGTAGAAACATTCTAAAATGAAAATAATTAATCACGTGTTTCAGCGTTTTCAAAAATTTCAGCCCTTTTGTGGAAAAATACAGTTTTAAAGTTTCTTATGAATATTTTAGTTCCAACAATGCTTACTAGATGGCGCTACAGAAAAATTTCAATATTTTCTTGCAAGACATAACTACCCTAAAGCAAAATTTTTAGGTAATTTAGATCCAACATTGCATAATAGATGGCGTTCTGTAAATAATTAATACGCGCTTATGACTTAAAAAAAACATAACAAAAACATACATTCACGCCCTTTTTCCCGAAGGGGTAGGCAGAGGTGTACCCAGGACTCAGTCCCACAGTAGATACACCCACATTTCGCCAGTATGTTATTGGTCCCATGTAATAGGGGACGAGCCTATTGCCATCTACCGGGCACAGTTCCAGACTCCAGGCAGTTATTGAGATAATTCCTAATGGAAAAATTCAATATTTATCACTTTGCCTGACCTGGGTTTCGAACCCGGGACCTCTTGATAGGCAATCGAGCTTGCGCCCTCTACGCCATAGAGGCAGTCGCTTATGATTTCGCTTCTCTTTATCATAGCTCTATTAAACTGGGTTGCAACAATCATCGAATTATGAATGCTCTTCTTACTGTTTTCACTGTTTCCGTAATCCGTATATGTCTCCAGATTATTCAATCTATTACCAATACCAATATCTTATTATAAAGTTAGAAACATTGTTTTTTATTTGCAACGAATAGGTTGCGAAACTACTGGACCCATTTAAAAAATCTTTTACTTATGGAGAGCTTAATTCAGTGTGAGTGACATAGGCTATATTACGAGGTTTTGAAAAATATTAGGGATCCGCAAGGAATCTGCAATATTGTAAACTAAGGTGTATATAATTGCCAAATATATTCATTAACTTGCGTGCACTGTGAAATCTATTAATGGTAGAATAATATAATGTACTAGGGGTTTGTAGTACTTACTAATATTTACAAAATAGTCCACGGACATTATATCCATCTATTTTGGTTTAGTCACAATAATGGAAACAGTCATTTTATGCATGCGCTGTGAAAAGTATTGGTGGTAGAATAAAGTAATGTACTAGGGGTTTGCAGTACTTACCAATATGTACAAAATAGTGAACGGACATTATATCCATCTATTTTGGTTTAGTCACAATAATCGAAGCAGTCATTATTTTTCATGCAGTGTGAAAACTATTGGTGGTAGATTAAAGTAATGTACTAGGGGTTTGTAGTTAATTTGCGTGCGCTGCGTAAACCATTAGGGTTATACCTATAAAAATACAATGTATCACGAATTTACTCCTGTTAAAACGTTCACTTCTACTTCTCCCGTGCGAAGCCGGGGCGGGCCACTAGTATAATAATATGTAATAAAATATACACATTCAAAAAGCTTTTAAATTTGACGTGAAATATGTCTCCTTCTGATTGTTGTGCGATCAGAGCGTTGAGTAGACGCAAGGCCTGTGCAGTGGGAGCATATTGTACGGTTTGTGTGTGTGGACGGTGTTATGAACATTGTGTGTGAGGACGGTGTCATGAACATTGTGTGTGAGGACGGTGTCATGAACATTATGTGTGTGGACGGTGTTATGAACATTGTGTGTGAGGACGATGTCATGAACATTGTGTGTGAGGACTGTGTCATGAATATTGTGTGTGTGGACGGTGTCATGAACATTATGTGTGTGGACGGTGTCATGAACATACGGAACGCAGACCGGAATCCTGGCGTCGTAAAGTTCAGCGTAAAGTTGCTCACCTTGTTTAGAGTTCTGTGCCCTTAATTCGTTGTACTGTTCGGTCATTTTCTGTACGAGCTCTCTAAACTTGTGTATTGTTGAATCTCTATCCATGATTGTCTCCATGGCGGCTTCACGTTCACGGATCGCCTGTAGAATGATAATACCTATTAAAAATTATCACGTAATGTAAAGTGGACTCCTTTTCCGCACTTAACGGGGCGGTGACCAAACAAACTTACGTTATTAACAGGTGAACAAAACGCTTGCGAGTTTTAACTCACCTCCAGCGCCATCTAGCGTGGTTTTGGTTAGATTGATGGATACTCTTTCACGCCAAAACTACCAAACAGATTGGGCTGAAATTTTTATCAATATCTATAAAATAATGAACGGATATTATATCTATCTATTTTGGTTTAGTCACAATTATCGAAACAGTCATTATAAGCATGCGCTGTGAAAAGTATTGGTGGTAGAATAAAGTAATGTACTGGGGATTTGTAGAAGTTATAATATCTACAAAATAGTCTACATACTTATATCATTATTTCTCATGTACTGGGAAAACTATTGGTGGTAGAATAAACTAATGCACTCGGGGTTTGTAGTAATTATCAATATCTACAAAATAGTCCACGGACATTATATCCGTCTGTTTTGGTTTAGTCACAATAATCGAAGAAGTCAATATTTTTATGCGGTATGAAAACTATTGATGGTAGAAATAATGTACTTAGAGGTTTGTAGTACTTATATATACTACTTATATATTATCTTCAAAATAGGCCGATAGTCATTAATTTGCGTGCGCTGCGTAAACCATTAGGGTTATATCTATAAAAATACAATGTATCACGAATTTACTCCTGTTAAAACGTTCACTATACCTACTTCTGCTACCCGTGCGAAGCCGGGGCGGGCCACTTATATTATAAAAGGTTATGTTATATGCTTATGTTATAAAAGGAACTGTCAAACGGTACCACGGAAGAGACACTCATCCAAATCATTTTAACAAAATGCTATTGATGGTGCTTCATATATTTGCTGGGTTGCAATAGTCAATATCATCTTATTCAATTCAGAATCCACATCTTACCTCCCTGGTAGCAGCATGAGCCATCTCCAACTCCTCGCGTAGATCCATCTCCAGCTCCCGGTTGGACTCCACCAGCTGTTCGTGGACTTCTTGCAGCGCTTCCAGCTCAGACACGTCTTGTTTCAGCTGTTCCACCTGATTCAAATACCCTATGTTATTCCAGGGTCTTAAATAACGTGTCTCTATCTCTTTAAAGGCCTCGGTGGCGTAGTGGGTGCCAGCTGCCGATCATGAGCTCCCGGGTTCGATTTCCAGGTCAGGCAAAGAAATATTGTATTTTCCATTAGGAATTATCTCAATAACTGCTCGCCTTACATGGGACCAATAACATACTGGCGAAAAATGTGGGTGTGCCTACTATGGAACTGAGTCCTGGGCCCTGGGTACACCTCTGCCTACACTCCTTCGGGGAAAAAGCGTGATTGTATGTTATGTTATTGTATCTTTCCAGTAAGAATTTTCTCTATGACAGCCTGGAGTCTGGAATTGTGCCCGAGGGAAAGTGTAACACCTACTATGGGATTGAGTTGTTCCCGCGACACAAGATCGCCATCTATTGTCGAGTAGCATAATTTTTAGAGACACCAACAGTACACTGACTCAAGCCACACCCACTGTGATGACGTCAGGACCTACTTGAAATCACAGTGCACAGTTGCTTAGGCCACCTCCTCTCCGTATGTACTCTGCGGACCTGGCAACAACTACCTACCCCTTCGGGATAAAGGTGAGATATCATGTAAAGTTATTTGCCTGTAAGTGCAACCTACCTGATCTTCCAGTCCCATCTTCTTCTCAGCCAGCTGTTCCACCATCTCTTCAGCCCCAAGAGCCGCGTCCACCTGCTCTCGGAGATCAGCCACCACAGCCTCCAATTCTTCAACTCTTGAGGACAACTTCTCTTTTGTTCGAGAGAGTTCCGCTATTTCGGACTTGTATTGGTCTAAATCCTAGAAGGGAGATTGTCAAGTCTTTTACGAATGTAATCCTTCCAAATGATTAAAAAAATCGTAGGAATTTACACTTATATCGTTTATCTTTGACTTGAAAAAACTGCTCAAATATATACCAAAGAAAGATAAATATATTTTAAATTTTTATGAATTAAGCGGTCTATTCACAAGGAAGAAAAATTTCACCACGAGCGGGACTTAAGCCCGTACCTTCCGCATCAATCCGTGTGACGGCACTCTTCCATTTGAGCTACCGTGGAGGTATTAGTCATCGGCGAAGTTTTTCTATCCCACCTAACGCCTATAGGGCATAGGGGCGTGTCCTCAGATCATACAAACAAGGGAGATTTTTGGCGAGGGGGCGTGGCCCTTGGGAACGCACCAGGCACAAAACGGGCTTGATACCAAAGAAAAACTGTAAATAATGTATCCTCAGGGAAAGAACAGATAATAATTGAAAAGTATCGATTTTACTTATATCCATTGCTACTTCCTATCTCTAGTTACATATGTGTGTTTATGCGGAGCCCGTAGCTATAGGGTTGATGCACCACCCTTAGTAGTAGTAGTAGTATAACGCAGGCAGTTCTCCGCAACTCGACGACAATGCGCCTATTTTGCGTGTGGGTGGGGTGTGATTCTTCACTCGAGCCACCCTAGCTCTCCGAAGAATTTCAGCAGCCCTTTCAGGTTGCTGACAATCTCGGTGAGCGACCTCGGAGTTCCGAGGTACTGTGCCCGGTATGCTGCTACTCCTGTACACTCGAGAAGGACATGAGCAGCTGTCTCCTCCGCTTCCATGCACGCTCGGCATAGAGGGCTGTCTGTAACACCTAAAACATATAGATGTTTGTTAAAAAGTCCGTGACCTGTAATGGCGCCTGTGACCGTTCGAAGATGGGGCTTACTCAGGTGTAAGAGCGCCTTTGTGAGCCGATAGTTTATTTCTGGAAGCGCCAGTTTCGTCTGTCTGCACTCATTGTGATTTCCCCAGTAAGTGGAATGTTTGCTACGGGTTTGTTGTATTAGGAGACTGCGGATTTGAGTGAAAGGTATCGGGACTATTGGTTCCGGTCCTACCGCCTCCATATCCGAGCCTCTCCGGGCCAGCTCGTCCGCTGCATCATTGCCTCGAGAGCCGCTGTGTCCCTTGATCCATTGAAGGGTAATACTATTGTTTAAACTTACCTCCGAGAGTTTCTGATGGTGTCCTATTGATTCGCATAATTTCTTTTGTCATAAAATTTTTCCGCATACATCATTTGTCATAACCTCCTCTAGTCATAATATTGGAAATACATATTTTTTTGTAGTAATACTGATAAATTGTCCTAAAATTTAATTGCTATAATATTTTTGTGTATAATAGTTTTTATTCCTATTGTTAGTTGTCATAATGGTTGTTATGTATAATTTTATAGTTAATAATGGTGTATGTCCTAATTTTCATTGTTCATAATTGTTATTGTATATAATCGGTAGTGAACGTATTTTTGCAAGTGAGGAATATTGTAGTGTTGTATTGCATTTATAGGTAGGAGTAGGATCTCGTCGTAACTCACATACCCAATAATATTTTTTTTATTTACTGGATTTTTTTCATATGTAAATCCACTGATATTTAATTTGTGGCTCCTCTTTCTGTTGTAAATATTTTGCACTCGTTTTCCATTGTAATTATAATTTCAAAATTAGTTTAAGCACTTTGTTCCAAATATTAACACTAAAATTTTACTTAGTGTTATTTTTATAATAATAACCTTCTTTTTTATTCATAATCAGTAATAGCGCCTTACTATAATATTTTTTTATAGGAATGTGATATATCAACAGTTTGCTATATAGAAAAGATGTTAAACTACGTTAATGAGTTAAGAATATTCAAAATTCTATTGGTTTGGTTAGGTTAGGTTAGGTTTAATTTATATTTATGACAAAGTTAACATTCGAACAATATATGATTATGGCACGTAATTTTAGTGATATCAATAGTTAGGACATGTTAGGATTATGGCATAAAATAATATGGTTATCAATGCTTAGGACATATAATGTTATAGGTTTCAAATGTTAGGACAATTAAAATTATAACAAGTTATAATAGGAGTATTGACGTTATGACTGGTGATCATTAGCTATTACATATATTATGGCTTAAAATTTTATGAGTTGTAAAATTATGGCTAAAAATAGTATGCGAATGAATAGGGAACCGTTTCTGATGGCAGTTGTATATTAAACCTGTACTCATGCTGTGGCTAGTTAAGGCTTGTAATACCGCCATGCTGTCGGATAGTATTCTTATAGATTGATTTGTTACTTTCCTGTCAGCAATGGCGTGTGTTGCTAGAATAATCCCCATACATTCCGCTTGAAATACGGTGTTGTGGATTCCTAGGGGTACCGAGATTCTGATGTTTAAGTCTTCTGAGAAGACACCCGTACCTGTACCTGATTTTGTTTTCGAACCGTCTGTGAAAATCCTGATCTCCCTTGGGTTCCAGTCCTTCGTACGATTCAAGGTCCTCCATTAATTGGATTTTGTATTTTTTGTCGAAGACAAATTGTTTTGGGATTTTGTCGCTTACCGCCATCGTTACAGGTATCTCCTCGTACACCTCCTTTAGTATACCTGTGTGAAGCGTCCCGTTCTCTGACAATAGGTTCAGTGTTTTTAGGCGGATCGCTGCCATTGCAGCTTCTTGTCTTACATACAGATGCAGCGGTTCAAGCGATAGCATGACCTCCATCGCTGCGGTGGGGGTAGTCCTCATGCCTCCGGTGGCTGCTAAGCATGCCAGTCGCTGGAATTTCTGTAGTTTGTTTATTTTCGTCGTTTGATTTGTCTTGTTCCACCATGCTATTGCTCCATAGCATAGGGTGGGTCTTATTACCATTTTGTATAGCCACAGTACGATTTTCGGGTTTAGCCCCCATCTTTTTCCTATCATCCTGCGGCACTGCCAGAATATGATTCCAGCTTTGTCTATTTTTTTCTCCAAGTGACTGTTCCAGGTCAATTTCCTGTCCAATATCACTCCCAAGTACTTTACTTCCTCGGATAGATGGAGCTCTGTGCTAAAAAGCTTTGGCATTCTGTAGTTACCTAGAAGCCGTTTCCATGTGAACATTATAACCGTCTCGGTCTTGCTCGGGTTTACTAATAGGTCGTAGTCCTTACACCAGCGTTCTACTATGCGTAGAGCCGCTTGGGTGAGGTCGCAAACTACATTCGCAGATCGTCCTTGTATAAGGATGGCCAAGTCGTCCGCGTATCCTATTGTATAAAAGTGCTGTCCATTGAGTTTGGTAATGAGGTCGTTTATTACCAAATTCCATAGAAGAGGCGAAAGAACCCCACCTTGTGGACATCCTTTCGCAACTAGTGCGGATTCTGAGTCACTCGATATTCGCACTATTCTCTTGCTAAGCATGTTCTTGATCCAGTTCGACATTACAGGATCAACTCTGTGTCTATCCAAAGCTGCCCCTATGCTATTGAAGGTGGTTTTATCAAAAGCACCTTCAATGTCGATGAAGGTACCTAGGCAGATTTGTTTGTTCTTTATAGCTTCTTCGATCTTGCCTACCACTAAGTGTAGAGCCGATTCTGTCGATTTCCCCGAGCTATATGCGTGTTGGTTTGGGTGCATGGGTATGTCTTTTAACACTCTGTCTCTCAGTACTCTCTCACACAGTCTCTCCAGGGTCTTGAGCAAGAACGAGGTTAAACTGATGGGTCTGAATGACTTGGCGTTTGTGTAATCGCTTTTTCCCGGTTTAGGTAGGAAAATTACTTTAACTTCCCTCCAACCTTTAGGCATGTACCCATGCGCTAGGCAAGATGTTAGAATGGGTTTGAGTTTATATATGATGGTATTTCCTCCCCACTGTAAGAGTGCGGGTATAATACCATCTAGTCCTGCTGCTTTGTACGGTTGGAAGCTGTTTATTGCCCATTTTAACCTTTCCTCTGTCACCACCTCCTGGGCGTATTGCCAATTCCTATTTGTTATTGTGTTCTCTCTATCTTGCCAGCTTACTTCTTGAACAAATTTGCATCCTGGAAAGTGTGTCTCCAGGAGCAAGTGCTCGTTTTCTGCTGTAGATTTTGTGTATGTGCCATCTTGCTTGCGGAGGGATCCCAGACCAATCTGTTGTCTGTTGAGTATCTTCCTGAGTATCTTGTTGAGAACAGATAATAATTGAAAAGTATCGATTTTACTTATATCCATTGCTACTTCCTATCTCTAGTTACATATGTGTGTTTATGCGGAGCCCGTAGCTATAGGGTTGATGCACCACCCTTTTATGCATGTGTACAATCAATAAGGTCTTTGGTGTGCCTGCAAGTTCTTAGTTCTTAGTGTGCGTGAGAAATATGAACATGAGTGCCGTACTCATTGTTTTTGTTTTTGTGTTAGTGTAATTGGTGGGAGAAATGTGGAGACATCGGGACACGAACAATTTGGTGGAATAGCCAAATCTCCCTTGTTTGTATGATCTGAGGGCGTGTCTGTAGGTGCAGTTCGCATTCTATTACTTTTATACAAAAAACATGATTTGTCTAGAGGATATCTTGAGGAATCGAGAAAGTTCTGCTATCATCATCATCATCATCATCATCAGCCGGAAGACTTCCACTGCTGAACATAAGTCTCCCCCATAGAACGCCATATTTAAATCATGGTTTTAATCATAGTATATCAATCTTATATTGGTCTGAGGCGTGTTACACGATAGGTTTTCCTGACAGTTTTGCCACAATCCGTATTATTGATAGTTAACTTATCGTCTAATGATTATTGACGTCAATCAAGGAAGAAATTAGCGTTCATCACTATCACTCATAATTGATGGTTTTTGATTGACGCGTAACCTATAGTATAACGGACGCCGAAGTCTTATAGATTGGAGGTAAATTAGACTCATTCAAATAAAGTGCTGCATCTTCTGCATATTATGTTGTTTATGTTTTGGGCCCATAACCTTCTACGTTTTCAACATGGACGCTGCAATACTAATGTCATCAGCATCCGAAAGACTTTCACTGCTGAACATGGGTCTTCCCATAGAATGCCATAAACTATTCATATGGGGGGACTTTGCTGTAATCAGCACTCTTATTGTGCGGCTGGTGATCGCAGAAGTTGGAACACTTGGTGCCGTGGAGTGCTGCTGCCCTCTTTCCGAATATGTCCCTCTGCCGGGTCTGACAGCTCGCACAGGATGAGAAAGGGGGTGGCCCTATCATATAGCCGGGAACCACACGGCCAATACTAAGAGTATCAAGTGCCCACTAACCTTCTGCAACTTCTGCATATGATGTTTATCGTGCGCCGTGAGATCTCGCAGCCGGACCAGGGTGTCCCTGAGCCGTACGTTCTGCTGCTCCAGCTGCCTCATCTCGTAGCCGGTGGCGCCCGCGTTGGCTGCGTACGGGTGTTCTATCACGCGCACAGTCCGGTTATGTTGTGGTCATGCAGGGTCTCCGTGCGTTTGTCGGGTGGTTTAGGGGCGTTTTTTACGGATAACTCTCGCAGGGAGTCGCAGGGATCTCTTGGGAGTTTCAAAAAACTCGTGCTAGAGCCCATAGTCGTTCAAAGATCACTGACATGATCTAAAGACTTTCGTCAGGGTGTAATATTGGTGAATTTCGAAAGGTAGGTTTTACGAGTAAGTTGACATAGAATTTTAAATCCATAAAAGAATTTTCTGATTGAATTTTGGGGAGGATGTAATAAAAATGATCTTCCAATCTGATATAAATTGAATCTGTGATTCAATTTGACATATTGGGTGTTTTGGAATAAGTATAGGAAAATTCCGAAATATAACTTTATAGATTACTGATACCCATTATGTGGTAGAAGACGGCATCATCTTAAGTCTGGTCCAACCCCAAATTCTTTGGAAAGTAAGTCATTTACATTATAAAGAGATGGGTATGACAATATTGTCCAAAGTGAGTCCAAAGTGGCGAACGAAAACAGCCGCGGTAGCACAGTGAGCAGGGAAAACGAAGTCCCAGGGGGTCAGAACGAGACAGCAGATATGATTTGTTCGGGTGCAAATGAGAGAACGCGGAATACTAGTTATTCCCGTGCCATGCTAGGCGGGCAGGAAAGGATAACGTCAAATGACAAAAGAACACGAAAGAAAAAGATGGTTTTGATGGGATTGTCATTAATAATTGACCTCTATTAATTAAATTCTTCTTTAAGGCTCGCGCAGACTACAACCGCAACGGACCGCCCTAATGTGCGCGAGCCTTTACTGTACAATTTAAATGTCTTAATTTCCCTAGAACCACATTTTTTTTTAAATAGATTTTTTTTTCAATAAGTGTTATTTTTGACAATTTTAGTAAAGGAATATGAGTCAGTCTGGAGACCTTAACAAAAACATTAAAAAACACAAACACACATGCTATAAAAATTACAAAGACTTAACACATTCACCGATCATACAATTTGTATGTAATTTTCTATGTTCAATTTTGTCTTATTCAAAAATATACTCGTACTTTGTTTTCTTTTGATTAAATAATCTGTAAATACAGATCTCCGCGCGCGTGTTGGCCAGTGTCATGGTCAGTGTTGTATAGAAAGAAAGTTAACTAGTTTTTATCAGCTTTTGGAAGCTTGATTTAATATGGTGTATGGTTTAATATGGTAATGTAATTATGGTATTTGAATTTATACTCTAACAGAACAGGTCCAATTACACTGCTCGAGTCAATTCATATGGGTTATGTGGACAACCCGTATTGTCAGTTTCAGGTCGGCAAGATTCCTCCAAGGCTTCCGACATGAACTAACGACTGCCCCTACATACCTTATAGGAAACTATAGGGACCTACAGTTTAACGAGCCATCCGAAACACGGTAGCGTCCATGCGAAAAGTCCACATGGTGAGTATATACGAGTAGTATTGCATATACGTTTGCTAATTTTCAGGCAAAATTATATAAAAAAAACAATAGCGATAGTTTTTTTTTTCTATTTCGAAGCAGTGAATGTGCCAAGGTCATGCTTTAGCTAGACAAAAAACAATAAAAAAAATATTATATATTGTATAGACATAATTATGATGCCACTAAATAAAACAATAAACGAAACTAAATAAGTGAAAATATAGTATGATATATTAAATAAAAAATATATTTATACGTACACTATTAAGCTGTGCAAACTTTTCTATAAATAAATAAATAACAATCTCTATCATCTTCTATCTCTATCGCACTCTAGTATTGTCGGCACATCACGTCTTCTTCCAGCCGGAAGACGTCCACTGCCGAACATAGGCCTCCTCCATAGAACTCCATAACATATTCATATGGGGGTAAGTATACAACGTTTAAAAAAGTGTAGATTACTACACCTTAAGGGGGGTGCCAGTCCGAGGTCTCCATTCGAGAACTTTACAGACCCATCGGCCATCAGTTCTTCGCGCTATGTGGCCTGGCCATTGACACCATTATGTATGGGCAATCGAATTTTTTTTATGAATTTCGCAATTGAGTATTTAAAAAAAAAGTTTCTTTTTTTAATATATTTTAAAAGTTTAATGAAAATTATGTATCATCCGATTCAAAAATCACATTAAAAATATATTTTTCAATTAATTATAAGCAATTCAGAATTGATGAAATTCCAATAAGAGTCACATGACCACGAACGCGCTACGAGTGGTCGCCATGATTGTGACGTCATTATGTTATAGTTATGTATGGTACTTTATAACATTGTGATGTCACTACAGGTCACGAGCTCGTTCGGGTACTATCGGCGTGTTTTCGGTACTGGATTAAAAAAGTTATTTTAAATTTGATATAACTTTGTAATTATAGCGAATAAATACAAAACTAAAAATAGTTTTGGTTAGGAAACTTATATATGATCTGTCCATTAATGCCAAAAAAAAATTCAAATACTCAATTCTTCCTTTTACAAGTTTTTCAGGTTGACGGGAAGATGATGCGATGCACCCACATAAGTATAACAACACCTTTTTTTGTAAAACTTCTTTCAATTCAGTCTATGATCAGTCATTCCACTTTTAACCATCTTAATAGTTATTTAAGCCACATGACTAATTCATCCTTTAGCATAAAACAAATATAAATAATACATAATATAAAGCATAATTATAAGGCAACGTAAAAGTAGAATGTTGGACTGTGTGCGCGCAGTGCTAGTCTTTGTATAAGTTAGTCTAATACATACATTCACGCCTTTTTCCTGAAGGGGTAGGCAGAGGTGTACCCAGGACTTAGTCCCATAGTAGATACACCCACATTTCGCCAGTATGTTATTGGTCCCATGTAATAGGGGGCGAGCCTATTGCCATCTACCGGACACAGTTTCAGACTCCAGGCAGTAATTGAGATAATTCCTAATGGAAAAATCCAATATTTAACACTGCCTGACCTGGGGATCGAACCCGGGACCTCTTAATTGGCAGTCGAGCATGCGCCCTCTACGCCACCGAGGTAGTCTAATAAACAGAGCGAATACGGAGAAGAGGCGGCCTAAGCAACTGTGCACTGTGATTTCAACTAGGTCCTGACGTCATCACAGTGGGCGTGGCCTGAGTCAATCTACTGTCGACGTCTCTAAAAGTTAATCTACTCGACAATAGATGGCGATCTTGTATCGAACTAAAAATATATCAAAGGTACGTAGAGATCAGTATTTAATATTAAATTTAATAATCATTCGTTCTAAAATGTATTCTACTGTCATTCCTTAAGACTTTTAGTCGCCAAAGTAATATATTTTTGTAGTTTTTTATAATAATTTTGTAAACAAGCCGCCATCTAGTGTGAGTTAGTTAAACTACTTAGCAAGGTCGATAAAGAACGAAGCATGCATGTTTTGCTATTGACCGGTAGATGGAAAATGTAGAAGTCGGCGAGATTTGAGATCTACCCCCTCATTTTTAATAGGAAAATCTTACTACAACACCTTATCTCCGCATTTGCTCTGTGGTCTAACATCATTATGAATGTGTGAGATGACTACGGTCTTCAAAGAACCCTCTGCAACAGCTGCCGACTTCACACCTCCTCCCTCAATAGTTTTTTAGATTCTTTTTTTATCTAATCTTGTTTTAGTTAAGTAAATAATTTTTTTAATTTTAATTTTATTTTTTTGTTATATCTACCTAGGTAGGCCTTAGGTAGGTACCTTCATTTGTAAGTTACGAATACCGTAACGTTACATTTTATATATATATTACACTAGGATCTAGAAGTCTATACCGTTTGAGCGTAGTATAGTACGGTCGTTTTATCTTGGCGAGTTTAAACATAGGCTCTGCGAACTTTAGTGATTAGTGTATGTAAACTAGCTATCAATTCTTTTTTTTTTTATGATAGTGAGTGACAAGCCGAGTGACGAATCTCGTCATGCCCAGTAATATTGCTAGTAATATTAGTATTGCCCTTCAGACAGGAGCACAGTAATGTTTGCACATTACTGCTTGGCGGATGAATAACTGGCAAAGGTGTGGCACTTCCCCAGACGGCCTGCAAAAGAGGCTTACCACTACAAGTTTTAACGGGAAGAGGTAACAAACATACACAAGCAAATTTTCGCATTTATTATATTAGTGTTATTATTTTGGGTATAATTGCAAGTTAAGGGCACACAATTCTTACCATCGGGCGAGTTGGCCCCACGTCTCGTTTCTTTGGCATAAAAAATTAAGTCAATAATATAATTATAATAAAATAACCCCACTTATATACCTACTTAGCATCTTTATATTTCATGTAAGTACTTATTTCTCAAACTATTTTCCAATTATTAAAGTTTATCATAACTTTTGTCATAATTTTTTTTAAAGTAAGGATCGATCCAAAATGCGGTAAAAAGCGGTTTTCTCTAATCAAATATGTTTTACATAACATAACATACAATCACGCCATACAATTAATTACCGCCACGGTGGATAGTGGGCGCAAGCTCGACTGCCGATTATGAGGTCCCGGATTCGATCCCCAGGTCAGACAAAGTGTTCAATATTGGATTTTTCCATAAGGAATTATCTTAAGAGCGTACGCGGCCTTCTAGGAATTTGACACAATCCTATGAAAAACTTACCAAATCGATGTTTTGTTTTCTCCTGTTTCCTCCGAATATAATAAACCCATTCTATAAATTTACATTCTGATATTTTTATAGTGAAGTAACCTATGTCCCGGTCATTTTAATTTTTCTTATATACCCTTGGATTTTTCATAGTGAACTTCCAAAAATCCCAGTTTTACTGGCGTCATTGGACGTTCACTACAAAAAAATGTAGAGTTTATAAACAAAAATAAAATGATAGGGACATACTTTACTTCAACTTTAAAATATCAGGATATAAATATATCAAATAGGTTTACTGTATTCGGAGGAAACAGGGAAATACAAAACATCGATTTAGTCAATTTTCCACAGGATTGTGTCAAACTGCTAAGAGGTCCTGTATACTGTCAAGGAGCAATCATATTTTTTATTGTTTTTAAATGAATAAAATGTTTATCTATAAGATATATAATGATACATACGTATATTCCCGCCGGCTTCCATCTCAGCTCGCATTAATTGCAAATCAAGCGTCGCCTCTTCGAGCTTCTCGCGACACTGTTCCAACTCTAACTGCAGTGCTTCTGCCCTGTGAAATAAGGTTTTAATTCATTGATTCCCATAAGCATCATGATTGCCCATATCAGACACAGTGCCTGTTGGAAATAGTAATATAACGAAACGTATATGTATATTTGATATATATAGTCATGAAACGGAACGTACCTAGTCTTACGTCAAACGTCAAATGTGTCATCCGTCACTTATGCCTATATGTCAAAGATCATATTTGCTATCTCTCTCTTGCATCGCCGCCATTCTGTTGTACACTGTCTTACGTTTCTCACTATACTAAATTCGAGTAATTCTTTGTATTTCTGTCAATCAGCACCCTATTTAATAGTGCCACCCAGTTTTTTAAAATTCTAACTGCACTGCGCCTGTCACCCTGAGATATGAGTTGTTGAATCTCATCATGCCCAGTAATTTCGCTGGTAACATTGCCCTTTATACCGGAACACAGCAATGTTTGCATATTACTGCTTGGCGGATGAATAACTGGCAAAGGTGTAGTACTTCCCCAGGCGGGCCCCTGCTAAAGAGGCCTACCACTACAAGTCGAGCTGTGACTCGGTGATTCAAACATACATGATCTGTATAATTGAGCTGGTTCAGAGCTGAGTTACCCACGCCTACTCCGGCTACTTGTAGCTTCAGCGGAGTGTCTCAGGCCTGATAAAATTTACCTCTCCTCGGCCATTTCTTTATCAAGCGCTGCCATTTCAGCCGCTTCCGAGAGCTCGGCCGTTTCTTCAGTATGAGCATCTAGCGCTTCCTGCGCTTCACGAACCTAAAAACAATAACAAATTTAACAATATGGGACATCTTCCACACACGGTCATCTGGTCCCAAACTAGGCTAGAAGCCTGTACTATGGTAACCAGATGACTGATATACATACTTATATTAGCATAAAACACCCGGACACAGATCAAACAGACATGTTCATGTACACAAAAGTTTGACCTGGCCGGGGATCGAACCCGGGGCCTGCGGCACAGAAAGCAGAGTTGCTACCATCTGGGCCAACGAGGCTGTCCAACGGAATACTTTATCTATATATGTTCGATCCCCAGGTCAGGCAGTGTTGAATATTGGATTTTTCCATTAGGAATTATCTCAATAACTGCCTGGAGTCTGGAACTGTGCCCGGTAGATGGCAATAGGCTCGCCCCCTATTACATGGGACCAATAACATACTGGCGAAATGTGGATGTATCTACTGTGGGACTGAGTCCTGGGTACACCTCTGCCTACCCCTTCGGGAAAAAGGCGTGAATGTATGTTATGTTATGTTGTGGAATACTTTATTGCATACTTCGTGCCCCGCGGTTTCACCCGCGTAGTCCTCGTTCCCGTGGGAATATCTGGATAAAAAGTACTTTTTATGTTATTCCAGGGTCTTAACTATCTTTATACCGAATTTCAGCCCAATCAGTTCAGTAGTTTTGGCGTTAAAGAGTAACAAACATCCATCCATCAATCCTCACGAACTTTCGTATTTATTATAAACATATCATACATTCACGCCTTCTTCCGGAAGGCTTAGGCAGAGGTGTACCCAGGACTCAGTCACATAGTAGATACACCCACATTTCGCCAGTATGTTAATGGTCCCATGTAATAGGGGGCGAGCCTATTGCCATCTACCGGGCACAGTTCCAGACTCCAGGCAATTATTGAGATAATTTCTAATGGAAAAATCCAATATTCAACACTGGCAAAGTGTCATGTCTTTCTGAGACTCATTTAAATAAATATATATTCGTTGAGTTTGAGTTCATGCAAAGGACTCAAATTAATATTCCCTTACCTCCTGTTTAGCCCTCTGCAAGTCCCTCTGGAGCTGCGCCTGCGATTCCATAATCTTGACCTTGAACTCGTTGGCTTGGTCCAGCTGCAGTTTGACTCTCTCTAGCTCTCTAAGCTTCTCCCTCTCTTCTGCACGACGTATGCGGATTGTTTCCAACTTCTCTTTCAGGTCTTCTACTTCTGCCTTCAGTGATGTTATCTGTTGATTAGTGATGGTAATTAATGCGATTTCACAATAATTTCATAAGCAAGCGAATTAACGAGTCTTAGCATGGTAATTGCTATTGCTATGCTATTTCTTAAGACGATAATTCGCACTTCGCACTTAACACCGCCCTGCTATTAATTTAAACAAATTAAATAAACACACACGTTTATTCAATATACGATCCTAACTACAAGGAAATAAAGATAATAATTTCTTAACGCGCCTACCAAATTGCTAATAATTTCACTTAAGCGATGAATTCGCTTCATTCGCATTCACAGAATTTCGCAACTTCATTTATTTTGGTAAATGCTAATTAAGCATTCTTATGCTAACAATGAATGCTAATGCTAATTACCCCATCACTACTGTTGATAAAACAATAACATATACATAACATACAACCACGTAAATTAGACAAAAATTAGTTTGAAAATCCAACGGGTCGAGTGAAATTAAACCGTTTAAAACATTGATTTAATGAAAAGGTAGATATAGGGTACGTTCTCCCAGCGCTTACTCAACAACTGGCACGTGCAATTTGCTCAGTGTGAAGTTTGCACAGTGACATATTATGAACAACAAAGATAGAAAGACGTACCTAAGACCAAAGTGCGACCGAGACAACAATATTATTAGGCTCGTACGACTTTACTTTACTGACGAACGTGGACCTAATAATAATATGGGACAAATAATATATATGGGACAAGTTCCACACACGGTCATCTGGTCCCAAACTAGGCTAGAAGCCTGTACTATGGTAACCAGATGACTGATATACGTACTTATATACGCTTATAACACACAGACACAGATCCAACAGACATGTTCATGCACACAAATGTTTGATCTGGCTGTGGATCGAACCCGGAACCTGCGGCACAGAAAGCAGAGTTACTACCATCTGGGCCAACGAGGCTGTCATTTATTATTAATATAAAAAATATATATTAAAATCATTATTACAATTTCAAAGAATAACAAATAGGGTACTTAAATACAAACAGTAATGTGATAACCCTGGTGGGGCAAAAGCCACCAGGTTTTTCATGTCGCGGAATCCGCCCCACCGAGTCGATTTAGTGGGGCATATTCCGCGACATAATTTTAAGCATTCCACTATGCCCCACCTGTGGGGCGGCTTGGTGGGGCATAGTGGAACAATCCCTTATATCCCGATATTCCCACGGGAACGAAGACTAGGCGGGTGAAACCGCAGCGTACAGCTAGTATATAATACTAATTATTACCTCTTGCTGCGCCTGCATGTTAGCCAGTTTCTCCTCGACCGAGGACGGCGTCGGTTGCGGTGACGTCAGACTTTGCCCCGGAGTGTACTGAGGTGTTAGTGTCTCTACGAAACCAGTCTGAAAGGAATGATAAAGTGAAGATTCTTAATGTTCTGCATAACGAGTAATTATTCTATTATTTTATTTTATAGTAACTCTACAGTTTAGTCACAGAACAGATAATAATACTACGTATAGAATGGACACTGTCATCCGCCCACCAATCGGGCATCGGGCCTTCCTCACCCCGCGAACGAGATTGAACTCTCCACGAGTCCCGCTTCTATGGGAAATCACCTCACGCACACTCTTGCACGTGTAAAAACACCATGTGTGCAGTGTCTGTGTAGTAGGTAGTTATATTGTGACTGGTTTGGAGTTGAGTCGAGTGTCCGGTGTGTGGTTTAGGTCTGAACGGCGACGGCCCTTTTGCAGAGGGCCAAACAAATGGTTGTCACTCGGCTTGAGATAAACCGCGTTGCGCGTTTTAAGAAAATAGTAACGTAGTATACCACACAACCACGCATTTTTCGCCAAGGGATAGGCAGATGTGTACCCAGAACTCAGCCCCATAGTAGTACACCCACATTTCGCCAGTATGTTATTGGTCCCATGTAATAGGGGGCGAGCCTATTGTCATCTACCGGGCACAGTTCCAGACTCCAGGCAGTTATTGAGATAATTCCTATTGGAAAAATCCAATATTTAACACTGCTTGACCTGGGTATCGAACCCAGGACCTCATGATCGGCAGTCGAGCGTGTGAACACTACGCCACCGAGGCAGTCTTTAAGAAAATATTGGCAACCTGAAACTCTGACAATTTTCCAAATAATTCATATGAATTGAATCGACCTGTCAAAAAAATGTATTCATATAGCTCACAATTTAACACTTTTGTATGACAATGAAGATAAACAGTAATGAGTCTACCGTGCGATCGGAAAGATACCTCTACAAGAAGAACGCACAAGAAACTTGTAGGGCTTAATTTTTTCAACTGATAGTTTTACAATATTTGGTTTGGTTACACTCGTTTGCTAGTGTCGGTGCCGCGTGGTGCTATGCAGAAGTTTCCAGGCATGTTTGTCCTCTATGTACTGATTGACTTTATAATAAGCCTTCTTTTGTAAAGTAGATTTTATTTATTACTACCATCAATAGATTTCACAGCGCACGCAAATTAATAAATATGATAATTAATTACGTGACACCTTGGTTCACAATATTGCAGTTTTCTAACGGATGCCTAATTATTTTTAAAATCTCATATAGCCTATGGCACTCACACTGAATTAAGCTTTCCATAAGTGAAATAATTTTTCAAATCGGTCCAGTAGTTTCGGAGCCTATTCGTTACAAACAAAAAAACAAAGTTTCTCTCTTTATAATGTTAGTATAGATTACGATACTGACCTCCACAAACGAAGCTCGTTTGGTTAACTGCGGCGATGCGGCGCGTTCGGTAGTCGGCGACGCGTGCGACAACAACGACTGGCGACTGCTGCCTAGCGACGTGCGCGAGCTGGAAGACGACCCGACGGGACATATTTATATAACCGTTTGTTACTTGTGACGTTGCGTTAATACAAAACATGACACATGATATCGCCAATAGTAAAGCGAGGTGCGCGGAAGTTCGGCTGGTTTTTATTATATACAAAATTTTCTTAAATTTTCATACATGAACTTAGAAAAATGGCGGGCAGAGTCTTCTAAACCAAAGAGTGAAATACCATAGTAAGCCAGATGGCTAATGCATTCATGCGCAAACATTTACTGACCATGAAACCAGAAAAAGACCTAGGCCTACCTTTCATGAACAAGTTGAAGTTATCTTAAGGAAAGGCCAGGTCAAAAGTACCAACAACCGACGAGCATGCATGAAGAATGTGATGAAAGTGGAAGAAGCGAAAGTTGTATGTCAGGATCGTAGCGAGTGGAAAGAAATAGTCTCTGCCTACCCCAACGGGAACATGGCTTGACTGTATGTCAGAAAAAAGGTTTTTTTTATGATAGTGACTGACAAGACTGACAGTGCTTTAAAATTCAAAATTCTGCGCGGCACTGCACTGTGCCTGTCACCCTGAGATATTAATTGATGAAACTCTTCATGCCCAGTAATTTCGCTGGTAACATTGCCCTTCAGACCGGAACACAGTAATGTTTGCACATTACTGCTTGGCGGATGAATAACTGGCAAAGGTGTGGTACTTCCCCAGGCGGCCCCCTACAAGAGGCCTACCACTACAAAATAAAAGGTGTGATTATGTGCGTGCACTGTGCAAACAAACAAGGATCAGCTTAAGTGGTTACTGATTCTCGAGAGAGAAAAATCTGGAGCTTCACTTCCTGTTTTAGATGACTCCGTCCGCCTGTTTTCATGTATTGTATTAATCTTTGAATATAATACAGATTTCTGCCTTCAAACATGACAGTTCATGACATGAACATCATGTCATATCATTGAATTTACTGAGAAGCGAAAATTGTGTCCGAAATTAACGCAACGTCAATGGCACGCTTTATACAAAGCAATTTTTTCTACGGTCAAGCGTATGCCTCTAATATATAGTGACTTATAGGACAACGAACCAAGCTGTTCAGTGCATATGCACTAAATAATACGCTAGACAAGGACAGAGTGCTTCAGCTACGAAATTGTATGTAACTTTGCGGCCACATATTGGCCAATGTGAATATAATGGATCGTTACTTGAACTCAATATTATGTCCAAGTTCATGTGAACTCAAGTAAGTAAGTGGTATATTGGCACCAAATTATGTTAATATTGATGGCAAAGTTTTACAATGTGTGGCCGTCGTATAAAGCTGGAAATAGACTACCCGACACGGCTGAAGGACGCTTATAAGCTTTGACCTAAGGCGATTATCCCACTACAACGCGATCCGTCGCGGAGCGCAGATTTGAACATAGTATGCAAGTACTTTAACATCATTTCTTTATTTTCGAAAAGGTTATTCAAAAGTTGGATTCTTTATACACTTTTAATAAAAACGTACATCATGAACGTGATATTAGTATTACCACCAGTGATTTAAAGAAAAGGGTAGGTATAGGGTACGTTCTCCCAGCGCTTACTCAACAACTGGCATGTGTTTCTCAGTGTGCAGTTTGCACTGTGCAACAAAGATAGAAAGACGTACCAAAGACCGAAGTGCGAACGAGACAACAATATTAGTCGCTAGTACAACCCCACTTTACTAACGTACGTGGACGTAATGGGAACTTATTTGAGCTTTCCATTTTCTAGAAGCGACCTTTTCTTTAAACCAATGATTAGCACAGAGTAATTTTGGCACTATACACAGCCACAGCATCAACAGACGACCATCTTCATTCTCGTATAGAAAACACGCTTAGGACAACCCACTGACAACGACAACGCGCACCGCGGCGGGACGCAGTGGGTTGTCCTAAGCGTTATTTCAATGTAAATTGAGGTACTTGCATACAATATTAAAATCTGCGGCCCCGCGCTCGTCGATGTTTTCTTTTGTATAGAATGGCGACCCCCTTAACCATTAACCATCTGGTTTGGGTTTCGCGTCCTGTGTTCAGTGAACAAAAACAAAAAGCAATAAACTGTAAGGTGGTGATAATAAATAAAATATATTCATTGTATGGATACACAAAAATATATATATGTAAAAGATGATATGTTAAGACAATATAATATTATGTAAAAATATATTAAGTCGCTTGGCATGGTATGCATATGACACAAGGATGTAAAAAAAATTTTAATAAGACGGTGCGTGCTGAAAAACAGCGCTGTGCACGGTTAGCCGAACGCAGCACATGCTGAGCACAAGCCAATTGCTACAACCAGTATGTTCTAAAAGATTGTAATATCGTATTAAGGTTGAGTAATAAACAAATTTTTCTTTCTTTCTTTCTTTCTTTTCTTTCAATGATAGCCGTGACTGTGACAAAGCTGGCAGCAAATCCTATAGTGTAGTGGCCGCCTAAGGCTGCCTTTCCAACTGTGCAAATTTAACCTAACTTCACCCATACTTTGGTCAAAGAATACCGACATGAGCCCCCAGCCTGCGACTAGCACTAGGCAACGAGGCATTAACGCCCGTATTTACGGACACATTTGACGCGTTTACACACGTTGTTTCCTAGAAGTAGGCTATTGCGCGCGAGCGATTGGATGGAGTGACGGGGGTCTGCTTCGGTCAAAAGCATATTTGATATAAAACTATCAAACGAATATACAACTTTAAGGTGCGTACATAATAACATGACTACAATAAAAGCATAAAACAATTTTACAATTTTGTTTGCAAATAAGGGGTTTGTATCCACGGATTTCGCGATCAGATTGAATTGGATAACGGCCAGTTACTACTGATAACGTTATCCGTTTCCGCTTGAAAAATAAATTGTTACTTTACCCGCCGATCTCGATATCCGTTGCTACAAAAACAAGCATAGGTGTACAGTGAACGTTCGCGTCACGGTTTAAAAGCGCTCGGCAAAAGTGGAGGGGGACTTTGCGCAGGTGTATTGGTCTAAAAAGTCCTAACAGATCTAAAAATCGATTTCTGCGCATTCAAGATCAGCGCTATTAAACCGTGACGCGACCTGTAATAATATGCTAAAATGTACTAAATCCACAAACAGTAGTAATAAAGGAAGACACTGCGCTCTAAAAACAATACTATGGTCGAGCCCAATAATACTAAACGAATTGAACAAAAAGATGTAGTAATAAATCATGATTGATTAAAAAAATTGACCTAATTTAACAAGGGGTTTTATGAACTGTGTGCTAAGCAGTCGCCCGAATAACACCTTAAGGTATCGTCCTAATAGAAGGCAACTACGCGATCATCGCATTTTGGCGTCCATAGAAATCTCAATAACAAGGTACTAGAAGTCACATACCCGCGTGACCTTATTGCCGCAGAATGTTCATGGTCACTGGTCACCTGTTCTCCTACGTTTTTATATATATAATAATTAATCACGGTGCAGAATTATTTACGAAGCGCTGTTTAGTTCTGCGTTTGAATATAATACGCTTATGTATAGCTTGACAGAAAAGAGAAGAAAATAATGTTACGCCCCTGCCATTTTCAACTATAAAAACAATTAATTCAAAACTTACACTTTAAATTAGTTCCAGTTCTACTCTTTTCTGTCGAGCTATACCTAGCACTGACAGGAAAGGTAACGACAAGCATTCTGTATGTAATTAGTGACTTGACATTTCTATTACATCGTCATTTATGCTTCTATGGTCGCGCCAGAATAAACAGCAGTGCCCGAATGGCAGTTAAAACACCTATTCGACGTCAGTATGTCTGATCGCGAATTAGTACGAGTAAAGTTCGCGCGAAAGCGATGATCGCGTAGTATCGTTCTATTAGAAGGGTCCAAGAACTATATTATATGTTACCTCGACATCGAAAGTGTTCCCGTCTTGGTTTGGGCAGGCGATGCTTTCCGACGCACCCTTCATGTTGCAACCATCGATATAAATAGTTAGTATGTTAATCACTTAAGTGCAAAAAGAGTGATACTGAAGGCCAGGCGTGGGACACTCCGCATTATAGTTATGAAGCTACTAGAAGCTTGCGACAAGACGGTATAGTATGGGCTAGAAAGAGAGGAAAGCTAGAGATGCGCGATAGAAAGAGACAGAATTTGTAGTTGAATATAACTGTAGGTAATATTAGCATTGTGCGAGCTGAATTGCATTTTATTGCAATGCCAGATGGTATTTATATACATGAATTTTGGGAGTGTCCCTTCTATGCCTTTAGCGGTCAGTATTCTGTGGTAAGGCGTTGTTCTCACTGAGTGACTTTTCATATTGGATTGGCTTTCGATATACAACGTGTTACAAAAGCGTTTAGCGTGCGTGTGTGTACTTAAGGCGATGCATCTACGCGTCTACCTAAACATCTTCCAAAAGAAAGAATTGCGAATTTAACTCTCCATATTAATTTGCCGATCCGAATTTTGTGTGGGAAGTCAATTTTTTTTCGAGTTTCGCTTCTTGTTAAAGTTGTTCAGTTTGATGGGTGCACCCCTTTAAGAAAAAAAAATTACCACACCACTTTGTATTACGTTGTACATTCAAAGCTTTAAGAGCATATCAACCGAATTATCAAACAACGCCTTGCCAGTACACATCTCTGTATGCACAATTTTGCTACGACGGCATAATATTTTGATACTTTGAAGACATCTCGATGGTTGTCCGTTAATTTGTCCCGAAAAGATGATTCATCTTTGTAGTTAATTTTTTAAGTTATAAGTAATAAAAAATTACGCCGTCATAACAGTAAATACGTATAATAAAATTAGAATATGTATAATAGAAATTATTTTCTTAAATAAATTAAATTTTAGTTTTAACACAATAATTATGTTAATTATTAATTATTGTTATTCATAACAATATAACGTACATAATTGTGTAGTATCTACCTTCGTAGATATAGTTATTCGTGATAAATTTTAAGAATAAAAAAAGCTATTTGTATATGAATAATAAAATTATAATAAATATCATCATGCAATCTTCTAAAATGCTACCTCCACCTTTAAATGGGAGAATAAAATAAAATTGAATTTTTTAATAAACATAACAATAATGCCCATTACTAACACAAGGTAATATTGTAATACACCTATAAATAATTCTGAAACGTAATGTTTGTTCTGAAATAACACTGGGATTATTTTTTATAAAGACATATTATGCGAATTTTTATTACTCAATAACTTTTAAAGAAATTTTAAAGTTTTCTTTTTTTTATAAAACAATTTTTAACGGCTTCATTGTTTTTAATTGTACACTTATGCCGTATAAATTGTAAGCAATTGCTATTTTACATCTACAAAAACACTGAGAAATACTCAGCAAATTTATAAGGCCTTAATAATGTTATTATAAAGGTCATTATAAAAAAAATCCCATGAGTTGACACAAGAACAGTAAAGTGCACAAGGTAATAAGCGGTGCTCTACTATAATTTACTCACGTTGTGGGTCTAGACCTCTGGGCCACTGTTATACTAGCGGAAAAAGAAACACACTATGAGTTATAGTTAGATGGTAGAATACTAGAACACTGATTTATTATGAGAAAACTGGATTTTAAACAAAAAAACATGTTAAAAATGTTTGTACTTGTTTAACAACAAGAATAATCACTATAGATTATAAAATCAAACTCAAACTCAAACAGATTTATTCAAATAGGTCATAATCTGACACTTTTGCACGTCAATAAAGATAAACAGTACTGAGTCTACCGAGCGTTCGGAAAGATACCTCTACAAGAAGAACGCACAAGAAACTTGTAGGGCTTAATTTTTTCAACAGATAGTTTTACAATATTTGGTTTGGTTACATTCGTTTTCTTTAAAGGTGCCGCGAGGCGGCTATGCAGAAGTTTCCAGGCATCTTTGTCCTCTATGTACTGGTTGACTTTATAATAAGCCTTCTTTAGTAAAGTAGATTTTATATAGGTTTTGAATTTACCCTCTGAGAGCCCAGTTATCTCTTTTGGGATTTTATTATAGAAACGTACACTATTTCCTAAGAATGTCTTTTTATTTGTTTTAGATAATCTAAAGCTAGGTGCAGCTATTTTGTATTTATTTCTAGTATTAAAATTATGAAGGTCACTATTTAATTTGAATTTATGTAAATTTTTACGCACATACATGATGTTCTCATAAATGTATAAGGATGGTAGGGTCAGTATGTTTATATCTTTAAATAATTCCCTCAGGGATTCGCGTGGACGCATCTCATAGATGGCACGAATCGCACGTTTTTGTAGTATAAAGATAGTTTCTATATCTGCGGCTGACCCCCACAACAGAATCCCATAAGACATCAAGCTATGGAAATATGCAAAGTACACTAATCTCGCCGTGGCTATATCTGTTAGTTGCCTAATTTTATAAACCGCGTAAGCTGCAGAGCTTAGTTTCCCTGAGAGCTCGGTGATATGAGTGCTCCATTGCAGTTTAGAGTCTATATTTATGCCAAGGAACAAAGTTGCATTGTCAATATTGAGTTTTTCACCGTCAAGAACTATGATTGGTTCTATACTTCTGACGTTAGGCAACGAAAATTTCAAACATTTAGTCTTTTTCGCATTCAATAACAGATTGTTTGCTGTGAACCATCTGGATATACTTGCTAAAGTATTATTAACATGTACTAGTGAAGTATCCTTCCTATCAACTTTAAAAATCTTAAATGACTCACTCACTGACATGCAACGCAGAGCTTAAACTACTGATTCTAAAGACTTGAAACTTGGAATGTAGCTTCTTTTCATTATCTGGACGTGTGCTAAGAAAGGATTTTTGAAAATTCACATTCTAAGGGATCCAAAATGGGCGTCAGAGTTTTGGCATAAAACTCCCATATTTCATAATATAATTGAGAGCGGGCAAAGCCGCTGAGCTTACACTATTTTGAAATATACAGCAAATATTAAAAAAATGTTTTATCATTGTATTGGATTGTATAGGTATTTTTGTGGGCATCATAATAAGTAGTTTTTTTTTTCAGAGATACAAAATATAAAGTATCAAAATTGTCAGTCGTAGTAACAATTTTCTAACGCAATGAATGGAAGGAAACAGTTTACCTCTCATTGGTTTTCACGAACGTTAAATCAAACTCACAAACGTCACAAACCATTGAACATACTAACTTACATTCTTTTTTTTGCTAACATAAACTATTATTTATTTACACTGGATGAAAAATTTAAAAACTCAATGGAAAGAAAGTGAAACTCGCGAACATTCCGACTGAATCGTTATAATTTTGCTATTATGTAAATTATAAAATTACTTCACCGCGCAGCACAAAATACAAACAGAAAGCGATGTAGATAATGCAACAATTCAAAACTCTGCATAAATTAAATTTGAACACTTTATCCTTTCATGTTCATCATAATAATTTGAATTTATACTCCAACAGAATGGGTTTCCGCATTTACCACCTAAATTATCAGTCTCATACATACATACATACAGTTACGCCTTGTTCCCGGTGGGGTAGGCAGAGACTATTTCCCTCCACTTGCTACAATCCTGACATACAACTTTCGCTTCGTTCACTTTCATGACATTTTTCATACATGCTCGTCGGTTGTAGGTACTTTTGACTTGGCCTTTCCTAAGAACAACGTCAACTTGGTCATGAAAAGTACGCCTAGGTCGACCGCTACCTAGTCTCATTTCGGCAAGATTCCTACAAGACCTCAGATATGAGCTAACGACTGCCCCTGACATATCTTATAGGAACACATGCTATACTAGAGACTCCAGCACGTGCCAGCTCCGACCCACGGTGAATGACTCGCCGCTCACTAAACGGGCCCCCCAAAAGGCGTCCCTCCATAAATGATTATTATTATTACATTACACAAAAAAATTGGTATAATTTTCAGCGTTAATCCAGTTTTCTCATAATTGAAGAGCGTAAATGGCCTTCTAGGAATTTGACACAATCCTATGAAAAATTTACCAAATCGATATTTTGTATTCCCCTGTTTCCTCCGAATATAATTAACCTATTCTATAAATTTGTATCCTGATATTTTTATAGTGAAGTAACCTACGTCCCTGTCATTTTAATTTTTCTTATAAATCCTTGGTTTTTTCATAGTGAACTTCCAAAAATCGCAGTTATAAACAAAAATAAAATTATAGGGACATACCTTACTTCAACTTTAAAATATCAGGATATAAATATATCAAATAGGTTTACTGTATTCGGAGGAACAGGGGAATACAAAATATCGATTTAGTAAATTTTCCATAGGATTGTGTCAAACTGCTACGAAGTCCTGTATCCTGTTAAGATGAATAAATTAGCTACTAATAATAATAAGGTTTTATAAGAATGAAACGCTAAAACTAACAGTTTTAAATGATAACTTCAACTTAAAACCCATTTTGTGATAGCATGCCTTAGAACTTAATATAATGATTTTTTACCAAATTTTATACCTAAAAACCAGTGCATATACTACAGCCCAGCAAATCTAAGGAATACCGTTTGACGTTTCATCTTTTCAAGCTTTGAGAGAGAAGAAATAACTTTGCATAGGAGTAACTCACACAATAACAATAACCTGCGCCGTAAAACCATGGAATTATGATTTTTAAAATGTATATTTCATAATCACTAAATATAAATTCAAATCCTTTAACCAAGGCTTAAAGGGGCATAACTGAAAAACAGCGCGCTTCATGCAAGCATGGAACGCATATATGCTGAGCTATGTAATTTTCATTACCACCTAATACATCAAACTTAAGTATAATGCCTAACCTATAGTCTTATCTATTTATATTTAGCACATAACAATTCTAACCATAGAAATTAATATTATCTAATATTGTACTTAGTTGTGGTAGTGAATAAATGTTTCCTATTCTATTCTATTCTAAGGCACTGTCAAACGGTGCTTCTAAGATTTTATGGACTATAGTTACCTATACTCTAGTGATAGTTTTCTACGCTGGCAATCCATCTGGCTTTAAACATCTAGGAAAGATGATTCAAGGTAAAAAGGCCCCAGCATTTGGTGATCAGTCCACTGTCTAATATGGCAATACAACATTTTATACTAATAAAAAGATTATACTAAATTTTTTTCCTGCCAGTAACAGTTAATTTCTTGTGCTGGCAATACAACTTTTATATACTCAGAACTGAGTGATTTTTTTCTGTAAGCAACACAATTTTCTGTATTGTAAACATGATAATACATAATAGAAAGTTTTCATAACAATAACTGTAATACAATACTTTTTTTTCTGTTAGCACATTTATCCCTTCACTGGCACCTTGACCTTTCAATTTCTAAAGAATCTACTTTTCTACTTTATTATGTTAGCAACACACAAACTCCTGCACTGGCAATACTGCGAGCTGCATTTGAAATGAGAACCTCTTATACTGCTTTTTATAGCGTATGTATATTGTGTACCCTGTTATCCTAGTTCGTATCTTAGCTGGAAATGGGCACGGTGTTGCCATGTCGTGTGGACTTTAAAAATAAAACTGTTTATTATTTTTATAAACGGCAACATACATATTTTTATACAAGGTATTACAAAAACGTGTAGTAATAGCTTAACAATTCACAGAAGAAAATATCGTAACATTTCCAAAGAAATTGGAGTTGGAAACTAAAACAAACTTTAGAGCTGAATAATTTAAATTAGAATGAGCTACAACACGGGGCTCTTCAAAAGGAGAGTGAATAAAGTGTCGTCAACATACTGGCAATACCGTTGGTATTGCAGGTATCCATAGGCGACGGTAACCGCACACTGTCTGGTTGTTTGCCAACCATGGCACAAAAAAAAATTCGGAACCACTTTAGTTTTCACCGTACTTCATGTGAACAGAAAATATTGATTAAAATTTTATTCGAATCAGGTGAGTACAGACCGGGTGCAAATGGGACTAGTCGACAACAGGGCAAGCCTATAAATCCGACGAATACAAACCCGACCCATTTTGTATAGAAAGTCGAATGTTTTTTTGGAAATTTTTAAATTGTTTTTTAAGTTTTTATGTTGTTTAGTTTGGCAGTTAAATAAACCTTTAGTATTACGACACCTTTATGCAAGACCTTGTTTAAAATTATTTAAAATTGAACACATGGTACGTATAAAAATATCACTTATAAAAATCCTTACATTGTATAAAACACAATCGCTTCCTGCCACACTTTTAGATCTTTTAAACTTTGCAACATATTTCAATGCAGTTTTCTTCAATAGACAAAGTGATTCAAGAGGAAGGTTGATATATATACCCAGAGCAAACCGAGGGTGGGTCGCCTGTAGACTATAAGTCACTTTAATTCCTCTCCCACATCCCGTGAATCCCATGCTTCAAAGAAATTAATCCTCAGTGTGATTAAGTCATGCATTGAACCTCCTACAGTGTAATAAACCCTACATTGAACACATTAATAAATCCAAATTAAACAATTCAGAGTTTCCTTTGAAGGTTACAATATGTTACAAAAAAACGGTAATTATACCTGCTCAATCTTCGATTAGCAGCAGGTCTGGACTCCTCCGAGGAAGTAGTCATCGAGGTCTCCATAGGGTTGTCTTTGTCATCCAGAAGTTGTACCTGGGACTGACGGACAAACGTCCCATGGTTTTCTTCACACTGAAATTTAAGTATTATGTTACTGTCATAGCGTAGCGGATTAGCAAGTTGAAGTGGCAATGGGCAGGGCATAGCACGTAGAACTGCTGGACGACGGGGCTGTATAGTTGTAGAATGGAGACCCACGGACCGGCAAGCGCAGCATAACACTCACACCCACTCGGTGAACAGACAATCTAATATGGGTTACAACCAGACTAAAAGAAATCTATGGGGGAGGTCTATGACAAGAAATGGACGTCGCATGATTGAAATGATGATGATGAACACCATCCCTTGTTTCCTCAGGGGTTAGACAGAAGTGTACCTATTCTCAGTAGGTACACACACATTTGGCCAGTTTTTTATCCAGTCCCATGTAATAGGGGGCGAGCCTATAAATATAGGCTAGCCCTCTATAACTTAGAACTGTGCCTGATAGATATATCTGCTAGGCACAGTTTCAGACTCTGTCATTGAGATATATCTTAATAGAAACTCGCCACAGAGGCAGTTAAACTATTATAAAAACAATCTACGAATTTCATAGAATTGTGAATGGTCAAGTCGGTAGCGGTCGACCTAGGGGTACTTTTCATGAACAAGTTGACGTTGTTCTTAGGAAAGGCCAAGTCAAAAGCACCTACAACCGACGAGCATGTATAAATAAATGTCATGAAAGTGAACGAAGCGAAAGTTGTATGTCAGGATCGTAGCAAGTGGAGGGAAATAGTCTCTACCTACCCCACCAGGAACAAGGCGTGACTGTATGTATGTATGTAAATGGTAATGGTAGATGATAATACAGCTTACCCTAAAATACACGTGTCCCCGGACAGTCCCATTGTTTTTACCCTGCGGCTCATCTAATATCACTCCGATCCACTTGCCAGTTGCAAAAGTCGGGTAGCCCACATAGGCGATGGAACCTTTCACATCTTTACCCGTCACTAACACTCGCTGGCCCAATGTTAAACCTTTCTCAGACATTTTTACGCTTTATTTAGATACAATTCACTGAAAATTAAACAAAAACACTGTAAAATAATTCAAAAACTTGTACGATGTTCCGATCGAAGTCATAATTACCTTATTTGTAAATTTAACTCAGATATGAGTAGTAAGTGATATTTGATGTGTTTTTTTACAAAAGCATAATGTCGTGAAAGTTTCTGGTGAAAGAAATAACGAGATTCGTAAAGAAATATTGATTAAATTTGTAAATAAAACTAATGCAGAGAAATTGCAACAATTTCCAATTTTTGCCAATTGTCATTTAACTGTCAACTGTCAATGTCAGCTGGCAAGGGAGGTGAAAAAATTACTCATCCTTACGTTTAGTTTCACGCAGTTTTTAGTAATACTGGCGACCTCCAATAGTGAAAAAAATTAATTTTAATACGAGGAACTATTAGTTAAACTGTAATATCCCTACCATGGCCATTAATTTATAGAAAAGGGGAGAATGGAAAGCTCAAATTAGGTCCCATTATGGTCCACATGCGTCAGTAAAGTAAGGTCGTACGAGCGACTTGTCTTGGTCGCACTTCGGTCTTAGATACTTCATTGTTTATTATATTGCATTGTGTACAGCGTAGACAGAGAAACCAGATGATTTGTCTGTCTACGGTGCACAGCAGGGCTATTGGCGTTCTTAATAGTCACCAGTCGCTATCAGGCTTGAGTTAGTAACCGAGCTTCGGTTACTATCCGAATTTTGAAAGATTTGGTATTGTGGATCTCATACGGTGTCCAATAATTTAAAGTTATTTTGTGCCCTGCTAAGTGCGTATCGTAGCGCCTTTTCACTTCACTAATTTGCACGGAATATTATACGTCCATGTTTAGGTACACTTTTTTCGTTGCAATATAGTGAAATCAAGTTACCGATTATTTTGTCGGGTTACTTTACTCATTTGACATTTGTTTGTTTACATCAGCTTAACATTTTTTCAATTAATTTTAAATATTCTACAAAATTAGAGTATTTAGTGAATAAAAAAGTAGTAGAAGTACCTACTGTGTCCTGCGGAGCTATTGTGGAACTCCGTGACGATCACTTTAGTGACTATTAGCTCGATTTGACAGTTCTAGTTACTAACTACAAAGGTCAAACAGCTGTTTTCGTATTGGCGCTCTCCAGTTAGCAACTGAGATGACGTCAAAATCACTAGGCGTGTATAATAGTCACTTAAACATAATTTTCCAGCTGTTTTCGTATCGATACTTTTAAAACTGGCATTGGGGAAGTCTTAATTGTTCACCGTGACGTCACTTGTGATTATCACTGAAGGTTTAGGATAGACACTGCTCGAGACCAGTGTTTATTATGGGGTAATAAAAGTCACTAGCGAATGAAATTGTTAAAGTCGCCAATTTTGGTGTGCTATGTTAAAGGAGAGGATTTTTGAATATGTTGACCGCTTGATAACTTATTTATTGTTTTATTTGGAAGACATGACTTACGTTAGTAGAAGTAGAAAATATTTAGGTAAGTACTTATTAAGTATTTATTCACGAATAGGTAGTAGATAGTAAAGAGCTAAGTACATGAACTTATTATCATTATTATGATAATAATGGCCGCTTACAACCGGACTAGATGGAAATCTATTGGAGAGGCTTATGTTCAGCAGTGGACGTCCTATGGCTGTGATGATGATGATGATGATGAAGGTGTATGTAATACTTGCAAGTTGAAGTAGCAATGGGCAGGACACATAGCACGTCGAACTGATGGCCGATGGGGCCGTAAGGTTCTCGAAAGGAGACCACGGACTGGTAAGCGCAGCGTAGGACGTCAAGACAAGGTGGGCGAACGATCTGATAAATATGGCAGGAGCACGCTGGATGCAGGCCACTTACAACCAGACTGGATGGAAATCCAAGGGGATGCCTATGTTCAGCAGTGGACGTCCTATGGCTAAGATGATAATGAAGATGTTATACTTACTTGTGGTCATATATATTCAAACTCAGTGCGCATTTCTGAATATTATTTATTATTATGGATAAATATAAACCTACCATATTATACCTATACAAAATATTAAAACAAAATTGACGCTGGCAAATACACTTTAAAGTATGGTCCATATTTCTCCTTCGTGAATAAAAAATAAAGCAAGATTATTTTATATATAAAGTACTCTGTGGATTCTTTGTGTTCTGTGGAAGGATTTTCGTTTTGTCTTACTTGCAGTTTATATTATGTATTATCTATGCTTACTTGTGTTTATTTCATAATAAAATTATTTGTTTAGCTGTAGATTTATATAATGCAAAAACGAAAACAATTTGCACATAATGCTGCACAAATGCACTATGACAATATGGCTTGTTCACATAACCCATATGAGTTAAGGTTGCCTCTTTCTCATCGTCTTCTGCCATGGAGGCCACCGACCCTATCGTTGAAGACATTCATAACACACTGTCTTCCAACTATTCCACAGCCATTTTAGGTGGCGATAAAGCAAGAATAGGATCTGGCACTGGACACTAAGTACTTCTACTACTTTTTTATTCACTAAATACTCTAATTTTGAAGAATATTTAAAATTAATTGATTTAACATTGTTGATGTAAACATACAAATGTCAAATATATAAAATAACCCGACAAAAAAATCGGTCACTTGATTTCACTATATTGCAACGAAAAAAGTGTACCTAAACATGGACGTATAATATTCCGTGCAAATTAGTGATGTGAAAAGGCGCTACGATAAGCACTTAGCAGCGCAGATAATAACTTTAAATTATTGGACACCGAATGAGATCCACAATACCAAATCTTTCAAAATTCGGTTAGTAACCGAAGCTCGGTTACTAACTTAAGCCTGATAGCGACTGGTGATTTTGAAGAACGCCAATAGCCCTGCAGTGCCAGATCATATTCTTGCCTTATCACCACCCAAAATGGCTGTGGAATAGTTGAAAGACAGTGTGTTATGAATGCCTTCAACGATAGGGTCGGTGGCTTCCTTGGCAGAAGACGATGAGAAAGAGGCAACCTTAACTCATATGGGTTATGTGAACAAGCCATATTGTCATAGTTTCGGGTCACCAAGGCCTCCGACATGAGTAAACGACTGCCCCCTACATATTTTATGGAAACAGCCAAAACCTACAGTTTAGTGTGCTATCCGAAACCATTAGCTCCTCGGGTGAAAAGCCTACCTATGAAATCCAACCAAAAAAACTGCTGATTTGATGCTGGGCATATTTTTGCTGGACCATGGATGCTACATTTATGAAAGTAGGTACTAGCTGTGCCCCGCGGTTTCACCCGCGTAGTCATCGTTCCCGTAGGAATATCGGGATGAAAAGTACGCTAACCCCTAGTGTTATTCTAGGATAAAAATAAACTATCTACATACCGAATTTCAGCCCAAGCGGGTCAGTAGTTTTGGTATTCATACATCCATCTTTACAAACCTTAGCATTTATATAATATCAGTAGAATGTACGATTTTACAAGTTTGTTTTAAGAACCATTAGTTTATCATAGAGATTATTTGAATGGGGATTATAGCCGATCAAATCTAAGAAGTACTGTTAGACAGTTCTTATTATGCCTTGTTTGAAGGATTTGTATTTAAATTTAGTAAGAATAGTACATTTTGTGATAAAATTCTATAACTGATTGAGATTATGTTAGTTTATAATCTGCATGAAGGGAGATTATAAACTAACAGTCTATAATTTTATTATCTAGTGATGTTTACAAATTAATTAGGTTATTTATATACACATTAGATGCCTACTATTCCATCAGTTATGCTAATAAAGTTATTATAATATTATTTCAGTAAGCAGACATGCTTGTACATGGATAATAAGGGGATGAAGAGCATTTCTGTATAAGAGTGACAAGCCACTGCAATGGAGGCCATCATTGCAATAATAGAGCAAACTAGAGATGATTTAGGTACATAGTTATATAATAGCCCATGATGCTATATCTAAGAAATGCAACTGAAGGCCTGATAAATAAAATAATATGATTATTAAAAAGCTTTTTATTTTATTTTAATAGTATATACTAAATTTAAGTAAAGTAATAAAGTAGACTAGTGTAATTCCCTTTACTTGTTCCCGCGGGACTCAATTCCTTTAAATTTATATCATAAATTCTTAATAAAGTCTTTTGGATATTAAGCTCTATTAAAATGGAGTCATTTATCTCTCTCTCTTGTTTGTATTATCGAAAGAGATATTAGTTCCATACAAAGAAATTGTAAGATGCTCCCCGGGGAGGCTGCCAGAGGATGCATTGACAAATAAGATATTTTATTTGTCATAAAAAATCTGAAACAAGAATTTTATGTTATTATATTAGTAGGCATAAGAATTAGTCAGTATTTTTTACAAACATGTTATCGATGCATGTTAACATGTTATTGTTATTATTGTAACTCATATTTTAGTATCAATAAAAGTGTTATCTATCTATTAAATTAAAAGTATCGATACGAAAACAGCTGGAAAATAAGTTTAAGTGACTATTATACACGCCTAGTGATTTTGACGTCATCTCAGTTGCTAACTGGAGAACGCCAATACGAAACCAGCCGTTTGACATTTGTAGTTAGTAACTAGAACTGTCAAATCGAGTTATTAGTCACTAAAGTGATCGTCACCGAGTTCCACAATAGCCCTGCAGTGCACACTGGGGAAAATTCACGTGCCAGTTGATGAGTAAGCGCTGGGAGAACGTACCCTATCTCCCCTTTTCTTTAAATCAATGTATATAGTGCATATTTACATATAATCAATAATCATTACGGTTTTATACTGTCTGCAATCATAATGAACGTGGTGAAAAATGGAGCTACCCACTATTGAGCTTTCAATGTTCCTTTTGTTCTGTGCTTTCAATAGGTACGCACAGACGCTAGCGACATCATCCATGCTGTTACAATAGTATTAGTAAATCTAATAGATATAATTAATTTTCTATAAAATATACCTACAATACCTTATTATATTCTTTGACGATTGATGATCTCATCAATATCAATCGTCATATATTATTGAGGACATGACTCATTGCGTAAACCAACCTAATTTCAACCTTATTCACCTGCATTAGGTGTTAATTTCAAATAAAGCTCGTTCCTTCCTGAATCGTGTCAACTCGTTTGGTCATCGATATATCTTTGGGATGATTTGACGATGACACAAAGCTATTTACCTTGGTTTATTTATCTAAGTAACAATATAATGCAAAAGTCTGCTTAGAACTTATAAAGTTTTATTATAAAATTACAAGCTTATATTAATGTGTTATCTATGATTACAAGGTTTCATGAGTACCTAATACTTATTTAGAATAAATATTGCACAGAATACAATATTGTCAGCTGGTTTTCCGTAGCAACAAGTGTTTGCGCGTCATGGAAACTTCGCATGGAAATGAACATACTGCCCATAAATGGAACAAAGTACTAGACTAATCTAGTCATGGATGTTTTATTCATATTCATAGGTTTTATTTGAGAAAAACTAGCGCTAGCGCTGGATAGCGGTAAAAGTTAGTCTCTTGCAGTATGCCTAGCCTACATGACCACGAACGTCGGGAGTCGGGCAAGAAAAAATACCACGATTGGTGTAACATGTGTATTGAAGGTGGATAACTTTGGAACTAACTTTCGGTCTTAATAAATATCTGTCAAAACGTTATATCGCGTAGACGTTAGCGCCCTCCTCTAGTTTCATGAAATTAGCGACACTGCGATTTTCTTGTTTGTAGTGGTAGTGTATCAATAGTGCTTACTATTTACTATGAACGAGAGGAAAGGAATTGCGAAGACGCGACGGCACGCCGCGCCGCCTTCTTTCAACTTTCACTAATAACTAACCTGTGCGTGTGTTATCCCGTTACCTGCCACGATTACAAGATAAAAATACACCACACATTACAAAAACATGTTTATTATAATCGTTTTACAGCAATTTAAAAATACAATGTCGTATAAAACAAAAGTGATTATATACTATTTCGTTCGGTGTTCAATTGCAACTAAGACGTGAGACGGCGTCGATAATTTCTATAATGTTTATACATAATGATATCGCAAGGCACGGGTCGAAGGAGGCCGACGCGGCCGCGATTTGCTTCTCTGTAGACGTCAGTGCTTTCTAAATACATATTCGATAGGGTTATATTATAATGCGCACGTTCTCGTGTGAAGAGTGTGGATCAACAACATGTTACGCGCCGGCCTAGAAACCGTGCACCTTCAGTTGTTCAGGCTTGACGAGCCCCGACTTAGTTAGCCACTGGCAAATGTTCTCGCGCTGGTCGCCTTGCAGCTGCAGCACCTCGCCGTACTCCGGGTGCTCGACGACCGTACCGTTGCACGCGAACTCCTTCTTGCATGCCCGGACTATCTTCTTCAGGTCATATTCCGACGAGAGCCCCTGCACCGTCGTTAGCGTCTTGCGCCCGTTCCGCTGCTGGATACGGACGTGGACTAAACCATCTTGAACGTCGTCTTCCGAGCTTTTTATAGCATCGGCGAATGGGTCGAATGTGTTGAGATTCTGGATGGACATACGATTGAACGTTCCTACTCTTTGTTCCAATGAAACGCTGCGATGTTACGCACGTACACAATAACTGTCACTGATAACGCGGTGTGTGCTCGCTGACAAACGACCAATTTACACGAAATCCAAAATGTAATGGCGGACGAAAGAGAATAATGGGAATGTCACGCGGAGGCGGAAACTATTGATTGCCCCAAAGCATAGACAATCTGACGTTTACACTAAAGCACCGCATACATTTTCACTATAATTTCTGAAGTTACCGGTTTTAAGCAAATTCTTCACATTTGATCACTTTAGTTTGGCATACAATTTAGGAACATAATCGTCGTATTTAGCAACGTAAAAGTTACCAGCAATCGGTGTTCCCAGCTTGTACTCCTGGGCAAACTTAGCGATAGAGAATTTTCCTCTTTTATCACCAGAATTGCTGGGCAATTTAGGCACTTTGGAGAAATCGCATTTGTCAGGCTGTTTGTAAATCAGGAAAACGTAGCGATGCAAGCCCGTGCCCTTCGGTGGGCCAGATCCAATGTATTCAGATAAAACTTCAGCTTTGTTCATGTCTCCTCCGAAAATATTTCCTAAGAGCCAATGATGCCATTCTCGAAATTGTGGTTTCTCTCGACTTGGAGCGTCTGGATCAACCATCGCTAGAGTATAATATTCGCTATCTTTCGCTGTCCATTTCACAATAGGTTTATCCTGGACTTGGGTCGGTGTTAGTTCTTTTCCCAGGTCAACGCGGACACCGCTAGGATATTGGATTTCTACCAACTCTGACGGAGCTGTATTGACGATATCAGGCACGATGCAGTGTTCTTTGAACAGCGCTTGAATATTAGCCATGGTAAAATAGTAAATATTATAATTGTATGCGCTAAAATACAATAAATGATGCTACATGAAAATCTACGACTTTTATCCTGATAAAATCAATAAAATTGTCAATTTGACTTTAGCGTTGCTACGGTTACCAAAGAATATAAAACCGATTAATAACATATGTAAAAGCAGCTTTATGAATTAAAATTGTCTATGAAATGAAACCGGAACACAGACTATTGTAACATTTAGAATTAACACTTTTTATTACTTAACATATTTGTTGTTTATGAAAGCCTATAGATGGCGCTGTATAATATTTCTTAGTTACTATCACAATATAGATGTCGCTAGACTTCCTCTGTCAATGAGATTACCTATTATTATAATATATTATACCAATAATTATTAAAATTACTAATTAATTAGTAATAGCTGATCTACGAAATAAATAAAACAAGAGTTTATTAACTATAACTTATTACTAATTTCTTACAATAAACTTTCTAATTATTCACAGAATAATTTATCATACAACACAGATATTATAATATTATTATTCTCTAATTATTAAATAATAAAAACTAAAGACAATGACAAATATTATACTAACATTTTTAATTACTAGTTATATAATATTAATTTCATTTGGTTTTCATAGGTTTGTAACCAAATTGATGCAGGAGGGAACTGCTCAACCCCTGAACTCGTAGGCTTTTACGTACAAACCTACTAAATTATGTAGTCTGAACACCAAATTGTAATAAATGTATCGTAGTTAATGAAGAAAAAGCTATAAAACTATTTGAAACTATATTGTCAAATGGCTAGAGTTATAGCCATTTTTCTAGGATGATAAACTGATGTACAAATCCACCCCACGTTTGGGTCCTTTCATACAGCATAGATTTATAGTTATTAAATTATGATGACATTTTGTGAGAAGTAGCATTATTATGATTACATTGTGAAGTCAATCGGTAGGAAAAAACCAAGAATAAATAATAAAATCTAAATATAAATTACTATGTCAAAGCTCCCAACAAATATTTATAGATACTTAAATATTGATAGAACATACTATACCTGTTATATCTAAGTTCCCATCCTGTTAAGTTATATCTTATAATTTGTAATTACCATTAAAAATATCAAAGTTTTGGCAGTAGCTTACTAAAAGTGAGGATTTATACACATATGAATGTGCCCCCCATAGTAATAACCGAATCTACCCCCCACTGTTGCACAAAGTTAAATTAATTAATTTCAATTGGAATTTAGTATGTGAAATTTTAGTAACTGACACCCAAAATTAATGATGTTCAGTCAATCACTATTTTGTAAAAGTTATAAAGATTACATTACACTTCAATGTAAACAAGTTAAAATATTACTGATCCAAATGCAAAAACACATTGCACTTTGGGTTTTAGCGGAGCATGTCGTGAGTGGTATGTGCCCAGTGGCCCATCCAACTAATATTTCTTAATCCTTTATTATGTCTTGCGAAGAATCTTGAGAAGAGCTTCTCTTCTCCATTCTGACTTCTCCAAGTGCTAATTCTAAAGAAAGTGATTGTACTGGGATTCATCAGATCACTTGCCAGTTTGTATGGAAGACAGAAACTAATATATAAAGTATTTTAGGAAATTTTGTTCTGAGCATTAGTCAGCAACACTTCAGCAGTCAAGGGATCTCGCAGCCGACGTCCTAT
Organism: Hemistola chrysoprasaria; assembly: GCA_947063395.1. Classification (NCBI taxonomy): domain Eukaryota; kingdom Metazoa; phylum Arthropoda; class Insecta; order Lepidoptera; family Geometridae; genus Hemistola; species Hemistola chrysoprasaria. The sequence goes on along the minus strand of OX346736.1, from coordinate 3,667,178 downwards.
ACTATCCTCCTTGAGTTGATTCACTACTTCTTGTGTATTCTTTACTGCTTTCCTCAACACTTCCAATTTTCTCTGTCTTTCAAGCAATTCCACTGAAAGTTCATCGAAATCCTTAGAATCATTGTGATCAATAACTGGTATGGGATGTTTAGGTTTAAACTTAAAGTTTTCAAATGTTTCTATTTGCAAATGAAGTAATTTATTCTCCATTATTGAGGACTTATGTTCGTAATCCACGCACATCTTCCCGAAGCGTTTTCTCGACTCCACGACGATGTTCATCATGTTTTCGCATTTGTTCTCCAGGTCCGTGTTTACTTTGTCTAAAATAACAATAGATTCATTAAATTTCATAATCGCAAACTGAGATTTAGCATTATTTAGTAAACATTCCTTACTCACCCATTTTTTAGTTTTTATTGTTTATGATAGAAAAACTGGATACTATGACTAATTTTTACTGCTAGTTTGTTTTGTATTGACAAAAAGCCCAGTTTTCGTGACTTATGAGGTAAAAACTGCGGGTAAAATTAATAGAAATGTGGAATATTTTTATCATCACACAAAGACCAGTAAATTTCAAATTAAAAATATTTTCATTTTTTGACAATGACAATAATTTGAATTCTGACAGTTAAATTATCAATGGTTATAGAGTATTTCAACAGTGCAACATTAATGGTAGAAAATTAAAAATAAAACTTAATTAATTGTCATTTTATTTTACTGATTATTATGAAGATGCTTATGAACATAATGTCATTATGTATTACTTTATGGAGTTACAATATGCACACAGTTCTTGATCATTTTCATAAACTCTTCTACTGATATCTGAAAATAATAAATACAATTTATCCTAAATCCTACTATTGTAATAAGAATGCGAAAATTTGTCTATTGTCTATAAGTATCTTTATTTTTGTGTAATTTTGTTGCCACTTCACACCAAAACTACAAAACCATCTGGGTTGAAATTCGGCACGAGATCGATAGCTTAGAGCCTGGAACACTATTCAGTTTCCAGCGAATGCAATCGCAAATCACAACTAGTGTTAATGTTATGGGCAATGTGATTAACTATTAATAATGACCGGTCGTTATGAATAATGGCCAATATTATAAGCGGGCAATGTGATAAGAACGATTTCATTAAATTAATTAAATTGCTCGGGCATTATTCATAAAGCCCATCGCCAATTGAGCAAAGTAATAAATAATCCATGTTTTAAGTCCCAATCAGGAAAGAATGGGTTCTAATTTACTGTTTAAGGCCTCGCTGCTTCTAAACTTATGAACCGATTTCGATTTTTTTGTTGTTAAATGAGCGGATATTGTTAAATGAAAGCGGAGTGTTCTTAAGAATTAGGTGTGTCTCATGAAAATCAGCTCTTTTCTAGTGGCTCATATAAGCATTTTTCAGTTTTCTCCAGAGTTCAGAATAGATTTGCATCCTGATACTTTAATAATCATCATCATCACTTCGTCAATTATTGGACCTCCCATAGATTTCTATCTAGTCCAATTGTAAACGGCTTAGATCCAGAGTGTTTCTGTTGTCGTTACTAGGTCATCTGGCCACTCCAATAAATAATATTATTTTAATGTCAATAATTCAAATGACATGGTAACTTTTATCTGATGCTAGAGCATTTGGAATTAATGAAAATGTTTTGATAATTTGAATTTATACTCTAACAGCTAACAGAACAGTTACCCCTATTTCATTGCTCGAGTCTATTCATATGGGTTATGCGGACAACCCATATTGTTCTTACTGATTCTTATACGCAACATTTATTAGAAATAAGCTTATTGTTGCCACATATTACTTAATATTATTGTACGTCCACAATAGGGCAAACTATTAAAACCCTAATATTATACTTCAATGTAACCTACCATATTTATACACAGTTAAAACAATAAAAAATATTCTATTATAGAATAAAAAATATTCTATTATAGAATAGAATATTTTTATATTATAATATTAAGTAGTGTCCGACCGAAACAAGATTTCCAGCCGAAACCGAAACCGAAAACGAACCTTCGGTATCTATTTCAGTTTCGGCCGAAACCGAAACCGAAACCGTAACTTTTTCAGACATGTTAAAAATCTACTGTTTACTGAAATTTGGCTTATTTTATACACTTGTGCAGACATTTAAAACGTGTTGAATGAAATACAAAACAATAATGTATGTAACCGGACTAGATGGAAATCTAAGGGGGAGGCCTACGTTCAGCAGTGGACGTCCTATGGCTGATATAATGATGATGATGATGATGAATGTATGTAAAAGTATGTGAAAGATAATTACCTATTTTCTTTGATTACTTACATGCTTACTAATTACTGCTATAAAATAAACCAAATACACAAAAATACGTTAACACTTCGTAGAACAAAAATTTGTTAATAATCAACACTTCGATTTTAAAAAAGAACCTTACATACATTACCCACAATTAAATCTATACTAATATTATAAAGAGAGAATCTTTGTTTTTTTGTTTGTAACGAATAGGCTCCGAAACTACTGGACCGATTTTAAAAATTACTCACTTATGGATAGCTTAATTCAGTGTGAGTGACATAGGTTATATGAGATTTTGAAAAATATTAGGGATCCGTAAGAAAACTGCAATATTGTGAACCAAGGTGTCACATATATTCATTAATTTGCGCGCGCTGTGAAATATATTGATGGTAGAATAAAATAATGTACTAGGGGTTTGTAGTACTTACTAATATCTACAAAATAGTCCACGGATATTTCATCCATCTATTTTGGTTTAGTCACAATAATCGAAACAGATATAATATGAATGCGCTGTAATAAGTATTGGAGGTAGAATAAAGTAATGTACTAGGGGTTTGTAGTACTTATCAATACCTACAAAACAGTATACATAGATTATATCCATCTTTTTTGGTTTAGTCAAAATAATCGAAAAAGTGATTAATTTTCATGCGGTGTGAAAACTATTGGTGGTAGAGTAAAGTAATGTACTAAAACTCATCACTATGCGCGAAAAATAAAACAATATAAACTAAACTCCGACGAAAACACGCCGGACCGACCGGCGGTTTTCGTCTGATAACTGACGACCCCGGGTGACACGCGTGATACGAAATCTCTCGAAATCAAACGAGCGACGCCCGATAGTTCACGAACGTAGAGTTTCGGTGTGGCCGAAGATTCGGCCAAAAAATGGCCGAAACCGAAACTCGTGCCGAAACTAGATTTTTGAGCCGAAACTGGCCGAAACCGAAACCGAAACCGAACCTTCGGTCGGTCACTAATATTAAGTAATATGTGGCAACAATAAGCTTATTTCTAATAAATGTTGCGTATAATAATAATAATAATAATAATTCATTTATTTCAGGCAATAGTGCGTATAATAAATTATACGCACCAGAGGCCCATATTAATAAATACCTTACAGACTAACATACATAAAAAATATAAAACACTTAATTTAATTATGGCTTAGGGATATTATTGTTCGGTTTCGCCTCCCTGAAGCGACGGAAAACGATGCCTTCGGGCCAAAATTGTGGGTCCAGGAACGTCTCCTTGTATTTCGCCGGAAACCGGAGCACGTATGACTTGAAAGTCTGCGTCCGCGTAGCCTCCAGCCTCGACAGCGAAATCTTGGAGAAGTCCTTTCCCGGAGCTCGTTCTGTGCGCTTTTCGTCGATGTAGCGAGCGATCTCCTCACCGGATGTGGTTTTATCAAACCGGGAGAGATATATCGCCATCGTGGGCTCTGCGACTCGGATGACTGTAGTCGCAGCGGGAGCAGTGCCGCGTTGGTTGCGGGCGGGTCGAGGTCGACGCTTCTTCTTCTCCACGAGGGTGAAGCCGCCATCGTCGACCTTGTTCATGCGCATGACGGGATCCATTGGGCGCGGGATAACCTGCTTGCGTGACGTTTTTTTTCCGTTGCTGCTTCTTATCCTCATTGAGGGGCCGCTGCACGGGTGCGAGCGGGGCGGGGGCAGCGGAGGCAGCAGCGGCGGCCGCGTAGGCCATGGGCGACGTGGTCGTCTTCGCTGACGTTTCACGCGGGGTGCGGGCGGGAGCGGCGGGGCGCTGTCCATCGCGCACGGCGACAGCAGGCGACGACGCAAAACTGCCTACGGCGGCATTTTGCGCTCCGCGACGTGTGTTAACGTTAGAAGTCTCGGGTGACCTACTTACCGAATCATTACGTTTTATAGATAATAATTCGGCACGCAACTCACCGATGGTACTTTCGGAGACTTCTAACCTAAACTTAACTTCATCCAGGTTTGTCTTCAGGGTGGTAATGTCCTTCAACAATCTGGTGACATCTACGTGGTCGAACGTGACGGGTGGTAGCTTGTGGAGCTGCTTCGCCACGAATGCGGGCACGTCGTCCGGGTCGGTCGCCTTCAGCAGGTTGATGATATCCTGAAGGCTCCGCTCCCCTTTCTCGTCCCTCCTGCGGGTCGGCATCCGGTCCGCCTGGCCGAGAGTCTCATAGAGCAGCACCTTGCTCCTGCAAATCTCCTCTTCTTTAAAATTTGATTTGCAGATCTGCAAGATGCTGACCTCGTCCATAGTATCGATGGCATGCTGGATGAACGCCAGCAGTTCGTTGGCTATGAGTTTCTCGGAACTCATAGCTTCGCGAGCGTGCAACGGCAGAGCCGCGCAATACGTGAATGTAAGAATCAGTAAGAACAATATGGGTTGTCCGCATAACCCATATGAATAGACTCGAGCAATGAAATAGGGGTAACTGTTCTGTTAGCTGGCCTGAAACTCTGAATAGAATAGTCTATTCAGAGTTTCAGGCCACCAAGATTCCATAATATTACGATAGAAATCCTAATAATAATATCAAAACCTAACAGCATTTACTTACAAATCCATCGAAATCTTTATCAGCGTCGTCAATCATCTCGTCTATTTCTTCATCAGTCAAACCTGCACCAAGTATATCGGACACTTTTTTGATGTTTTCAAAACTGATGTAGCCTAAAATGTAATTAATAATGGTAACACTTGCAAATATTATATTCATTATTACGATAATATTTTATTATTTTGACTATTTATTATCAATTTAGTAGGGCATATTCCACTTGAATATAATGGAAAAATCCACTTCCTAATAATATTATGTTTTTTTTTAATATTAAATAGTCTAGTATCGTAATTTGTACCCGTTCCTACCCCCTCATAAGGAGATATTATAAATATCATATCCGTTCAAATGCTGGTAACCTGAAAGACGTCTCTTAATGTGACAAAGCTGCCCATTGCCGACCAGTAAGAACAAAGTAAAACCTGTGTAATTATCATTGTAATTACTGTTTCAATAATGTGCATTCCATTTTTAGAAGATTGTCATTATCTTACCGACGTCATCCATATCAAACAGCCGGAAGCTCTTCATTATATCTCCGTCGCTATCCTGTGACATGATCTTCCGCATGATAGCTGTTTGAAAGTTCTCAAAGCTCAGTTTACCAGAGAACCCCTTGTCTACTGCGTTGATCATTTTCTGGAGTTCTTCTTTCGTCGGTTCGTAACCTATAAAAAGTGTTAGAGTTCGGCGACAATTAATTGATTTGATATATATACTTAGAACTTTATTGTACACCACACACAAAGAAATAACGTACAGAACACTTAAACTATAGTTAAATGCACAAGCAGTGGTCTTATCGTTAATAAGCGATTGCTTCCAGACAACCGAAGTAGTAATGTCGATAATGTGATTTGTAGATTTTTTATGTGGGAAATGATATTACCTAGTGCTTTAATAGCCACGCGGAAGTCCTCTGCTTTTATTTTACCTTCGCCTGTGTAGTCCAAAAGATTGAACGCTTCACGTAGATCATTTTCCTGGTAGGTATAACATATTTTTAAAATTTACAATATTGAGAAAAATCTGCAAACTTAAAGCCGGAATTTACACAAGAACTCTCGATTATGAGCGACAAAAATTCGTTAGCGATTATCCTATGAGAGTAATTTCCATGCGATTTCTCCTGCGGTAAGATAATCAAGCCGCAGCGATCATGATAGGGACGCGGTAACCGAGAAGAATTTAGAGGAGCGATTATTACTTACGAAAGGTGAATTTCAAGTGTAATTTTGTCTTAAAACCGATTTACTTAATCAAAAGTGGCTTGTCAAACAAAATATTGCTAAATATAATATAGTTTTTAACCATAAAACAACCTGTTCCTTAGTAAATTTAAATTTGGCATAAATTTCCATATTATCAGGTATCACTTCATCTTCTGCTTGTTCTTCAGTTACCACTTTATCCTCTGTTAGAGTCAGAGAAACTGTGAAATTTATCTCATCCATATTTATTTTAGCTAAATATTGAATGTGGTGCCTATATCTGGGTGGCTATGACTTTATTGATTTAACAATTGGTGGCAAGCAACTATGTTGCCAAGATAGAGGCCATAAAGTGTATGTCTTATAAGTTATTTATGATTTGTTTATTTTTTTGTATTTCTTGGCCAAGAGAAGTATTATTGGCTCATAGTACATCAAGAATGTTTGAATAAAAGTATAATCGGTCGTGAGGCTTCAGAGAGAGAGGCGTCATATATGTATCCATAATAGATGTATCTATCTTGCAAAAATCTCAGCCGAAGGAAGTCTACCGCTGGACATAGGCCTCCCCATAGGGTGTATTTACCAACACTCGACACGCTTGGCAGGCAGGTTAGCGAGCGCAGTTCGATGGTTTACGCAGAGGACGCTGCTGTCCGTCCACTGGATCTAATACCCCATAGCCGGTTTTTACGGCAACCACGGGTAAAGAGGGTGAGGTATTGTATTGCCTATTGCCGGCACTCCACGGTCAAAGTGAAGAATAATATTATGATTTTCATTCAATATTATGATTTTTTACATAACTACATTATGTAACCTGTTGCTGAGTCAGCAGTAGCCTTGCACACACAGTCTTCTCTTTTTCTTCTGGCTCTGGTTCTACATCTATTTGAACATCACCTAGATCCTCAGGTAGATTCATTGTAATGTCTCCAATCAAAAATTATAAGTAGAATATAATATTATTCACTTAAAACAATAAAATAATAATTGATAGAAACTTCTCCTTATGATTTTTTCTTTTCATTCGATTGTCCAAAAAGTTTCATGCATTGCCCAGAAACATGAATCTCTCGGAAGATACAACTGTGAGCCGCGGTGAGTGGTGAGCATTCGTTTTGTGAACATGGCGCGCTTGCACACCAAGTTATGCTTAAGCCACTACATTAATGAATAATTTAATTTATTTATTTATTATTGTTGTATAATTTATGAATATGAATTATGCGGATTCATTATTCAGAAATATAATAAAAACAACAAAACATTTAATTAATAAATATAACAATAACTTTCAGCAAGTAATTTTTTCCTTTTTATAGGTAGAAATCTTTTCATCAAAAAAATCTTTGTATTCTAGTAACTAGTAGATTTTTTTATTCTGATCATGGCAACACTGAACGCCCGCCATATTTTTCATTTTAATATTTAGCTTTAGCCGACCGATTTGAGGTTATTACGAGGACGCCGCGTTAATTTTCACCGAAAACAGCTAAATAAAACTACAAAATGAAGCTAGTAAGATTTCTGATGAAGCTAAGCCACGAGACGGTCACAATCGAGCTGAAGAACGGAAGTGTCGTGCATGGAACTATCACAGGCGTCGATGTCGCTATGAACACGCACCTAAAAGCTGTAAAAGTGACGCTGAAAAACAAAGAAGAACTCTCTATGGAGACCCTGACGATACGTGGGAACAATATTAGATATTATTTGCTGCCGGACAGTCTGCCTTTGGAGACTTTACTGATTGATGATGCGCCGAAAGGTCGTGGTAAGCGCGAAGGGTTCCAGCGAGGCGGTGGTGGCGGCAGAGGAGGTCGTGGAAGAGGGCGCGGAGGCCGAGGAGGCCCGCGGGGCGGCCGTGGAGGAAGAGGCCGTGGTCGACGATAATTTAAATCTAATATTTAAGTGTCAACTTTGTGATTACATTTTGATAAGGTATGGAAGGAAATTCGTTTTAATTACATATAAGGTCTGTACTAATTTAATTAATAATGATGCATTTAGTTCACTACAAGATTGATGTTCTAACACAAAACTTTGGTCTAGTTATTTATGCTAAAATCTTAAACGAAGTGACTATTTGTACGGGTACTGGACAAATAAATTATATTTATTCGTACATTTATTGGATGATTAGCTTAATAATTAACAGAAAATAAAATCACATTAAAATTTAGATTGGAATATACAAATTAGAGATAGAGCCTCTATTTCTGTTTTATATATATAATGTATGACAACGTAAGTAATAAATACTTTTATTGGATTAAAGTTTTTTGTAAATTATTACTAAGATATATAGACAAAATGAATGCTCATTTTAAAGGCGGTCATGTAATATAATACACAGCAAACCGACTTCTGTAGGTTAGGTTTAAGGTTTTTTTTTTTATTTTTTTTTCGCACTAATTGATAAAATAAAATTATTCGTCCGACTTCTGTACGAATAATAATAAATTGTTCGTACGGTAACCGTATTAATAGACTCAGCCAATCTTAAAATGGTGTTTCATACAGTAACATAAAATGCAAATACAATTTGAAGAAATAGTGTTAGTGCCTAGAAAATTTACTACCAGTGAGTAAGGTTAAGTCTTAAAAATACACTTTATGATATAAATATGGTCAAAAGTAATTATATTTTGCTGCTCAAAACACTTGATCTTCAGTCATAACCATATACTATATTTTATAAGGCTTGGCAAGAACGGCCTCCTTATTACGAACAGCAGAAAAAGTGTTTAATTGCTTAATGTTAACAGCAAAATTTACTGCTGTTGTTACATGATTGCATGTTCGTAATACCACGGCGGTACAGTCCATTCTAAATGTAGAGAAAAAGGGCCATTGACCCTATGCATAAGACATCTTACTTATAGGTTAGCTAGTCTATGGGGGAGGCCTATGTTCAGCAGTGGACGTCCTATGGCTGAGATGATGATGATGATGAAAGACTGAATAGCATTCAGGCATTCTGTCTCTTATTCTATCATAAGAACAGTCAGTTGTCAGTAAACCGGTGACAACCGACTGTTCTTATGACCCTTCCTTTAGCCTCTCCGTTGGCAAACGTCTATTCCGTTAACCGGCAGAGATGGCGGTCAGTCACAAATAACCTAGTTACGCCTAGTTACGGCGCGACGCCATTTCCGCACATGAATACGATCGGCCTAGTTACGGCAGTTCGCCATCACCCAGGTTATCGACATACAGCGGCATTGACACTAAGGAAACGATATATGACATGATCATACTAATCTGTCACCACTGAAATTGGGCTTACACTTTTTTATTTTGACAGCCTCGATGGCTCAGATAGTAGTAACTCTGCTTTCTGTGCCGCAGGGCCCGGGTTCGATCCCCGGTCAGGTCAAACATTTGTGTGCATGAACATGTCTGTTTGATCTGTGTCTGGGTGTTATAAGCGTATTTAAGTATGTATATCAGTCCTCTGGTTACCATAGTACTGGCTTCTAGCCTAGTTTGGGACCAGATGACCGTGTGTGGAAGTTGTCCCATATTATTATTATTATTATTATATATAGCGTGATCAATGACAGCTAAACAAAAATCTTTTTTTTGGCTCCACTTAGAACTTATTTTACGGAACATATTTCTGTAAATTAAGTTCTAAGAGGATTATTAATTTGTCAATTGACTATTGAATTACCCGATAAGATATCATTTATGTACCGAAATATGGAAATATGACCAATGACGTTGAATCGCTTTATCCTTACTCTGAGAATATGACCAAAAAATTGATTATTTCCAGTTGTCATTGATCAAGCTAAACTAGACAAGGTATTGTTGCTAGACCTGTGTAAAAAACAATGCCTACACAAAGCCTAACACTTGTTTGATAAAAAACTTGTACATCTTTTGGAATAATCCTTCCAAATGTGTTCACATAAACATCTAAGATACTGAATGTATTCCAAAAATAATCCCTAAGTAATAAATTGTGTATAAAATAAAAGTGGGTTTCATTAGACCTCGAAAACCAGAAAAACATCTATTTATTTTTAAGTTATTTAATTATGTACCACAATAAGTGTAAGGGTTGTTACACATGTGACGGAAGATGCGTCGAGTGTATCATGCCAACGGTTGTCTATCATCGGCTGAGTGTAAAGATGAATGTTTTATCATACATTTGTCTGTTCTGACGTTACTCAACCGATAATGGCACACAGGCACGGAACAGCAGATAATAATACTACGTATAGAATGGATGTTTAGAATTCGCTGGGAAATCACCTCACGCACTCTTGAATGTGTACATCTACAAAACTCGCATGTGTGCAGTGTCTGTGTATTAGGTAATAGGTAGTTATAGCGCGACTTTTGTATAAGATTGAGTCGAGTGTCCGGGGTGTGACACGGGTATGGACCACTGGCAACCACAAAACGCCGTCACCGGTATATTTCCAGTAGTTTTCATACATTTTATATGGGCTCGCAGCCAGCACACGGTTGACGTCGGTGGCCGCCACACGCTACAAATCGTCGCTACTCGCTTCTTGTGGCCGGAACCGACGACTAGACGCCCACGCGTTTGTAGCCGCTTCCAGCTTCAAATGGTGGCGTTTGTGGCCGTCGCATATGGCCCGTGTGCGCCCACCCTAGGTTAGACGCGACGCATCTTCCGTCAGACTGATGTGTGATTTTTTATGATAGTGACGAGACGAGGAAATCAGGTACCTGATGGTCATGATTGCCCATATCAGACACAGGGCCATCTAGTGTTTTAAAATTCAAAATTCTGAGTGGCACTGCACTGCGCCTGTCACCCTGAGTGAGATATTAGTTGTTGAAAATCGTCGTGCCCAGTAATTTCGCTGGTGACACTGCTCTTCATACCGGAACATGTTTGCACATTACTGCTTGGCGGATGAATAACTGGCAAAGGTGTGGTACTTCCCCAGGCGGCCCCCTGCAAAAGAGGCCTACCACTTTACTGCCTCGGTGGCGTAGTTACCGCAAGCTCGATTGCCGATCATGAGGTCCCGGGTTCGATCCCCAGGTTAGGCAGTGTTATTTGGATTTCCCCATTAGGAATTATTTTTAATTAAAGTCTGAAACTGTGCCTCTGTGTGGTGTAGTGTAGATGGCAATAGGCTCGCCTCCTACTGATAATGGTAAGCGGGCAGTTGTCCCCAGTGCGAAGTCCATGCGCCTATTTTTTGACGTGACAACGTCTTATAATTCGATAGAGCCGGCTGCACGCACGAAAAAACATGACTCATGCGGCGTTACCTCGCTCTGAGGCGCTCGCTGTAAGGCTTGAAGTGCAAGCGAGAGCGCGGAACGAGCGACATCCGTCTCTCTCCTACTTGAGTGAGCGATGCGTCTGCGTGGACAGCTGCTATACTATAGAGTACATTTACATCGAGTATCAAGTGCAGTGAAAAGTGAAACAAATGAAATTAAAATTTTCTTTTGAAAAATGCTACCATTCCATCAGTATTTTCATAAAGACGTTGTCACGTTCAACTATCGTCAGTAAACCGACTTTACAGACAACCAATTTTTTATTTATTATTTAAATTTATTCTCTACCAGAACGGGTCACCTCAATTACAGTGCTCTCAAGTCAATTCATGTGGACAACCCATATTGTCAGAGTTTCAGGTCGCCAAGATTCCTACGCAGTCTCCGACATGACCAAACGACTGCCCCCTACATATCTTATAGGAAACTATAGGGACCTACAGTTAACGTGCCATCCGAAACACGGTAGCGCCCAGGTGAAAAGTCCACATGGTGAGATTCGATCCAGGGACTCCGGATTTAAAGCCAGGCATATTCATGCTGGACCACAGACGCTACATTTTTTACATGGATAGATGTAAAAACATATGTGGATACATAGAATTATTACATGGGACCAATAACATATTATACTGGTGACATGTGGGTGTACCTACTATGGGACTGAGTCCTGGGTACACCTCTGCCTACCGCTTCGGGGAAAAGGCGTGACTTTATGTTATTTGTATATAAACTAAACGTATATTATACAATCTAAAATGAGAAAAAATTCAACCACGGTCGAAATTCGAACCACGTACCCTCCGGTCGGTGGGCAATCTACCTCTTGAGCTACCGTGCAGGTACTAGTCATCGTGGTTCGAATCCCGCGCGTAGGTAAAATCCGTCTTGACGGGACAATTTCTACGGGCAAGACAGAGAGAACATATAGAGAGATACGCGAAACGATAATTAGGCGCTGTGCGACCTGAATTGCACTTCATTGCGTCGTCGCTATTTTTTAATGATCTTGTGGAGTATCCTTTCTGTATTCTGTAGTTATACCACACGTGTAAAGAAATTTACAAATCCTATATCCTGCTCCATCATCGAACCCTGGTCACAATATTATATCTAACATAATATTCATTGAGGTGATCCCAAATTACATAACATAACATACATTCACGCCTTTTTCCCGAAGGGGTAGGCAGAGGTGTACCCAGGACTCAGTCCCATAGTAGATACACCCACATTTCGCCAGTATGTTATTGGTCCCATGTAATAGGGGGCGAGCCTATTGCCATATACCGGGCACAGTTCCAGACTCCAGGCAGCTATTGAGATAATTCCTAATGGAAAAATCCAATATTTAGCACTATGTCCCAAATTACAATAAGTCCAATACTGGCCCATCTGACTGATGTTGCAGCATTAAGTCAAGGTAACCGAGTCACACAGATACACAGCAGACACTTCAAACTTAAAACAACCCTTCCTTTTTCGGTTCTGTTGGGGGTTAAAAAGGTTGTCAATGGACCTTATTATGAACTAGTCTTAGGCAATCCCAATAAGGCTCATTTATAAATACAGAATGACCATTTTACAGGTTAATGGAGGTCAGTGAGAATATATTTTTTTTTTTTCTAAATAAAACACAGTTTAGTTTTGTATTGCCATGAATTAATTTATATTATAACTTAAAATATAACTTAGGAATATTTTCAGTCATAGGTTTTTTGGTCCTTATAAGTCAACAAAAATAGCATATTTCGGAGTGGGCCTTATTTGGATCATTAAGATAATGATATTTGACATTATTTTTTAATAAATTAAATTAAACACAATTAATTTAGAAAAAAAATCAGACAACCTTGAAAACGTTAGGTTAATTAGGCCCTATATCTTGCGCCATCATCTTGGGCTTGTAGCAAAACTCTTACCAGTTTAAGTATTTACTTCTTTGTTAATTAAGTAAACATTCATTTATTTAACTCTTATTATTTAATCATTTATTGAATTTTCGTGCAAGTGGGTCTAATGATTTGATTTGATGAAATTATTTATAAATGATCTTGTTGATAATCTTGTTAAATCACCATTACTAATATATAGGTACAAGGCTTTATTCTTTGGTAGTTTCGTTTTTCTAGTTCTACTAAAATACGTTTAATAATAAATTATATAAATTTAAAATCACAGATTCAATCAGTTTAAGTCCGGTCCTTATTCGGTAAAAAGGTGGTGGACTTTATTAGGCACCCGCCATCCCGTAGAAGAATAATCAAAATAGACAATAAAGGCTCGCGGTGACTACAGCCGCAATGGGCCGTACCGCATCGCATAAGGGTGATGCATCATAAGGGTGCGTTGCATCGCGTCGTCGCAAAGAATCAACGCATTTCATGCCTCATCTGTGTTGCGTCGACAACGAACAGCTCAACGCATCACCCTCCCTCCCGCTTCATCTCTTGCCCATCGATCCGTTGTCTTATATCACAAAATATATATTGAAAACGACGCACCATCAACGCTTCGACGTCCCGAGTCCCAGCGCAACATAAATCCGCCTACATCACTGATGTACATTTTATATAGTGATCTATCGCATACTACAGACAAACGATGCAGCCCGCTGTAACATTTATCTTTTTTTTTTTTTTTCAAAAATAGAAAAATACATTTGAATTAGTCAAAATAACAAAAACCAATTTTAATAGACTGGCACATCGTATATGCATAGCCGGACATACAAAATAGAGGCGTAAATTCAAATTAATGCCAATTGCCAATGCATTTTAATGTTTGGTCAGAGATAAGTGTAGGATTACAATTCAGTATCACGAACTCGATGTTTGACATGGTGGCCCTTATTATGAACACTGTTCTTAGGCAAACATACCGTATACATTGGTTGTGTTCATTTTCATTCAGTCTCGGTGCAGTTTTTACCCGACAAATATTCACAATTATTTTTAGGGTCTTCAGTTAAATTGAATTATGTACCTAATTTCCTACCGTTTACCTAATTCTGATTTACTTAATTTGATTAAAATCGTGTTTGCATGGTTGTATGAATGAAGTTTTACGTGAGGTGTCGAATTTTTTTCCCCTATATTGTTCAAAATTATTTGGCACCTCTATTTTGGCATTTCCCCATGTAGACTACCAAATACATCCGACAGTTTTATTAAATCTTTCGTACATTTAATAAGTACAAATTTGACAAAGTCGGTCCAGTTGTGTACAAAGTACTTATTCATTGCCGAGCAACTGTTTCTGTTCACACCTCAGTACATATTCACAAAATTTTCTCTCGAAAATCATTGCTAGGTAGTTTCAAGTGTTCCCTGTTGTTTGTTTATAGTTCTCATACACTGTATTATTTTTTAAAAATCTATTATATTTTAACAATATGCTATCAAGATCTTCTGAGCAATTTTTGCCGTCAGATAATTGCATTAATTGACAAAAGTAACTTTTGCGAAAAGCCCTTGTGAGTTGGAGGCATGTGGGCTTGCGACAATTGCCATTAACTTGGCGAATCAGTCCAAAAAAGTTCTCTAAACAATTGTTGTTTAATTGTCTTGTTAGTAAATATACGTAGCCATCGTTTTGCATATCAACTAGCAAATGCCGAATCGAATTCATAGTTACCACCAATGTATATGTAAAAGTTATATTGGTTACATCCTTACCAGTATCTTTGCTTTTAATTTTTAAATTGTTGAAAATATGTTGAGCTTGGTCCAACAATTCTAACTCGGAGCTGTCACCTCGAAACGGTTTACCGTATGGTTTACCAGAGTGAAAGTCACCTGCATTTAGCAAGTCAAATAAATTATCAACTGTTTTAATAAATTCAATTGTTCCATTAGCTGGCGTTATTTGTCCCGTAGAAGCATATGTCTCTAATGCAGCCACCACTGAATTACTGAGGACTTGAGTCGCGTATCTGACTTTATCCCTTT
Source organism: Hemistola chrysoprasaria (assembly GCA_947063395.1). NCBI lineage: Eukaryota > Metazoa > Arthropoda > Insecta > Lepidoptera > Geometridae > Hemistola > Hemistola chrysoprasaria. The sequence goes on along the minus strand of OX346736.1, from coordinate 3,651,826 downwards.
GAAAGTTAATGGGAAATATATGGGCATCTGTTAGTCTTGGTGCAGACCGCATGTCTTTTTTTACATCCAAATTATACAACCTTTGTATGTCCCAAGATACGGTCTTTCCGTTGTATTCAAAATTGTTTTTTATTAAACTATTTCGTATAGTCTTTACTATATGTGGTACATCAAAGATGTAGTAGACCTTATTTCCTTCAATGTTAAAGTATGGCTGTTCTTTCGAGATACCCTTGGATTTTGCAAATTGTAAAAAATCTGTTCCTTGATCTGAAACTAAGGCCCTAATTCGAAATCCCATCGCGAAAAGCCTTTTTAGGATACTCAAAATCCAATCAGTCAGTTGTCCATCAATATGCCTCGATGAAATAAACGCAAAACCAATAGGCTGTTTCCACTTAGAAGTAATTCCTCGAAGCATTATTGTGAAGGCGAATTTAGCAGCTAGGGATGTTTGCTTCCCATCTACTTCATGCAATCCAATCCTTCTGTCCTGCTTGCGGTCGTAAACAACAGAAGATTTCAGTCTCATTCTATCCATACACATAACACATTCCTTTTGTGATTGTGACATAAGTTTTGCTGCAGCCGATAGCACGTCACTCATGTGTTCATTAATATGAGTCGTCATAGGGATATACATAGAGCATAGAGTGTTTTTGCGTGGCAAACATAGGGTTTTAGCCAAGAATCTGTAACATAGTGGACTCGTGTAATACATGTTTAAACAGAACAATTTAAACTCTTTGCTATATCTTTTATTGCCGTGAGGTTTAAGATTGATCTGTGTCTTTACAATAGTGCTCAAATTCTGATTTAGATATATATCACAACCTGTTCCAAACTGTTTTTTCGAAATCCTTGTGTTTTCAGACTCGAATTTTAATCTTTTTGCAGGTGTTTGTAACGCAAAGTCTTCCTGAGATCTTTTATTAAAGTTTGTTTTTATATGCTGTACATCTACGCCTGCATTAGCTTCAGAAACCTGTATCAACTTGCGTTTAAGATATTTTAAAACAATTGTTTTTGGAGATTCAATTTCTTTGCTGATAGATTCATTTAGTGGAGGCAAATTTAAAGTTGGAACGGCAGTAACTTTTAAATTTATCTTGGCGTACATTCTTTTATTGAAGTGAAGGCTACACACATTCTGATGTTTTATATTTTCATAGCTTTTGTATTCCAAATCTGGTCTCTGGCAAGCTTGAATCCAAATTTGGCGTCTGAAAAGAAAAACAATACAGTACAGTATAAATATAATAAATTTTTAATAATTGGTTCTTTCTTTTGGATATGATGAAAATAAAGCTGTATACTGAATACCACCATTTAAGTATATTTTTATTTAAAATTATGTAGTTTCGGAAATACCAACATAATAAAATATGGGCCTTAATGGGATCACTTATTTTTAATAAGGTCCAGAGACAACCTTTTCAAAAACCACTTGTTATTAATTTGCTACTCAGAGTAAGGATACCAAAGAGAACCAGTCGGGCAAAAATCTGTTCCAAGCCGCGAGTCTGGTACCGCCACAATATAGTCTGGTACTATGTGGTTAGTTGCATGGCAACCGTAGGCCGACCGCGTGATGGCAGTGTTAGGTAAAAAGCTAACCGAATAACAACAGATACGTGCGTGAAAGCGATAGCTTTTCATTATTTAGGCATGTATTTACAATAATTTTAGGTATTTATGTATCCACATTGCGTGTTTCTATTTTATTTTAATTTTTTTAACACAATAAAATGGACAACAGCGTTTTGTTCGAATGAAAAACTATGAAGTCGATTATATTTGAAATATTTTTGCATAATATTATCAGAACTTAAATACATTTTTTTTACATAAATTAAGGTTTGTCATTAATTACCTAGTGAAATGAAAACATTTAAACATTGAATTAAATATTTGTTTATTTATCTCAATTACGTACTGTGCATTATAATATTATACTTTTTGTTTGTAATTGGTTTACATAACATAGTCCTCGTTAATTTTACATTTATGATAACATTTTAATATTTTTGTGACTTTCGACTTAAGTCTAAGTCGACTTATTTATTAAGAGTATAAAAGTAATCATATCACGTAACAATTTAGAATAATATTGTCAAAGGGCCTTTCTACGTGCTAGAATCAGGCCCACGAACCTGTCTACCTATTAAACCGAGATTCAATCATGTAACTTAATTATCTTTACAAACATATATACATTTTAATTTTAAAACTTTTGGACTCATTTCAATTTTAATTTAAGAATATATATTTATAAACGTTAAAAAGTATTAGTGTAATTAATTTATTAAAAAAAAAAATATTTAAATCACAAAATCTTTTTGTGTAGGTAAGACTACTCCAATGCTCCTATGTTCGCACGCGTCGCTCAGTGTCAAATTTAACATAGAACTTCATAGGGTGAAAAATCGTTCAATCTAAATAAGGCTTTAAAACAATCAGGTAAATAGAGTTTAAATTCAAATAATAGAAATTCAGTAGAAATAGGGAATATGCGTGTAGTTTAAATTTGGTTCAAATATTTTTTTTCCGAATCTATATCGACCGGACATTATATCTAAAACATAATTCTTTCATTTAATTCCTTTTTATTAGCATAAAATAATAAATAAAAAGTGAAAAATATGCGAGGGAAATTCAAAATTGCCAAACGCATCGCCATTGGTCGAAGCGAAATGTGACGTCAAATGCTATGTCAACATAGAAGTTTGTGTGTTATTTGTATAGCGTATGAAATAAAAATAGTTTAAAATCGTTTTCCCGCAGCCTTTTCCATAGCTAGTACATATTTTAGCATCCTAGTGAGATCAGGAATCATCACAATGATGACTGAAATTGGTTTTGTTATAAAAGCACAATCCGATAATCTGCCGAGAATAGATGCGTTCATGATGACAGCATATTTTGCATCAAATCCAGATTTTACGTCCGCTGAGGTCCGCTGATCATAATAGGTATACATATAATATACTTACATTAAAGTGATCTTCACAACAATGCAAGCAAGTTGTTCGAGATACCATAGTTCTTCTCATAATTTAATTTAATTCTCATGATTAAAAAATGATGATTAAAACATGATTAAAATTTCAAATGATTAAATTAAAACTCATTTTAATTTAATCATCTGTATTGTTCTAAATTTTAAATTTTGAAAATTACCTTAACATTTCTGATATTTTTTATAACTAATAATTATTAATGTTGTTCAATCATTTTTGTTTCATGCATGCTGTCTTCATCCATAAATATTATGACATTTAGAATTAAGATATATAATGTAGCAGTTTTTATTGTTGAGTAGCCAAACAATAAAAACTGATGTACATGATGTGGATGATCTAAATAAATAAATAAATAACCTTACACCATTATTGTTGTCGTACTTTCGCATCTCTCGGGACAGGGAAAAACACTTTATCAGGTGCACTTCTAATAGTATTTTTGCACATAGGCACAAGACAATACTTATAAACTTGTTTTGTGCTTCTTCCATGGCTTAAACGGCTATTAAATTGAAATTCTGTGTAAAGTATTTAGAACACCTACAGTAAACAAACACCGGGGCATAGCATGTGACGTCATACAAAGCGCGCGAAAATGGCGGTGTTCAAACAGCTCAAATTTTAACTCGGTTTAAATTTATTTTTTTAAATTTTATTCTTTCATTTCCAATGAAATTTATATTTTTTACTATGCTATGACGATGTGAACAATTAATTAAAAATATAAAAAAAACACATGCATATACCCTATTGTCAGTGATGGACAATTTTTTGTGAAGCTAATTCAGGGATTGTGCGTCTGTAGAAGAAAGCGATTCAACGTCATTGATTTGCTATTGATAAATGACCCTTTAGGGTATTGTGTTCTGTCACAGAATACTAAGTTCTGTGTAAATGATAATTATAGTGATCTGTGGTAAATGATTTTTGTTCGTTGTTTCACTTCAAATATAAACAATCCCCTTAAAAAAATTTATGTAAAAATATGCATACTGAAGTTTGATATATTTATCACATTTATTGATATTGAACTTACAACTTAGCAAGTAGAGGTATAGTCACGTGCTTATAATATTATGTTAGGTTACAGTTACTCAATTTGCCATTTGCAATAATTATTAGGACCTCACTTGGGCATGGGTACGTACCTATAACTTGCCAAGTGCATTTATTACCTATTATTTAGGTTTTTGTAGTGGTAGGCCTCTTTTGCAGGGGCCACCTGGGGAAGTACCACACCTTTGCCAGTTATCCGCCAAGCAGTAATGTGCAAACATTACTGTGTTCTGGTCTGAAGGGCCGGCCAGCGAAATTTCTGGCCATGACGAGATTTAACAACTCATATCTCAGGGTGACAGGCGCAGTGCAGTGTCGCACAGAATTTATAATTTTAAAACACTGTGTGGCACTGTGTCTGATATGGGCAATCATAATGCTTACCATTAGGCACCTGATTTGCTTGTTTTGTCACACACTATCATAAAAAAAAAAATGATGCTGAGCCCGAAGTTTCGAAAAACATGACTTAACTTTGACGATGAATGTTCCAAAAATAGAACAAAAAATTTTTCCTATTCCTCCCATTACTTCAAAAAATGTTCTAAGTTAAACCTAAACGTTTTAAAAATGGAATAAAATATTTTGTTAATTTAATTATGTTAATTTTAAAGTAAGCTGTATGTTTTCCTTAAGAATAATTATTTTTGAGCAGCCTGGTAGAGGTCTCAATAGCATAAATCAATTTCGGACATTCATTCACAATGGGACAACTTCAACACACGGTCATCTGGTCCCAAACTAGGTTTGAAGCCTGTAATATGGTAACCAAATGACTGATATAAGCTTATAACACCCAGACAAAAAGACATGTTCATGCACACAAATTGTGGTCAGGGATCCAAACCGGGGACTGCGACTCAGAGAGCAGAATTACTACAATTTGAGCCAACGAGGCTGGCGATTTACCAGCTCTATGCGTTCAGGCCATCATAGTATTGTTCTTGAATATGGCTGCTAATACTTCTTAGATATGCCAAGGTGGCAAATTATTAATAAAATAAATATTTTCACATGTAGGAAGCCATATTAATGATCATTTATTGATGACACCTTCATACGGACACACCAAACTTGCTAAGAGACCATAGAGTGACCTTAACAAAGTAGGTCCTACTCTCTACTCTCTTTTACACATATGAGGTACTATATAATAACTTAACAATACTTACCTTCCTACCCATTTTATTACATTGTAAGATAGGTAGGTAGGTATAGCTACATTTCATCTAAATACATTTTCTGGTTGATTTTAAATATATAAGTAGTTGAGGGTACCTAAAGCCTTAGTTCTGGAAAGTTTATTATAAGTAGGACTTACGCACTTACCTCTCTTCATCCTTTGGAAATTGATGAAATCGCAAATTCCACAATTTTTATTATACGACGTTGACAAACAACCATCTACAGCACAGGTACGCATATTTAAAGTTTAGACAAATTAGAGATGTAAGTACCGTAAGTAAACATTTGCGTGAAGGCCTGAACCACAGATCACTATATAGCACCACACGCACAGAACACATATACAAGAACAACATAATGTACTATTCAGTGATCTGTGAACATAATGTCAAAATAAAGTCGGGACAACAGCTACGTGTTAGCGTGTTAAATAACAATATTTTGTTAAATAACACCCAAAGCCACGCCCACTTTTCATGTTATTATGTTAGATATAACACAAAAACATGCCGCTGCGGACCCGGCTTAACATGAAAAGTGGGCGTGGCTTTGGTGTTATTTAACAGAATATTGATAAATATAACACGCTAACACGTAGTTGTAGTCCCGGCTTAATGTCGCTACAACGACAAAATAAAATTTAAAAAAAGTTTATAATTAAAGGTAACTCTCCATACAAGCAACGTGTTTTTGCTCAAAATTTATTTCTCGATTTCGTTCGTGTATCGTGAAAACGGCATCAGCTAGGTATTTGATTTTTTCACGGAACGTTATTGATTATGATTGCTATAATATGAAATAATTATGACTAAATAAAATTAATAAATAACTGGAGCGTTCATACAAATCACGATTTTTTTTCTACGTTTCACGCTGTAACGCCATAATGGCAATAGTTATCTACTTGAAAATCTTACACAATATGGGTAATTATAAAAGCTATAACAACAAATACTAAAAATTAAATAAATTCAAAAATTCAAGGACTTTCCCAAACAAGACACTTTTCCGACTTATTAAAATCAAATAAGACTAATAATTCTGACTAGAGTTTTCGAAGAAGATTTCAAGCAATATTTGGCAATACACATATAACATTATCATGATTTACCTTATTACGAGTAAGATACCGTATCCTGTGTAATAGTTATAATCTAGATATTATCTATTGCATACCATCATCATGTTATCTGTATAAAAACTCCTTAATGTGATGAGACTGCCGGTTACTTACAGTCTTCCATATTATTTCAAGTTTTAACAAATATCATTTCCACCTACGTTCCCTTAACTAACAACCCTTAAAATACCATATCTCTAAATATTTTCAATACGTAAAAATCATAGATAAACAAAGTACCTCTATTGAACAGCAGCAGTGAGGTTAACCTATTTAGGAACTGTTAAATAAATTGATAAAGAATACATAACATAATATTATATCTAAGCCACATATTGGTATTTTTGTAAAACGATCAGTTACCTCTTAAAAACAAAAATAAGTAAGTATAATAAAATCATGAATTTAGTAAAATACCACAACATCTGCTCTTTGTTTTTTTTGGAAGCTGGTCATTTAAGATTGAGTCAGGGTCAAAAAGTTCATATTTCCTCTCTGTTCTGTGGTTCATAGTCAAGTGGCACTTCAATGGACAGAAAAAAATGGACAAACAAGTGAATATTGGTTTCAAGAGGAACAATAGAGTCCTAATAGTACAAGGAACGTGTTTTTCAATAAAATCGTAGACCCGCAGATTTTTTATGATAGGTACTTGCTTTAGAAATTGACGTTTGAAAAGAATTTATTATGTGACTTACTTGACCGACAATTGTTTTTTTATTAATTTGCTGTGTAAGGTACATTAATTTGATGAGGAGATGTGATTTCTATAGCTATATCAGTACATACGGTGGAGAGTGAGGAGCACAGAACACATATACAAGAAGAAGTCCCACTACGTACTTCAGATTTGCGTACACGAAGCGACGCTAGCGTTACCAACGCTTCGCACTGGAACTATTCAGTAGCGCGGGAGATTTAATATTTCTAACATTAGCTATAGGTACCTACCAATATTATATTCCTATATTTACTTCTTTAAATGCCTACCCTATATGCCATACGCAAAGGGTAAAAAAATAAGGGCAGGTATTAGAAGTAGTCTTTATTCAGATTAAAATAAGGTAAATCTTATATTACACATCTTTCTAGAAGGGGTTGGCCGAGATGTACCCAGAACTCAGTCTCATACTAAGTATACTCCCACATTTCGCCAGTATGTTATTGGTCCTATGTAATAGAAGGCGAGACTATTGCCATTTACCGGGCACAGTTCTAGACTCCAGGTTGTTATTGAGATAATCCCTCACGGAAAAATCCGATATTTAACACCACAGTTTAACACTTTGCCTAACCTAGGCGTCTTTTTCGCACAATCGCAATAATAGAGTCTATGATCTCGTTAGCACAAAAACAAAACTTTCTATAGCACAATTTAACAAATACGAGAAACTTTACAAAACTTATTTCCACTAAAGATGTGCAAAGTATTTGCACTTTGCACATCTTTAGTACAATGAAAAAGTGAAAATCGTAAACAAAAAACAGCCATTTCTATTATCCGGTTGCCAGATGGCAAAAAAGAAATTCTTCTAACGCTGATTCAAGTAATCATAAGAATCTGAGGTCTAGATTTAACTAATTTGAATATAATATGTGATAAAATTATTAATAAATTTCATTACTTATTTTTTGAAATAAGTAATGAAATTTATTGTTGTGTTTATTTCTTCCGAATTAATTAAATAATTCCCATAACTTTGAATTCTACTAAAATGTTATATTTTCCTTAGTAGGGTCAGTAAATAGTGCTTTCTCTGTCGTTTGTAGATCTCCGTTTCTTTTTAACATTTCCTTCGCCGTGTTGGCATTGGCCGGGAACTAAGCTGACACCCCCGTGAGGAGCCCTTCACATGCGCGTCCCAACACGCATTTGACAAGTTAATTTTTTTACGTGTGCTACAACTACAATTCGCAGAGCATAGTTCAGACCACAGAACAGAGAGGAAAGTTCAGACTCGCCAAGATAAACCGCACATACCTTTGATCTTTGTGTTCAGTATTCTGTGGCACAGATCACACAAAGAACTTCTGTGGAATGAATGAAGAAAATGAAGTAGGTACTTCAGCAGAAAACTGAACTAAATTAATGAGTAGATAGGTGTTTTCTTTATATAGGTGTTACAAAAAGGCGTAATAATACTTATGGGGGACATCTACCAATTAGCCTAATAAATTGCAGAAGAAAGAGCAGAAGAAGCATGAAAGTAAGATTAATGCTGTGGAGATGAGAAGCCTGCGAAGTATGATTGGAGTGACCTTGATGGACAAAATGAGGAATAGTGCGATAAGAGAACGCTGTGGCGTGGTAGAAGATGTAGTGACTAAGATAGAGAAAGGAATGCTGAGGTGGTTCGGACATGTGGAGAGGATGGATGAAAGGAGATTAACAAAAGAGATTTTTAAGGCTAGTGTGAATGGTCAAGTCGGTAGCGGTCGACCTAGGCGTACTTTTCATGACCAAGTTGACGTTGTCCTTAGGAAAGGCCAAGTCAAAAGTACCTACAACCGACGAGCATGTATGAAAAATGTCATGAAAGTGAACGAAGCGAAAGTTGTATGTCAGGATCGTAGCAAGTGAAAGGAAATAGTCTCTGCCTACCCCACCGGGAACAAGGCGTGACTGTATGTATGTATGTATGTAGAAAGAGTTGTTAATATGGCAAAAAAAAAAAACTATCCAAAACGCTTTTTGTAGTGGTAGGCCTCTTTAGCAGGGACCCGCCTGAGGAAGTACCACACCTTTGCCAGTTATTCATCCGCCAAGCAGTTATGTGCAAACATTACTGTGTTCCGGTCTGAAGGGCAATGTTACCAGCGAAATTGCTGGGCATGATGAGATTCAACAACTAATATCTCAGGGTGACAGGCGCAGTGCAGGTCCGCGCAGAATTTTGAATTTTAAAACAATGGGTGGCACTGTGTCTAATGGGCAATCATGATGCTTACCAGGGATGTTGCGAATATTCGCAACCGCAAATGCGGAGCTTCCGCATAGATTTGGACATCTGCATCCGCATCCGCATCCGCGGATGTGAGCCTTCAGAAATCCGCATTCACGGATGAAACGGCGGATGTGAAAAAATCGGCATCCGCAACATCCCTGATGCTTACCATCAGGCACCTGATTTGCTCGTCATAGTCATTCATTATCATAAAAAAAAAAAAAACGTGCGAGTAGCTTGCTTCGAGCGAATCGACAAATTTTCGATTTTCTATAATGAAAACGCGAGCAGCTTGTAAGCGAACAGTATAAGCTGGTATATTTAAGTCAATGCAAGCAAAGTAAATTTTGGATTTTTTTTTTAATAGAATGCGCAAGTAGAATAATGGAGCACCCCTGAAAGCACACTTACCGCAGGTATGCAGGTGTGAGTGTTGCGTAGGATTTCATGTAAAGAATTCTTTTCGTTCTACTTGTTCGCCGCGTTCGGTTCGGATAAGTGTGCATTCACCTTTTTTTTACACGCAAGTTTGTTTAATAAAATTCTCTTCACACATCACAGCTCTTTGATCTGTCTGTCATATTGACTATAGCATCTATGCAAATAACATTATGTCATTATTTTTACGAAAACGAAAAATCTTCAAGTAAAAAAACTAATATAAATAAATGTAATTAACAAAAAATAAATTCGGCGCCGCAAAAGGATAAATTTGGTTAGTACTCAATGTTGCAAGCCTTTTGAGGTAATCTAGAAAAGAAAACCTACAAAACCGCGGTTTTAAAGAAGCTCCATTAACGGTTTATACCTTTGCCTCACCGGTTCGTTGACGAACCAACGGTTTATCTCGCAAATGGATCACCCCCTTTACGCCGAATCACTTGTACACCTAGGGTCGATCCATACCGGGACGGCAGCGGCGCAGCGAGCACTTTCAGTTTCAAATAATCTAAACATTATCATCATGAGCGAGGAATTCTTTGCTTCATATTATTTTATTTTATCATGTATTATGTATACATACCTAGGCTCTTTTTATCTATATTTAGTTACCTGTCCTTATTTTCATTTTGGTGTTCTAAGTTCACACATTGTTTCATTTTTTTTAATGTGTATTTCTTGGCATATCCGTGAGGACCTATTATTGGCTCTCTATTGTTATAATAAGTTTAACTACATATATTTTTCTGATTTATAGTTGTTTGTCCCTCTAATAAATAAATAAATAATAATAAGTAAATTAATATAATATGAATACCCATGGAAAGAAAGATTTCATCTATGAGCGGGATTTTCATCTTTCCACATTCATATTGGATTTCAAGCGAATAGACCACTTATTCTATAAAAATGTTAAACATGATCTAACTACATAATTTAAAGACCAGCTTCGCTTGAAATGCTTAAAAAGGGCGAGCGGCGCGGCGCGGCGATAGTTGTCATTTAATTATGTTGGCAGATAAAGTTTAAAATTACTTGCGAGACAGCGAGGCCGCATCCACCGCGCTGGCCGTCGGCTCGCTGCCGGCCGCTGTCGTCGCGGTCTGAATCGGCCCTAAAGCACTATAGAAATGGCATCGCAAGGATTTGCCCATAGTGTTAAATATTATGATAAAAAAAGAATTTCACGCGCAAATGCTGACTTTATAGGGGCGATTCCGCACCAGTGTGCTGAACTGTGTTGTACTGCAGAAAAATTAAATGTACCTATTGATATATTGTAGTGCCGCACAGTTCAGCACATTGGTGGAATCGCACCTTATAAGGTTTCCTGCATTTGGTTGCGTGTTTTTGTACCTATTTAAATGTGTGCTGTAGCTGTTTACCTCACATTCACTGCCCGGTAAAGCTGTAGAGGCCATCTGAGGCCAACAGCATAGATCATTTAAAAAAAAAATGTTTACCTCACTGTTCTCGCAAAGATTTGACTGCCTCGTTGGCTCAGATGGTAGTAACTCTGCTTTCTGTCCCGCAGGCCCCGGGTTCGATTCCCGGCCAGGTCAAACATTTGTGTGCATGAACATGTCTGTTTGATCTGTGTCTGGGTGTTATAAGCGTATATAAGTATGTACATATATAAGTCATATGGTTACCATAGTACAGGCTTCTAGCCTAGTTTGGGATCAGATGACCGTGTATATATTGCTAGTGTCAAGTATAATGAGCATAAGCATAAATATTAAATAATATTCAATTTCTAGATAAGTCAAAGTCAGGAAGAGTTAAAAAATCGCCCAGGCTAAAAGTCACACCTCTTGTATGTAGGTACCTAAATTGATGGAAATTTACTAGAGAAGGACAGGAGCCACGGTCACAACAGATAATAACGCTACGTATAGAATGGACACTGTCATCCGCCCACCAATCGGGCCTTCCTCACACCGCGAGCGAGATTGAGTTCTTCACGATCCCCGCTTCGCTGGAAAATCACCTCACGCACACTCTTGCGCGTGTACAAAACTCCATGTGTATGTGTGCAGTGTCTGTGTACGATTAAAGTGGTTACGCGTACTCTGAATCACTTGAAAATAACACTTGTACATGAATAATACACTTAACTTGCAATTGTAATACTCCACCAATCCAACACGTCCAAAGTCTCCAACATGTTAAAAGTTGAAATGACCCAAGGAATTGCATGAAATTCACAGGATTACAATCTTTCGCCATTATCAATTTGGCGGGAATCCGAATAAGCAAAAATGCATCTTCGTCTTCGGATAATCCCCCAGTCCTATCTATATCTATGTTTTTTTGTTAGGTACCCACAGTAAACGAGGTTCGAAGTAAGAAGAATGAAAACTCATGCCAGCAAGGAGGATGGTGACGCCGATATTGAGAGCACGGTGGTCAGCATATCTGAAGACAAACCAACGCCCATGGTTAATATGAAACCGGCAACGGTAAGAAAGACCCTTAAACTTAACTTTATCTGATGCTGCAGCGTCAGGTTCAGATGCTGCAGCGTCTAGTAGTCCTATCGTACTAACATAAATGCAAAAGTTTGTGAGGATGGATGGATAAGTATTTGTTACTCTTTCACACCAAAACTACTGAACCGATTGGGCAGAAATTAGGTATGTAGATAGTTTAGACCCTGAAATAACACAGGGTAATTTATATTCTGATATTCCCACGGGAACTAAGACTACGCGGGTGAAACCGCGGGGCACAGCTATAGTTTATTCTAAAAATATAACGTATTAAAATGTTGTTGTAGTTGATTATAAGAATATAAACAATGCCAGTGATACGAAGCTCGTGCACGGGCTATACCTATATAATATCAAATAATATGTATTAAAATGTATGTAATCGTTTTTGCTATTTTGCGTAGAATATATCAAACGCCGCAGAGAAGTTCAAGCGCGAGCACGAGCCGAACTCGGACGAAGAACTCGACCGCGTTGCTGAAGTCCAGAACCATAATGCAGTCCATCCTAAACTCAGAGACGAGATAGATAAGAAGAGATCCACTGTCAATGTTAGTACCATGGATGTAACACGGTTTTCTCGGATCTGAAAACGGAATTTTTAAATTCGGTTTATCGGAGTCGGACTCGTAGTCGGAGGTGGGATCGTAAGTGCAGAATTAATTGAATTTGGTTGATTATTTGTAGCGCGAACTCTCCGTGCAATAAGCAAAATCTTGTTTCTAGACGCTGAACACGGCCATCCTGGCGTCGCCTCTGTGCTTTGACCTCCGATCCTCCAATATAACCCTCGACCGCGTCGCTGAAGTCATACATACATTCACGCCTTTTCCGGAAGGGGTAGGCAGAGGTGTACCCAGGACTCAGTCCCATAGTAGATACACCCACATTTCGCCAGTATGTTATTGGTCCCATGTAATAGGGGGCGAGCCTATTGCCATCTACCGGGCACAGTTCCAGACTCCAGGCAGTTAAAGGCAGACTGAAGTCAATTAACTTTTATATTAATACTTTAATACTGAGTAAAAGTACGAGATGCGAGCTAGCTCGTATCGAACATTTTAAAATGGACATGGACGGGACATAATATGTTAGCGCTGCAAATTGAACAAATGGAGCAAGCAAGTAACTCCATGGTACTCAAGGGAGGATTTATGAAAGCAAGGACGTCCGAGAGTAAGATGGAGAGACGACATCCTCTTAACCTTAGGTCCAAACTGGACCAGAGTCGCAGACGACAGAGCTCAATGGAGGGAGCAGGAGGAGGCCTATGCCAGCGAGGCACACCGAATTGCGAGACATTATAATATAATAACAACATACTTTATTTGGATATTGTAGCACTTTCAGAAATAAAAAAGGCGTTATAAAAAAAATATTAACCTTTCAGGTGAAAGCAGTAACCCCGCGCAACAACCGTCCGACAACATCAAGACAAAATTATGATCCGGACTGCAAAATCTGTCAAAAATTAAAAAAAAAACATCAACAAAGGAAATCGGCTATAAATAAAAAGAAGAAACGCGATAAGAGATCGAGAGTGTCGAAAAATAAAAAGCCACGGAAGAACACGACAACTATACGTAAAAGATTGACGTCTCGTGGCTCGTGGCATAGAGGTACGTCATCTGGCACTTTCGTTGGATTCATGGATGAATTAAAAAAGCGGGATTCTCGGCGGGATTCTGTATCTATGAATGAAAATAATGAATCGAACATGGGATATGATGGTGGTAGCGATGCGTCCGGTACGACTTATAGAAGTTATGAATCTATGGAACACGAACCTATGGTTGACGGGTAAAAAGAAAGGTTTGTATTTTGCAAAGACATATTACAACAGGACACCGCACTGTCAGATTTTGCCATTTAAATTTAATCCGAGCTGCCTTAGTATAAGGTCTTTATTGAAATGATGTATTGGAACGGTCCAGGTGAGAGGTTCGTCTGAGTGTGTCTCTTCTAGGCGGGGTCTTTAAGGGTGACACGCTCACGTATTCAATTTTAGACCGATATTTTGAATTACAATATTTTTGAGACGCCAAGTTTATTCAGCTGGTCCTCCCTAAGGTTTAGATAGCAGGGGAGAAGAAGAGACTGTGCAAGCTCTGTGTAATAAACTTTTTAATTGACAAGTGGAGTGATATGCTGCTAGTGCATTTAAATAGTTTATACAATTATTTTATCAATAATAACAATTTACGCACTCTGTAGGTCTATTTCAAGATATTTTATCTGCAATTATCAAGTACCTATAAATAGTAATCTTACTTATTAATGACTTAATCTTAGTAGGCTATCTATTTTAATAAGGTACTACCTATTTTACCTACTTACTTTCCTGTGTCCTTACTTACACTATATTTTTCTCTACAAGAAATATTATCTCTCGTACAGTGTTGTGGTCACCGCAGTAGAAAAGGACGGTCACTGATAGTGGTTTCTCACTCGGGACCGTTTTTTTCACACAGTACGCCGTCTTCCTAAAGGTAAAACGTCTTTGGTATTTTGAGGATGATAATATTATCTTCTTCAGACAACGAGCCAACTCAACGAAAAGGCGACCTTTTATACAGCGCGCTCGAGCAACGCACACAAAGACATCGCTCGCGGATACGATATTTCGGAACGGTTGGGAACAGAGCGAGCGCGAGTGACATCCGCTTCAGACACGCGTCTTGTGATGTTTTTTTTGTGAAATTGAATTTATTTTAGTTATTATAAGTTTTTATTTCCGTTCTTCCTGTTTTATTCTCAGCAATCAATCGATCAACTAGATACGAGGGCCACTACCACGATAGTTTTTTCGCATAAGCCAGAGTTGATAACCCTAGCGCGACCGCCGAGCGTAGGTATGAAAAGTGAAATACATACATGAACTTGACATCTGTACATTTGTTATTTTGTAACAAGTAGCCGGGGCCAAAGAATAGTAAGTATTACTGTAGGGTTATCATATAATGCGTGTATGCGGACATACACGTTGTCAGGTTTGCCGAGTGTAGGGTTGATGTTATTTTGTGACGCGCATGCTACGGATTCTGTGAACGTTTTGGTGGTTTTATGTGGCAACGTGGAGTTTCACGAAGATCTATGGCATGTGCAAGGGCGCGATGGCAACACAGGGAGGTAGATGCCAGCGCGACAGATGATTGTAGAGCGAGATTGAAGATGGTGGGAATTGGAATAAATCATGTAAAATATGCTGAAGTGTTCGAGTATTATTTAATGGACAAGGCACAGCTACATTACTAACTGGGGCCCTTGACAAGTCCGGAGTCCGGTAAGTCGCACGTTAGCACGTCGCGTCGTCCATTCGTCTCTTACCTACTTATTTAACTAAAATGAGGGCAATATGAATCGCATTCGGCTGCTTTAATAATAACAAAATCCGAACTCACGTTTTTCTCACTTTCAAGGGAGATAATTATATAGTTTTACAGACAAATTTAAAAGATGACATCCCTAACGTAGTTAGAAGTAATAAGAGATACGCGATAGAAAGAGAGGCAGCTTGAACGATAATTAGTTAGGGCGCCGTGCGACCTGAATTGCACCTTATTCCGTCGGGGCTAGAGTCGCTATTAATTTGAATGATTTTGAGGAGTGTCCCTTATTGTCTGTCCTTTATTTGTTTTATGTAAGGTAATAATTAAGATGGTTCATATACCCGTCAACCTAAACAACTTTCAAGAGAAAGAATTGCGTCCCGTACAAACTTTCTGATCAGCTGATCCGTTTTGTCACAGAACAGATAATAATACTACGTATAGAATGGACACTGTCGGCACTTCCTCACCCCACGAGCGAGATTGAGCTCTCGACGAGCCCCGCTTCGCTCGAAAATCACCTCACGCACACGCTTGTACAAAACTCCATGTCTGCAGCGTCAGTGTAGTAGGTAGTTATATCGCGACTTTTGTATGGAATTGAGTCGAGTGTCTGGGGTGTGATTTTGTATAAGTCGAAATTTTTTTTCGCTAATTTCGCCATTCTTTCTTTTAAGAGTAGTTCAGTTTGACGAGTGGATCGACACCCTTGTTATACTACTACACCTTTCCTTTTTTAATCACTTTTTATTATAAAATCTTAAATGACTCACTGACTCACATGCAACGCAGAGCCAAAACCACTGATACTAGAGACTTGAAACTTGGAATGTAGGTTCTTTTCGTTGTCTGAACGTGTACTAAGAAAGGATTTTGAAAATTCACATTATAACGGGTCCAAAAAGGCCTCAAATCAGGATGGATGTTTGTTATTCTTTCACGCCAAAACTACTAAACCGACTGAGGTAAAATTTGGTATATATAAGATAGTTAAGACCCTGGAATAACAAATAGGATACTTTTTATTCCAATATTCCCACGGGAACGAAGCCTATGCGGGCGAAACCGCGGGGCTCAGCTAGTTTAATAATAAATAATGATTAAACGCGTGATTTCCCAATACCATGACATTTATGAACCAGTTTCAATATTTACCTACAACTACATACTGGCCGCGTAAAGAATGACCTTTCAAACTGGTTGGTTAATATTATGATCTTCATCTTGAATCATAGAGCATTTAAAACTGGAAGTTTTAGGGAATGATTTAGTCATCATCATCATCATCATCATCATCACCAGCCGGAAGACGTCCACTGCTGAACATAGGCCTTCCCCATAGAACGCCATAAACTATTCATATGGGGGGATTTTGCCGTAATCACCACGCTTGTTGTGCGGCTTGGTGATAGCAGTAGTTGGAATACTTGCTGCCAGAGAGCGCTGCTGCGCATTAACCAAATATGTCCCTCTGCTGGGTCTCATGGCTCCCACGGGATGAGAAAGGGATGGCTCTATTATGGAGCCGGGAACCGCAAGGCCACTGCTAATGTTTTAGTATTCTGTGGCAACGTTTTAACTTTCATCATAGCATCAGCCGTTGGAAGTCCACTTATGGACATAGGCCTCTCGTATAATGGTTTTTCCAATACTCACCGTGGTTGGTAGGCGAGTTGGCGAGCGTAGTTTGATGGTTTTCACGCAGAGGACGCTGCTGCTTGTCCTCTGGATCTGATAACCCTTAGCCGGCTCTTACGCCAACCACAAGTAGAGAATGTGGAGTACTATTCTATAGCCGGTAACCCCATGGCCAAAGATAAAAGTGTCAATATAAGAAATGAACAATTTCGTTCATGTACCTCGTACAGTTGACAACTCTCTTTCTGAATGTTCTAAGTGTTCAATCATCGAGCACACAAACAAAGGAATATAATACCAACAACGTGTAACAAACATAACATATTATAATCACCCTTTTTTCCCGAAGGGGTAGGCACAAGGGCGTCGCCAGCCGATGATCAAGGGGGGGGCTAGTCAAGGAATTTCTACCCAAATTCACCATTTGGGTAGACGGTAGATATACAACAGGTATTTGCCTGTATACAATTTACAATTACAAATTTCTATGAAACAGAAAAGCCAAAGAATTTTGTAGATTATTTTTTTATGAAATAGGGCCCAGATGGTTCTTTAATAAAAAATACGTGCCTATCGTATGGCGGCACTTGAATGTCAACATTGACAATAAATGATAATTTTTTTCGATTCTCTAGGGGGGCAGCAGCCCCCCCCCCCCCTGTCCCCCCTTGGCGACGCCCTTGGGTAGGCAGAGGTGTACCCAGGACTCAGCCCCATAGTAGGCACATCCACATTTCGCCAGTATGTTATTGGCCCCGTGTAATAGGGGGCGAGCCCAATGCCATCTACCGTCGTCCAATATTTAACACTTTGCCTGACCTGGGGATCGAACCCGAGACCTCTTGATTGGCAGTCGAGCATGCGCCCTCTACGCCACCATTAAAATCAACCATTCAAATTACATAATATTATCATAAAATTCTCGACTGTGTAAAAATGCCCTTTCAATAATAAACTAAAGTTAGCCAACCCACCTAGCATGGCACGAGGATAACTAGTTTTCCCCGTTTTTTCTCTCTTTCGCGCCTGAACAATTCATATCTGCTAGTATCTCGTTCTAACCCCCAGGGACTTAGTTTCCCTGGTCACTGTGCTACCGGGGCTGAAGTCCTAGAGTTGAAATGGAGATTTTGAATTACATTAGATCACCCTTCAATTATGACCTACCAAACAAAAATAGCTTCCTCAAAATCAGTTTATGATACACTTACTCGTATTTATTGTGTATATTGCCTTTTTAAGATAATAAAAATACTTGAAATCATTTTGAAGACGTTATTCATCCGCAGTTGTTTTTTCTATTTTTTCTATTTTTTAATCGACTATGATGTTATTATGGTTCATAATTCGCTTACGTTCAGTCTGTGCGAACTTGAATCCGACGCACGACGTTCGCAAGATAGGAAATAAGCTAACGCGATGTGCCATTGAATTTAAAAAATCTAACAAAATTAGCGGGAATTATTTTTACTAATCGTGATGTGCCATTATTAAATAAAAAATTAAATTACCTAACGCATTTACCGTTTTGTTTTTTTTTTTTGAAAAAATGTCAAGAGTGAGCGTGCTTATTGTTTTGTTTTACTTTATAAATGTTGGACTGTTTCAAGCGCCAGTGCCACCAGGATCAGGGACAAATGGGAATTGTAAGTTTTTGTGACATTTTATATATAATAATAATAATACATAAGATAAATAATAAAAACGTTGCGTTTTTTTTACTTTTATAATATTGAGTGAATTTCAGTGTTATAAACATAAAAAAAAAACTTTAAGAAAGTCTGCTTTATATTCCTAATAGATGTGCAATTTGTTATACATCAGAAATCCAACAAATCCTATAAAATACAAAAAATGTATACCTACCTACATTTAGTTTACAAAAAAAAAGTAATTAAAGTAACCGCCCATTGCCGACCAATCACTTTTTAGTTATAGCTTAAATTTTAAGTTATTATGTTGTACTGTGTAATATTATGTAAAATGGTCGAAATAAAGAGTATTCTAATCTAATCTAATCTAATTTAACCACAACAAATTATTATTACCTATTATAATATTTAAAATAATTGGTGATCATAACTACATAAAAAGCGTGCTGATTACGGCAAAATCCCCCCGTAATATGAATAGTTTATAGCGTTCTATGGGGGAGGCCTATGTTCAGCTGTGGACGTCTTCCGGCTGATAATTGATACTTAAAAATGACGAGTAAAATAGAGGGAGAATAATAATAAATAATTTGAATTTATATTCGAGTCAATTCAAACGTCAAATGACCTATAGATGGCAGAAGGCACGTCCCCGATTTTACACGGGACCAATACTGCGTAAAAGTGGTGGTTGGGTGTATAGGACTGAGTCCAGGGTAAACCTCCGCCTATCCCTTCTAATAAAAGGCATGATTGTATTATTACCTTATAACCGAGTTTGCACTACGCCATCGATACACTGTTTTGAAGTTGTGTGATATTTTGTAATGTGACAAATAATTCAGGAAGTAAATTATCGTATATACGTATCGTAAGTACCTAGTTAATATCTAGCGAATGTTGTTTTGCAATGATATTATCATTCATCAAATTAAATCCACACAAGGTGTTATAAAGGTTTCGACTTTTCAATATTTGCCAAACTTGTATGAGAAGGGGAAGACGAAATTTTTTGTTCATCCCATATATTCGAAAAGACTCGATTCCTTCAAAAAAAATTATTTAACCTCAAGTGACGTACTTTGAATCCCTTGCTACGCTTAGGATTCAAAAAATCGCTCTCGCCCGCAATACATCGTTTTGGTCCCTTGAGTATTACTAAACTTATTTGTAAAACGTTTTATACTTACAGATAATTATGTATCTAGTAAAGTATACCTCTACGAACATAGGTCTGTACTTGGAATTACATTCTTAAACCGGTTACAGTCTTACATTTTCCTCCTTCTATCTTTGTCTTGTAATAGGGATTTCCCTGATAATAATATTGCAAAAGATACCAACCTCTTTGTATTGCATACGTTTTCTGACGCACTGGTGCGTAAACTAACACTTGAAACCTTTTTTGTTAATTTAATTGGCTCATGAGTCATGAAGAAAACGCGTGAGGTGTTAAAAACTGAGTGTATCGCACATTTCCATGGAAATACAAAATTGAAAAAGTGCGACTAGCGTTTTTTCCAAATTATATCCCATTATTTCAATTGCAGCAAAAAAAACTTACTTAGTTGTGTTATTTAAGAGTCTGTTTCCACTTTAATATTTATTACGGCCCAATAAATAAAATGCTAGAGATATTGACAATTTCATGAATAGAATAAAAACACAACTTTTGTAAAAATAATGGAGAACAAAGATTTGAAGAGGAAATAAATAAATAGTTTCTATGTGCAAGCCGTTGGTGATGCAATGTTTTTTTTGCCGTCGCCGCCAGCAATGGAAACAGTGTGAGAATCAGTCCCAGTATTTATATATATAAATACCTAATGGAAATAGTGGGATACACCCACTGAATAAGGAATATAATTCCCTATTCAGTGGATACATCCAAAACTTTCAATCGATAAAAATCACGAGAGTAAAAGACACGTATAATAAAATATCAAATAAATCAAGGTAGTGGAATAGTATACTGGCCATCGACTACTCCGGACTCACGCATATCAGCGAGCGTGCGCTCCCGCATGGTGCGTGAGATTTCCGAATAACGTCTCATAAGTACTACGGCCTCCCATCCTATCCTATATCCTATATATATATATATATATATATATATATATATATATATATATACTATTATAAAGGCGAAAGTTTGTAAGTATGGATGTATGTATGGATGTTTGTTACTCTTTCACGCCAAAACTACTGAACCGATTGGGCTGAAATTTGGTACGTAAGTAGCTTAGACCCTGGAATAACACATAGGGTACTTTATATCCCGATATTCCCACGGGAACGAAGACTACGCGGGTGAAACCGCGGGTCACAGCTAGTATAAAATGAAAATACATAGATATGAAGAAATAGGGAATAATTTTCCACTCAATTGTTTTTGGTTGGCTCTGGATCTGGCCTTTATTGCTTGCAAATGAAACAGCAGCAGCTGTATTTTTGTAGAATAGAATAGAAAAATATTTATTTGCGTTTTTACACAAAATAACAACATATAGGTACAGCATACAAATTAAATATAGATTAAACAGTTATTAGGCAATGCGAGGTAGTCTCAGCGGGTAACTATGTCAACGCGGAGTTGACGCAGTTGCTGATTTTGTAATGGAATCAGGTCATTGTGAGACCTACCGGGTTGCTTCGCTCGGGAATAAAACACCTAGTGTCAAATAGAAATTATAATTAAATTAATGCGGTAGGTGATCACACGAAATTTAGAGGTCGTTGATATTCGCCGATCTGACTTCACCCCCCTGCGTCGCTATGAGCACTCTCCTGGAACTGTCGGCCAACCGGGAGAGGATCCTAGGTTCTCGTTGCGGCGTTCAACGGGCTAGCAGCGCTCCGATTAGATGGAGAAGTAAGGAGGAGGACCCCTAAGTCGGGGTCTTATCCGGCAGCTATGTAAATAAAATAATAAATTAGGTATTATACTGTGTTTTTGTAGTGGTAGGCCTCTTTGGAGGTCGCCTGGGGAAGTACCACACCTTTGCCAGTTATTTATCCGCCAAGCAGTAATGTGCAAACATTATACTGTGTTCCGGTATGAAGGGCAATGTTACCAGCGAAATTACTGGGCATGATGAGATTCAACAACTCATATCTCAGGGTAACAGGCGCAGTGCAGTGCCGCGCAGAATTTTGAATTTTAAAACATTGGCTGGCAGTGTATCTGATATGGGCAATCATGATGCTTACGATCAGGCACCTGATTTGCCACTCTTGGCATTCACTATTATAAAAAAAATTTATGTTATTAATTTAAAAAATAAATAAAAGACGACGTCATATACGTTCCGTTACGTCATATGTGGAATGAGGAAAACGCGCGATATTAGGGCGATAAGAAAAACTGCATAATGATGCAATGGTTTCCGGTTGACTTCACTTGCGTCAATCAGGGTTTTTTTATTCTTTTCTTAGGAATTTGCTGTGCCCCGCGGTTCCATCCACGTAGTCTTCGTTCCCGTGGGAATATCGGAATAAAAAGTACCCTATGTGTTATTCCAGGGTCTAAACTATCTGCATACTAAATTTCAGCCCAATTGGTTCAGTAGTTTTGGCGTGAAAGAGTAACAAACATCCATCCATCCTCACAAACTTTCGCATTTATAATATTAGTAAGGATAGTACGAAAGATGCCTCGACTAAGAAGTAAGAAGATGACTGCCTCGGTGGCGTAGTGGGCATGTGCTCGTCTGCCAATTAAGAGGTCCCGGGTTCGATCCCCAGATCGGGCAAAGTGTGCAATATTGGATTTTTTCAGCGTTCCCTTATCACACCATTCGCGTGCCCTACGGGACAACTTCCATACCCGGTCATCTGGTCCCAAACTAGGCTAGAAGCCTGTACTATGGTAACCGGATGACTGATATTATACATACTTATATAAGCTTATAACACCCAGACACAGATCAAACAGACATGTTTTGCACATAAATGTTTGACCTGGCCGGGGATCGAACCCGGGGCCTGCGGCACAGAAAGCAGAGTTACTACCGTCTGAGCCAACGAGGCTCTGTAAGGCAATAGTTAGTATAGATATAATATTATGTGTTTGTACTAGTGGAGGTCAGTTCAGACGAAATGGCCGGATCAAGGTCGCAAACCGGATTCGACACATCTTTTTATACAACTTTATTATTTCTTGGTACATAATGACGGTCGTAAGTTATAATCTAGGTTCATAATTGGGAATCTTTGTGCTTTTTATTATCCTTATGCGCTATTACATTAGTTAGATACATGCTAATTTAGTTAAGTGTCGTCAATTTACACAAAACCTAGATAAATAACATACAATCACGCTTTTTTCCCGAAGGGGTAGGCAGAGGGTTTAGATGTACCAAGGACTCAGTCCTATAGTAGGCAAACCCACATTTTGCCAGTATGTTATATTGGTCCCATGTAATAGGAGCCAAATCTATTGCCATCTACCGGGCACAGTTCCATACTCAAGGCTGTTATTGAAATAATTTATAAAAAATTCAATATTCAACTCTGCCTGACTTGGGTATCGAACCCTGGACCTACGGATCGGCAGTCGAGTACAATGTAACAAAAGTTATGTTTGTAACAGGTAAACAAAACGCTAGCGAATTATAAGTCGACTCCAGCACCATCTAGATGACATAGAAAAACCAGCGCTAGCGTTGTTTTTTTTAAGTATACATACTTATTTAATAATATAATAATAATAATATGGGACAACTTCCACACACGGTCATCTGGTCCCAAACTAGGCACGAAGCCTGTACTATGGTAACCAGATGACTGATATACATACTTATATATGCTTATAACACCCAGGACCCAGACACAATTTGAGCCAACAAGGCTGTTCTCCGTTTGTTCCGTTTTCACGCTAAAACTTCTGAGCTGATTGAGCTATTTGGTATGTAGATGTAAATACCTAGCTTATAAAACAAATAGGGTATTTCTTATTCCGATATTCCCACGGGAACGAAGACTACGCGGGTGAAACCGCGGGGAACCGCTAGATAGGTAACAATTTACAAAATTTGTCACAGCGTCATAATAGTACTGTAGGTAGCACAGTAAATATAACGTAGGAAAG
This sequence comes from Hemistola chrysoprasaria, assembly GCA_947063395.1. Classification (NCBI taxonomy): domain Eukaryota; kingdom Metazoa; phylum Arthropoda; class Insecta; order Lepidoptera; family Geometridae; genus Hemistola; species Hemistola chrysoprasaria. The sequence goes on along the minus strand of OX346736.1, from coordinate 3,627,856 downwards.
TGGCATGCATAGGTCGACATGGCAGCCATGTGAAATGGATTATATATCAATAATATAAAATTTAATTGACCATAAGTCTGTCTTTCCGCAAGAGCTGTGCTAACCTGAGAATGTGTTTGATAATCTACTACCAGTAGAAATAGTTTATTTTTATAGCTATAGCTTAGGTAGGTACATAACGACATAACATTACGCCTTTTCACCGAAGGACCCCTTCAGTGACTTTTTTTTTCTGAGAAATTTTTTTCTCTGTGTTGGTTTTTATACACGAAAACTTGTTTGAATTAAATTGGATTTTTTACTGAAACTTTGTATTGTTATTTATTGTCATTTTCTAGTTCCTACTTGTCTTTATTTTATGTAATTACATGTAGTATTTTTTATTTCTTCAAAAATGAGGGTACGTGTGTGAGAGAGGGCGAATTAGTGCACTACGCCATAAATAAAAAAAAATCCATTACATACGTTTTCAAAATGGCGGCTGAATTAGTCCAGTCTTAGCAAAAATACGAGCAACTTAGGTGTAAGGTAGGTACACTTTATTAGAAAAAAATAGAGACCTAGGAAATTAACGCAAGACCTTGTTTTGAAGACTAATAATAGCCAAAGCGAGGTAGATTAAGCTCCTCAATGTCATTTTTTGTGCTCATCCGTCACTGGCCATTCCAAAATGTAAAGAATAAAATTAAAACAAAATAATACGCGTTTGCATACGGGATACAGGGTTTCTGTTTAGATCATCATTATCTAAAAGAATTATTGATTGTAATTATGAAACGTCTGATATTATCTTTCGGATTTCAGAGCTGTTTCAACGTTAATTAATTATTATTGTACCTACTGACAGTAATCCTTAAGACTTAAGGAGGATGTTAACTGATCATTAACCCTATATACCAAGGTCTTTCAAAATTGAATAATAAAAATGGTTTTAAAGTTTTATGCATTTTATTTTTCTGCGTAATTAAAATGGTAGCGAGTAGGTAAGTAAACACATGACCAAAAAACAACTTGGATTCCGGGCTGTCTCTTGCTTACGTCACTATCGAATTGTCATTGCTTAGATACCCTCCTGGGTGGTATTGTTCACCCAGGTGAACAAACGGGAACAAACCATTACGAACATGCAATCGCGTAACAACAGCAGTAAGTTTTGCTGTCTAACGTCATTTTTTTTTATGTCGTTTGACAGGAGAAAACGTTGTCCACACTTCTGTTGCGTCCGTTATAAGGGGGCCGATGTTTTCCATTCATTCCGGACCCATGGCACAACTACGCTATGCTCAACTGAGTGGGCCGTGGGTTTCTATTCCCTACACAACTGAGGTACCAACGACTCAACCCGGACCCACTGCTCAACTACCATGCCCATCTGGTTGAGTCGTAGGGAACTCGGAAACCACTGATTCTCCATAGCACAACTACCGCCCCCTGATTACGAACAGCAGTGGAAGTGTGGAAAGCGTATAATTGCTTAATGTCTGCTGTCAAACGGCATACAAAAATGACGTTTGACAGCAAAATTTACTGCTGTTGTTACGCGTTTGCGTATTCGTAATACCAATGCCCCCTTATTACGAACGGCAGTATAAATGTGGAAAGCGTTTAATTGCTTAATGTCTGCTGTCAAACGGCATACAAAAAATGACGTTTGACAGCAGTTCAGAAAAAAACAGTTCCGAAGGCGAGACCTTAGTTTTTCGACCATGCTTTGACCCAACCTCTATATAAATTAAGGTCAGTCACATTAGTATTCATGTGACCCACGTGTGTGTGGGTGGACTTCATTATTTTAATTAAAAGTTAAAGCTGTCATTTTCAAGGGCACAAATGAATACTTAGTATTATAATATATTTTTAGAACAATAAGCTGTAAAGGCATATAATACTAAAGGCACATTTCCATTGGTCGTTAGAGCCCGCCTTCGGGATGCGGGAGATTTCTGTTCACGCATGCCATGGGGACTGCACTAATCGTTTTCATTACTCAATAGGATCCGTGTGCGGGGTACATGAGATTTCTGTTTAAGGCGCCTGTAGGAGCCAAACTTCCCTCTCGCTCGTGCATTGCAAGTTAAGGTACATAGGCATTGAATTTCCAAAAATCTTAAGTTGTGTTTCTCAATCACAATCATACCATTTATAATATAGGTATTCAAGAAAACTTAGTTTGGATATCTTTTAATTTAACAGAAGAGATACTTTTTTTTTATCTACTCTATCAAATAAAAAGAAAGAAAAAAACGAAATATACTTAAAAACATGCATTAATCAAAAGATAAACAAATGGAAAGAGCGATTTTGGAAATTCACAGTGATTTTTTATCATCAATAATGTAAATTGCGCGAGTGAGATGGAAGTTTGGCTCCTATAGGCGCCTTAAGCTTTAGAAAATAGAAAGCCTAATTTACTATTTTCATTGGTCGGTAGCCCGTATGCGGGGAATACCCACATGTATTAGTCTATAGTCCGCGGGAAATATAGGTACTCGCCCTCGCATGCCGTATATCAAATATCGACCGCGCTGCAGATAGCCTACTCTCATTAGTCGATAGCCCGTATTTGGGGACTCCTCGTATGCGGTATAACGACTGTGTTAACGACCAATGCAAATGAGCCTTAATAATTATTATAGGTATTGTTAGAACCTAAGGTTAGAACGTTAGATAAAATAGGTTAGAACAATAAGCTGTAACTTAAAATGTGATGTATTAGTATACTTACCTATACTTAGCTAAAGCGTTTCTTATACTTAGAAGTTACTTGACAAACAAAGTTTATCACCTTGTTTCTTTATTAATTCTAGTGTGTAGTGATACTTAAAAGATACCGAAAGCTAACAAGATTATATTTATACTTAGGTAGAACCACCAGAGAAAAATTCAATTTAGACAGAAGATGTACATAACTTTGTATTGATTTTTTTTATTCAAAGTTTACCTTTTTTAAGCTTTTGAAAATACAATGTTATTGTTGGATATCTTTATTTAAACTTGATTTAGTGGCATAAATAGACAACCTGCTATTTGTAATTTGGCTTTACACTTCCAAGAGGAAGTAAGCTATTGATTTTAGTAGGTTGGCATAAGTTTTGTGCCCGTGCGAAGCCGGGGCAGGTCAGTTATGACAATTGTTCATTCATCATCAGCTGCCTCGGTGGCGTAATGGGCGCATGCTCGACTGCCAATCAAGAGGTCCCGGGTTCGATCCCCGGGTCAGGCAAAAGTGTTAAATATTGGATTTTTCCATTAGGAATTATTTCAATAACTGCCTGGAGTCTGGAACTGTGCCCGGTAGATGGCAATAGGCTCGCCCCCTATTACATGGGACCAATAACATACTGGCGAAATGTGGGTGTATCTACTATGGGACTGAGTCCTGGGTACACCTCTGCCTACCCCTTCGGGAAAAAGGCGTGAAAGTATGTATGTATCATCAGCCGGAAGACGTCCACTGCACTGCTGAACACAGGCATCCCATAGTACGCCATAAACTATTCATTTGGGGGGAATTTAGCCTAGATCAGCAAGTTTGTTGTGCGGCTTGGTGATCGCTGCAGTTGGAATACTTGGTGCCGGAGAGCGCCCACTCTCCGAATATGTGTCTCAGTAGTGAGAATATATTTTTTAAAATTGACAATTTAATTATTTCAGTACGGCTGTGCGTGGTGGAAGGGCGGGGCTCATACAAACGCGCGCCCAAGTTCTGCCCCATCTTGGATGATGATAAATCCGGCGTCGAATGTGTGCTTGGGACTGACAGGTATTATAAATATCATCATAGAACTGATGTGCCACAACAAAAATATCCCGGCTTTTATATGGGAATTGAGTCGAGTATCCGGGGTGTGCCTATGATTTCTGCTACCCAGGCGAAGCCGGGGCGGGCCACTAGGATTTTATACCTTATAATATTAGCAACACCAACCTACTACCACCTTTGAGCATACTTATATATTAAATTCCCAGACTGGACTGCCTTCGTCGCATAAGCAAGGGTACAGTGGACTTCGGCGTGTTCAGTCCTGAAGACCTGGTCGCGGCGCAGTGGGCTGACGTCGATGTTCTAGTCACTAATGAAATAAGACATAGGGACAGTAAGTATTAAGACATTTCAATAATTTCGCCTCGATTAATTTTGGGATTTCTGTGCGAGATCGAAACAGAAATGAGGAGATCCGTAGACGAACGAAAGTTACCGGCATAGCGCAGAGGATTAGCAAGTTGAAGTGGCAATGGGCAGGGCACATAGCACGTAGAACTGATGGACGATGGAGCTGTAAAGTTCTTGAATGGAGACCCCGTAACCGGCAAGCACGTATGACGTCCTACAAAAGAGGCCACTACAAAAATATATATATATATACCTATATCGGTATTATAAATGCTAACGTTTGTGAGGATGTTTGTTACCTACTCTCAAAAATTTCAACTTTCTATAAAAGTTTGCCGATCTATTTTGTAGAAGTTTGCTAATCCTATCAACAATAATTATTCCAGGGCCATTTGAGCGAAGTGTAGTGGCAATCGCCAATCGGCGCATATTACCCGACGGCTCGACCAATTTGCATGCGGTTTTGAGGAACAGTACGCTCTGCCACCCGGGCGTGGGCGCCGAGGATCTACGCCCGTTGAGTGATACACTATCTGGGGTAGGAATTTTTGGAGTATTTTGTACTTTAGGTGTCCCTAAAACTATGCTAGATGCGTTACATTTGAAAGAAGTATCATATTTAGGTTTTACATTAAAGTCGTGTGCAGTGTGCACAGATTTTAGGATAGAAAAATTTGGGGTAATGTTACTTTGATTGGGTTTTGGGGTACTGTTAATATATGCCTAATATTGACATTTTAATTCCTCCCCAGTACGCCTGGACTACCGTTAAATATGCCTAATATTGTCATTTTAATTCCTCCCCAGTACGCCTGGACTACTGTAAATATAATATGCCTAATATTGTCATTTTAATTCCTCCCCAGTACGCCTGGACTACTGTAAATATAATATGCCTAATATTGTCATTTTAATTCCTCCCCAGTACGCCTGGACTACTGTAAATATAATATGCCTAATATTGTCATTTTAATTCCTCCCCAGTACGCCTGGACTACTGTAAATATAATATGCCTAATATTGTCATTTTAATTCCTCCCCAGTACGCCTGGACTACTGTAAATATAATATGCCTAATATTGTCATTTTAATTCCTCCGCAGTAGTCCAGGCGTACAGGGGAGGAATTATATTACATATATTAACAAATATATGTGTAATATTGTCATTTTAATTCCTTCGCAGTACCTAGAGACCTTAGTTCTAGAAAAGTCGTGTGAGCCAGGTCTGTCCCTCACTGAGAACAGAGTGAAGGCTCTTGCGGGATACTTCGGAGCAGCTTGCAAGGCCGGACCGTGGACTCCTGATAAATCTAGGGATGCTGAGCTTAGTAAGTGTTTTGAATTTTTTTGTGGGGGCTAGGGATATTGAGAGTAAAGAGGTCAAAAGTAAAGTAGATAAAAGCCGTTTTATTGCCAATTTAATGCAGATTTTAAAAACGTTAATATTAAATTATATACATATAACTATTTTAAGTGTAATATTAAATAAAATAATTACTGCACGTGCCTACTTGATTTTTGCAGGCGGCGCTTCTTTTTGCCATTAAACTTTCGAAAATAATAAATTCGAAAATTAAATATTCGAAAGTATTATATTCGAAGATAATAAATTCGGAAATCGTAAATTCAAATATTAAAAATTCGAAAATAATAGATCCGAAAATATTAAATGCAAAGAAAAAAAATTGGAAAATAAAAAAAAATCGAAAATAATAAAATCGACATTTAAAAAAGGCATTACACTTGACTGAAAGGTCCATACTAATCGGCTAGAATTTTTTTCTTAACGCCGGGAGCTTTGTACTTTTACTGTCGCAGAGTTCAAACTGGCTACCGGGTGTTTTGGGCTTGAGTGGACGTATGACGTTTATAACATTCTCGTACCAAATGGCATTGCTGTACTCCAAAATGTCATACTGTTTCCCAGTAGAAAATGGAGTAAGAGTACTAGCCTACGTTTAGTTTTTACTCGCCGATAACGTTTTATTTGTGCTATGTCGGCGAATTGACTAGGAAAAATAAAATGTTTATAATATTTTCCATAGAATAATAATAATAAAATATAATAATAATGTGGGACAACTTCCACACACGGCCATTTGATCCCAAACTAGGCTAGAAGCCTGTGCTATGGTAACCAGATGACTGATATTATACATTATACTTATATAAGCTTATAACACACAGACACAGATCAAACAGACATGTTCATGCACACAATAAATGTTTTACCTGGCCGGCGATCGAACCCTGGGCCTGCGGCACAGAAAGCAGAGTTACTACCATCTGCGCCAACGAGGCTGTCATGCCGCATCTAGGACGATTTAACCATCGTTCAAGTGCCGCATGCATGTAACAGATTATAAATGTATCTTGTGACCAAAATAGTTTCTAAGCACGTAAGAGTAACAGATTAAATAATTCAAAGCGAAAAAATCCGGCGCTTGGAACTGTATCGAATACCGAAGCGGGACGCCCGCCAGATAATGCGAAAGTTTGAGCGTACTGATGCAGTACGAACGCTAGTCGAGGGGAGAAACAATGCATTTCTCCAATGACCTACACTCACCTCAGTTATCCTCCGTACCCCAGAGCGTAAATACCCGTCCCTATGCGCGGCATGCAACGTCCCCTCAACATGCGCCACAAGCGACCGCTACTGGGGCGACACCGGAGCGCTCAGCTGTCTCGGAGACGGCGCCGGGGACGTCACATGGGCCGAGTATGATGACGTCGCTGCTTATTTCAAGGTACAGTGACACCGTAGAAATGTAAATAACTAGATACTAGAAGGCACATGATCTTGTCGCCGCAGCAGGTGACTAATTAGTTTCCGTTTACTTTATTTGTGTGTGTAATAACTAATCATGGTTTTCCCGAAGGGGTAGGCAAAGGTGTACCCAGAACTTAAGTCCCATAGTAGGTACACCCACGTTTCGCCAATGTCTTATTGGTCTAATGTTATAACGGGGGCGATCGTGAGGTCCCGGATTTAATCCCCAGTGTTAAATATTGGATTTTTCTATTAGGAATTATCTCAATAACTGCTTTGAGTGGCAATATGCCCATTCCCTATTACACGGGACCAATAACATACTAGCGAAATGTGGGTGTGCCTACTATGTGGGACTGAGTCCTGGGTACACCTCTACCTACCCCTTCGGAAAAAGGGGTGATTGTATGTTATGTTAAAACCATCGAACTGCGCTGGCTAACTAGCACAAGCGTGGTGAGTATTGACAAAACCCGCAATGTGAAAGGCCTATGTCTTGTGCACTTCTGCGGCTGAGATGATGATGATTAACTCAACGTGTAAAATTGATTTCCAGCTAAACAGTAACAAAACAAGTCAAAATGGCGCCGATAGGTTCGTGTTCTTATGCCGCGATGGTTCCTGGGAGCCCCTTCGAGCTACTAATGACCCTTGCGTCTGGCTTCATCGACCTTGGAACGTTATTGTTGCTAAAAGGTGAGCATGCATGGAAGGACGGGCGAATTTTTTTTTCTTTTGTATGTTTAGCAACACACGGCTTGTGTATTTTGCCACCGGTATTTAATAAATAGAGTCCGCACATTTCCATACTTTGCGCGACGGACTGTAAGCCTCTAGGGTACCTCCCGTTTGCCCAGCATCATAAACTTTGGCAAGAAGCCAGATCCAATATAAAGTAATATTACAGGAAAAAATACCAAAACCATAAAATTTTACAAAAAAATGTGAATAATAACATGTTTGCGGTGTCTAGGTATCCCCACATTACTACTTACCAAGGTAGTAACTATTTTTTTTTAGAAAAGCAGCAGCAGCCGTGTCCAAACTAGCGGAGTCTCTAACGGACAGCTCTGTGGCTGTGGACGACCATTGGCGCGGAGCTCTAGCCAACTTGCTGGAGAGTTCCACTGCCTTGAGGGACCCTCTCAACCCCACACCTCCGCCGGGCGATTATATTAGTAAAGCTAAAGGGTTCCGCGAGGCTTATAGTCAGACTGGATGCGATCCTCCCAGGTAACGATTATGACAAAATCACTATAATATATTATAAAATCCTAAATGACTCACTGACTGACATGCAACGCAGAGCTCCAACCACTATTCCTAGAGACTTGAAACTTGGAATGTAGGTTGTTTTCGTTGTCTCGACGTGTGCTAAGAAAAGATTTTTGAAAATTCACATTCTGAGGGCTCCCATATTTCATAATTGCGAGCGGGCAAAGCCGCTGTTCTTACACTAGTTAAGGGGGCTCCCCCCTATAGAGCCCCATATAGTGCTATGTGCGGGCAGCAGTCTCTCCGGGCCCAAGTATTACAACTGCTGCGTGAGACAACACAACCAACAAGCGGCGCCATCTAGGATACATGGACACATAGCTATAGTTTATGGCGGACTATGGGGGAGGACGACGGGCAGCAGGGGACGTCTTCTGGCTGATGGTGAAAAACCAAAAACAAGCAATTGCGTGCTAATGTGCAGAGGGATAAGGGCAGGAAAAAGAAGATGGAAGAGCGACCCTCTTATAAGAGGAAGCTATCTGATTACTATGGTAACTATTTATAGAGTAAGTTATTATTCCTTTTTTTCTTTTTCAGACACATAACGTTCTGCACGACATCCCTATTAGCCAAGAACAAGTGCGAGTGGTTGAGCGAGGCGGGTGCGGTGTATGGGGTGACTCCTCCCTTACAGTGTGTGGTGAGAAGCGACGAGGAAGGGTGCATGAGATCTGTTAAACTAGGGGAGAGTGACGTCTTTGTAGGGGGGAGTGATTGGCTGGTGAGAGGGATGAGGTGAGGATTCGAAAAATAAATTGTTAAGGCATACGTATGTATGCATAGTGTGGGGTTCCATACCTAGATACCAAGAACATACAGCGCCATCTATTAGTTCCTTGCGCAAAGTATGGAAATATGCAGTAAAATGACCATAACTTTTTATTGCGTTAACTTAGAAGTATGATTTTTTTATAGCCGCGAGAGACCGCAGATCTGAGTAGTTGATATCAATTTCAACTTGATACCTCCACGCAACTTGATACCTCCTCCCGTTAAAAAGTGTCTTGATAGACGGACAGACATACAGACAGACAAACGGACAACAAAGTGATAAGGGTTCCTTTTTTCCTTATGAGATACGGAACCCTAAAAAGAAATAAAATTTTATGATTTTTGGCAAATGCACAATCTATAAGGTGCTAAAGGAAAATGATTTTGGCAAATGTGTAAGACAATATGCGATAGATGACGACATCACGTAAAAGTAAATATATCAAAGAATCATAGGTTATTAATAATAACTTATTATTAATAGGTCTCTCGACTTTTCTAATTAGTAATGAAGTAACAAATAGCTGCCCCTATTTTGCGAGTTTTTCCCAAGGGGGTAGGCAGAAGTGTACCCAGAATCCAGTCCCATAGTAGATACCACTCAATGAACTTGAGGTAAGAAAATAGTATAAGCAACTGGTTTATTTGCAGAGATTTCTCAATAGCCCCAATACTCCACGAAGTGACGCCAATTGTCGAGAAAACGAACACAATCACAGCATACGTGCGAAAAAATCAAATAGCCAAGATGGCCGATTTGCGCGGGAAACGCGCCGCTTTCCCGCGCTTCGACGGCATGAGCTGGCACGCTGTAATGTCATACATCGCTGAAAAAGAAAATAAAAACTGCAAGGAGTTTGTACCTGATTATTTTAAGGAGGTTTGCGCTCCGGGTGCAGAGGGGAAAGTCGGGGACGTGAAAAATTGTTACGAAGAAGGTGAAGATCACGCGTTCGAGTCGCTTTTGGCGGGAAAAAGTGATGTGGCATTTGTCAGTATGACGACTTATAATAAGTTTGCTGGTTGGTATTATCTTTGTTAACTTATATTTTATCATTTAACTGTAAAAATATGGTATAAACTATATACTACTAATATTATAAATGCGAAAGTTTGTGAAGATGGATGTATGGATATTTGTTACTCTCTCACGCTAAAACTACTGAACCGATTGGGTTGAAATTAGGTATGTAGATGGTTTAAACTATTAAGTCAACACGTACACTTTAAATTAGTTCTGTTTCTAATCTTTTCTGTCGAGCTATAGTAGCTGTCGTTGCAGTGAATATGATTAGCGCAGTCGGTAGGATTTTTACCTAGATTTTATTATTTTTACAGGTGTGGGCCACAACATCATGCAAACGACACATCCTGACATAGAACAAATCGTGCCTCTCTGCCCAGATGAAAACCAAATGTACTGCTTCATCAGTTGGTCCGCCATTGGACATGTATTCGTCTCGACTAACATAACTGCCATGCGAAGCCAAGAAATTAAAAATGTTCTAGGAAGCTTGGACCAAATATTTGGCAAACATCCGCCATTCCACACACCAATGTTTTCCATGTACGGCCCTTTCAACCACCAACTAGATGTCCTATTTCATAATAATACGAGGACTCTGGCCCTTGATAGTATTTTTAGGTTACATCCTTATGATAAAATCCCTTTGAATTACGAAAGACAAGTAGCAAATATTATAACGGAATTCACTTGCAGTTTTGGCAGTAAAATGGCACCTTCTCTGTTACTCGTGTTTGTGGCTCTAGTCGTTTATATTTTTAAGTTTTAGGATATTTTTAATTTTAAATTATTTCGTATTAATAAATATTTTATAACTAAGTATTTCAACTTTATTTATTATTTTTACCTAAACTTATTTGTATAAACTTACTCTTACTCATTTAAATTATCATACCTTACTCCAACCCTAACTCATACTCTAACACTGGCCACTGAGCACATAATGACTCTACTCCCACTCCCTTCTATTCTTCTAATAAGAGCCCATTTGCTCTATCATGAGGCAAACAAGAATAATTTTATTATTATTATAACAATAATAATAGAGAAGGGAATTTAAATGAAAGACTTGTAAAAAACTTGAAATTGGCAAAAATGCCCGAACTGCAGCCAAAAACAACACAAAGCAGTAAAAAAGATATCTAACATAATTGACATTGACATTATCTGTCAAATGTCAAAAAGCCGGTTCCGGGTTCCCGCGGTCCCGAGTCCCGCGGAATCTCTAAAATCTGAATACAAGTTTTGAATAATTTTCAGTTTTTCAAATACCGATTAAATTTTAAAAATGTCTTCAACGGCTTTAGAAAACTTCATAAAAGCCCTCGAAGCAGTAAAACAAGACCACACCTGCGGCGTTTGTTCGCAACTGTGCAAGAAACCTGTGACTTTGAGTAAATGTTTCCACATAATATGTGGCGAGCATTTCGAAGGCTTGAAGAACTGCCCCGTCTGCAAAACTACCCTTGATGACTGCAAAGTGTTTGTAGACGAGCGTCTCGAACGCAGCATCGAGTCTACTCGCGAATTAGACAAGATGTACGACCCCTATAAAAATAAAGAAAATAGTGCGCCCACACTCTGTACAAAGCAGAAAACTGTAAAAAAGAAAGCTGAAACTTCACTCAAAAGTACTGAAACTCCCCCCAAAAAAGTAACACCTGCATCTCACTCTAAAAATTCACCATCGAGAATTAAATTTAAGGTTGAAAGTAAATCCAATCTGAATGACTCGATGGTATCGTCAAGTAGTAAGTTTAGTAAAGCCACAGAAAAGAGAAACCACAAAGGAGAAACAATGCTACATATTTTTTGTAGACAGGGGATCATAGATCGTGTATCAGAATTACTGAGTCAAGGAGCTAATACAAACACAAAAGATAATGCTGGTTGGACCCCATTGCATGAAGTTGTACAAAATGGACGGTTAGACTTAGTTAATCTTTTACTTCAACATAATACATTGATTGATGTGCCTGGACAGAGTAATGAAACACCGCTGCATGAAGCCATTCGGTACAATCATAAGGAAATAGCTGAAGTTTTAGTTAAGAATGGCGCAGATATGAATGCACGAAATTGTAAGGGAGAGACCCCCTTTCAATTAGCTTCTTCAGAAATGAAGAATGTCTTATTAGCTGCGTCCGATAATATAGTTCAAACGCAAAGTGTTAACATATCACACATGTCTGCTTTTTACTCTGAACTAGATTTCGACGATATCAAAGTCTACTGCGTTTCCCAGTTCCGTACAGTACATAACAAGCTGAAAAACTTAAGTAAGAACCATAGCAACTTGCACATAGAAGCAAAATTAACTAAGAAAGCTACACATTTAATAGTTGATGCGGAAGATAACGGAGTATGTCAGTCAAGTTTGGACGTACTACAAGGTGTTACATATTCTATGTGGATTTTGACATCTCAATGGGTGACCAAGTCAAACGAAGACAGATTGGAGTCATTTGAACCTTACGAAGTCAAGGGAATAGGCACACAGACATACCAAGGCCCAAAAAACGCTAGATACAACAAATACAAGAATTTACCGGGCATTTTCGATGGCTGCCACTTCTATCTGCATAATTTCAACGTTAAATATGAGATAACAAAAAATATTGTTGTCACAAAACCGATTTTGACGAAGTTGATAACAGATGCAGGTGGCATAGTCCTGAGGCGTGTTCCCAACCCAGAATTGATCCCCGAAGAGGAGAAATTGGTGCCATATCATGCAAAGAAGGGTGGGAAATTGGTAAACTGCTCTCACTACATAATATTCAAAGATATGTATGAGCCAATGTACAATATGCAGCATTTGAAAGCCTTGCCTATTGGATGGCTGATTGAATGCTTGGAGAAGTATGAATTGTGTGAACCTTGGTGATTGAGACACTTTGAAGGGGATAAATAGATTGCAAAGAACATATTTTTAACCTAATGAGGCCCAACAACCAAACTTAATGACAAACATATTGTGTCACTCCGGCCTAAGACAGTTTTTGAAAACATTAAATTGCGGCCCAGCAACCTAAAATAATGACATGATATAAAATGTATTTTTGGGTTTATATAATCCCGCCAATTTCAATCAGCCATCAACAAATTCTTGATTAAAACATTCACTCTGGGCCGTGACTACTTGCACCTATTTTTAGGACATGGGGTCATATTATATTCGACCTATATTTAAGTTGGGCCTTACGAGGTTAAGAAAATAAAGTAGCTAAGGCTAATTAATAGTCTTAGGCTGGTACAAGTGGTGGTCTTATCAACTCAACACTCTCTCTCTTTAAAATCTTTTTAGCGGAACTCAAGAAACACAAATGTAGACCTTAAAGAAGGCACTATTTATAACATACTTTAAAATGGATAAGGTTCTTAAATTTGATTGTATGTTAATTATGCTATAATACTGTGAATTGTGAAGGCGATTTAATATTTTTATAAGTTTGTGACTTCCTTCACTTCAGAGGTGAACTTGTTGAGAAAGTAACAAAGCACTAGTTTAAGTTTAGGCTGGCAATAGGCTCGCCCTAATTGACGGCTAAGACTTGACTGGCTAAGTAGGTAGTAACTCTGCCTGCAAAGCAACAAAGCAAGGAGTCCTGGGTTCGAATGCCAGCCGGGGCAAATGTTTGTTCCTGATTGTTGGATGTATGGTGTTATCGTCCATTGTTCATGCTGCAGGGACCACAGAGAATCCTAGCGCAGGGGTATGAGTGTAAAAATGTGGCCTACCCCTTCGGGAAAAAGGCGTGATGGTATCTTATGTTAGTTTAAGTTTGTACATACCTATGTAGGCATACTGCGTGTAGGAGTAGATTTTTGTATTTTTTTTTTAAATAAATATATAATATAATATGTTAATGAAGCTCATGTTCATTTCAAACTTTTAATTTTATTTCAAGGTGTAGTGATAAGCCTATTTTATTTAGCCTATTGCCTCCTATCGGGCACAATTCCAGACTACAGGCTGTCTTAGATAATTCCAAATCATCATCAGCCTGTGTTAGTCCACTGCTGGTCAAAGGCCTCTCTTAATTTGCGCCACAGAGCCCGGTCAACTCATCCAGTTACTACCGGCTATCCTTCGTAGGTCGTCACACTCCACCTGGGCGCAGGACGTCTTACGCTACGTTTGCCTACTCGCAGTCTCCACTCCAGAACTCGTCTACCATCCAGATAGATAAATCCAAGAACGATTTTTGTCTGACCTGGAGATCGAACCTGAGACCTCATGATCAGCTTGCGTCTACTACGCCACAGAGGAAGTCGAAGTAGGATAAATAAAATTTTAAATTTTGCGGTTTATTCGTTTGATATAATATATGGGAGTCGATCGCCCCAGTAGCCGACAACTAATCTACTTCTCCCACGATAGCTCAATTGGTAGTGCCGCTACGGGGAATGGTGCGGAAGATTCAAGAGTCCCGCTTGTGGGTGAATTTTTTCTTTCCGTATTCTGAATAATAAAAATCCAAAAATTAATAGAATAAAACATTTTATTTTACATAATATTATCATTAAACTAGATGGTAAATCACAACGTTTGAATACTTTACATATTAATTATCTTTACAAATGGACAAAATTTTGCAGCGCGTCGACAATGTTTTCTCACGCGGGAATACCTGACTTCTTCGCAATATTAAGATCTCAAGTAGCGTCGTTTTGGAATCGTGTCAATGCCTCAGGTAACGCAATTGTAAAGGCAGTTGCTGATAATCTCCAGAGTCCCATGTTAAAACATTGGATATCGGTTCACATGGAAAGGAATAGAATAAAGACCAACACTAACAATATAATTTATGAGTATAAAAGCAACCGCACAAACTAGTTTTTTATATTATATGATTTAATCTAATTTTAATTTAGATAATACTTGACATAGGTACATTGTGTGAGTGTCATTTCAAACTGTTTAATGGGCCATGAGTGCCTGAAAATAAATCTATTATTATTTATTTATTTTAAGTGTGTTTATTATAATAAGTATAAAAATTTGGTACCTACACGTTTTATACTAAATGCATAAATAAAACGAACGTGTTATACAAAGATGTAGTAAAAGTAGTAATACTTAACAGGAAAGAGCACTTCTTAGCAGTTTGACACAATCCTATGGAAAACATACTAAATCGATGTTTTGTATTACCCTGTTTTCTCCAAATAGAGTAAACCTATTTGATATATTTATATCCTGATATTTTAAAGTTGAAGTAAAGTATGTCCCTATCATGTTATTTTTGTTTATAATCTCTACATTTTTTTGTAGTGAACGTCCAATCACGCGAGTAAAACGAAGTTCACTATGAAAAAACCAAGGGTTTATATAAAAAAAATAATGACAGGCACACAGGTTACTTCACTATCAAAATTTATGGATATAAATTTATAGAATGGGTTAATTATATTCGGAGGAAACACGAGAATACAAAACATCGATTTGGTATTTTTTTCATAGGATTGTGACAAATTCCTAGAAGACCGCGTACGCTCTTAAGGGGTTGTATCTACCAGTCATCCTAAGCAACTTGAATGAAAGAAAGAAAGAAAGAAAAAGAAACGACTTCCCATACAAAATGGACTGCAAATTTTTGCGAATATTGGAATTCTTTCTTTTGAAGGTTGTTATTATCATCATGCACATCATCAGCCGGAAGACGTCCACTGCTGACCGTCGTCCTCCCCCATAGTCCGCCATTAACTATAGATATGTGTCCATGTATCCTAGATGACGCCGCTTGTTGGTTGTCTTGTCTCACGCAGCAGTTGTAATTAGCGGTGAGCGTTGAATGAACGAACTAGTGAAAACAACCGTCTACATATGCGCGACGCATGGACGGTTCACCGTCCATTGATGGACCAGTTGAATTCGTAGACGGCTACGGTTCGTTGAATTCTACGGCGAGACGTTCATCGACGATGAACGAACAGTAACGTGTCTAAACTTAGACGCATAGTAACGTTCGTTTCGCTTGTCATCTCTATTGAATAACATCACAGACGGATCGACGGTCATAAACGAATTTGAACCATCTGGGCCAACGCGGCTGTCTGAAGAAATAGGGAATAATTTTCCACTCCATTGTTTGTGGTTGGCTCTGGCCTTCATGGCTCTGGATCTGGCGCGAAAACATATTTATTAAAGAAATACCCTATGTTTTGTTTGCTATTTAAAAAACCATTAACATAACCTAAAAACTACATTTTTCAATTTTCATAAATACGAAGAACCTGCAAGGTCTTCTTTAACATAATATGTTTTCGCGCAAATAAAGGCCAGATCCAGAGCCAACCACAAACGAAAAATGATTGAAAAATTATTCCCTATTTCTTCATATGTGTACAGTAGAATCCGTTTAGTGCGACTTCGCATATAACAACCAACCGCTTTTAGCGACGTAAGTTTAGGCGCGTGTTTGGTTTTCATATGAACCATTATCAAAGTACACCCGTTTATTACGACTCCGCTTACAGCGACCGACCGCTTTTAACGACGGAATTTCACACAAAGTTGTCCGGTTACAACGACGACGATCGTTGACGTGTTTACAAATAAATCGTAGGTAAGAACCTATCACCGCCCCGCGCTGCGCTCCCCCCTTGCATGTCAATGATTCAAATGCGACAGTTTTGTTTTAGGCGTGTCAAGTGATGCGTGCTTTCGCGTATTGAAATGGCTTCTACAAATCGAAAAAGTTTCTCTGTTGAAGAAAAAAGTGTTATAATACAACGTTTAGAAGCTGGTGAGTCAAATGCAACGATTGCGAAGGAATTCGGTGTAAATCATTCGACAATATCCACAATTAAGAAAAATAAACACAAAATAGAACCTTTGTTTAATGCGAATGTTTTAAAACCTAAACGTGTGAGATTGTCGTCTCAAGAACAAGTGGACTCAGCACTTTTGCAATGGTTCAAGCTACAACGTAATCGTGGAATACCCGTAAATGGGCCTATTCTTCAACAAAAGGCGACATTTTTTGCTAAAGAATTAAAGATTTTTAATTTTGAATGTTCGGCGAGTTGGATTAACCGTTTTAAGAAGAGACACAATATCGTTGCCGGAAAAATTGCTGGTGAGTCTTTGTCGGTTGAGCACAGCAATGTGACCGAGTGGCTAACCAAAGTATGGCCCACTTTGCGAGAAAAATTTAGTGACGACGAAATATTTAACGCAGATGAAACAGGATTATTCTTTAAACTGACGCCAGATAAAACATTAAAATTTAGAGGCGAAAAATGCTCGGGAGGAAAACTTTCAAAAGACAGAATAACCGTGATGGTTGCAGCTAACATGAGTGGCAAAATAAAAAAGAAGTTGTTAATTATAGGCAAGTCAAAGAACCCACGATGTTTCAAAAATGTACGATCTCTGCCGGTAGATTATGAAAGCAATCGCAAAGCCTGGATGACATCTGATATTTTTATCAAATGGGTACGCAACTGGGATCGTGAACTGACTAAAAAGAAAAAAAAGATCCTGCTGCTAGTTGACAATTGTCCAGCTCATCCCTCAATCAGTGGCTTGAGTAGCATCACTCTAATTTTTCTGCCACCTAATACAACATCTATTTTACAACCTATGGACCAAGGAATAATTCGAGTGTTAAAATCAAACTTTCGTAAAAACCTGGTTCTAAAAATTATCGCCAGTCTTGACGCAAATGAAGACACCAGCAGTGCTAAACATCCAAAGATCACAATACTGGATGCTATTTTAATGGTTTACGACGCATGGAATAAGCTTAAATCAGCGACGATTTTCAACTGTTATAGACATGCTGGATTTATCCGAGACAGTCTCAGTGTTACTTTCGACAGCGATGGTGATGGTGATGATGATTTGCCGCTGTCCGTCTGGGCGAGAGCGTTGGATAAAGGACTTCCCATGGGAAATGAAGAACTTGAAGAATATTCTGCTATTGATGATAATCTGGCAACTTGTGAGGAGCCGACGGACGAAAATATTCTACAAAGTGTTAACGTCAGTGGTCAAGATAGCGACGATAATAACGACGACGACTTGGAAGAAAATTGTATCACTCCGAGTGTATCTGAAGCTCTAAAAGCTGCAGAAGTGCTGAATGTGTTTGTGCATTCTAATTTTGAAGATGACGATATAAAAAGTATGATGTCTCGCTTGCATAATAGAATTCGTACTTATTACTATGGAAGTAAAAACCAAAAACAATCAAAAATTACAGACTTTTTGCACTAGATTATTATTGTTCCTTATTATTATAGATTATTAGAGAGGTACATCTTGTACCTAGATTATTATTGTTCCTTATTATTATAGATTATTAGAGAGGTACATCTTGTACGTGCACGATTATTTTGTTATCCTACATTCGACATTTAAGTAAATTATAATTATGTATGTACATATATACATACATACATACATATGTAATTATAATTTCATTTAAAGTTGCATACTTTTCTTTTCATTATTATTATACATTATGTGAGATACCCACAAATAAATATTTCTTTTATTCAAATGTTTTGTATTG
Source organism: Hemistola chrysoprasaria (assembly GCA_947063395.1). NCBI lineage: Eukaryota > Metazoa > Arthropoda > Insecta > Lepidoptera > Geometridae > Hemistola > Hemistola chrysoprasaria. The sequence continues at coordinate 3,609,370 of OX346736.1, read as the reverse complement.
TCTCTTGGTCACGTAAATATTATTAAATACATTATGTATGTATGTATATCTATGTTGAATGATAATCAAAAAATGACATTTCCTTTAATACGACGTCCGGTTATTACGACCTATTACCACCGGTCCCTTCATCGTCGTTATAACCGGATTCTACTGTATTTTCATTTTGTATGAGTGACGTTAAACCTTAAGCCCAAATTTACTAGATAGATTAATTTATAATTTGATTTGAATAAAGTGAGTAAGTACTAAGTATTTTTTTTAATGGCGACGCGCGTTCCTCTTGCGAATTTTAATACAACATTTGCTTTATTATTTTATATACATATGAAAATCTTATTATTAGGCCTATCAAATAAAATCAATATTATAATGTAAGGTCGACGTGGTCCAGAAACCGACAACATCTTTAGTCTAAAATTATCAATAAAAGAGTGGACTTTTATTTAAAGTCCATCTCGAACGCTTCCGATGCGGTGTTTAGCAAATGTCAAGTGTCGAAGCTACGAGGCATGTATCTGAAAAAAAAAAAGAAAAAATTATCTTCAGCGATTTTAGGTTATTGATCCTTGGGTATTGCCACAGAACAGATAATAATACTACGTATAGAATGGACACTGTCATCCGCCCACCAATCGGGCCTTCCTCGGAAATCACTTCGCTCGGAAATCACCTCACGCACACTCTTGCGTGTGCACAAAACTCAATGTGTGCAGTGTCTGTGTAGTGGGTAGTTATATCGTTATTTTTGAATCGAATGTCCTGGGTGTGTTATATTGCATGGAGTCTAGGCAGGGCCGTAGCCAGTTCTATTTAATGTAGGACTGCATTTCATCATCATCATCTCAGCTGTATGACGTACACTGCTGAACATCAGCGTCCCCCATAGATTTCCATCTATTCCGTTAGTAAGCTGCTTGCATGCTGCCTTTCATTTTATGTACTAAAAAAAAACATACATTCACGCCTTTTTCCCGAAGGGGTAGGCAGAGGTGTACCCAGGACTCAGTCCCACAGTAGATACACCCACATTTCGCCAGTATGTTATTGGTCCCATGTAATAGGGGGCAAGCCTATGTACTAATATTATTATAAATCTCAAATCTCAGTACAAAGTAAAAAAGTTATCTTTGTAACATGTAAACAAAACGCTAGCGAGTTCTAACTCGAGCCCAGCGCCATCTAGCGCTGTTTTTTTGTGTGTACGTTTGTTCCGTATTCACGCTAAAACTACTGAACCGATTGAGCTGAAATTTGGTATATAGATAGCTTAGACCCTTTTTTTTTTTTTTTTTTTTGGTGCCCGGGGAAAAATGCGTGACGCATACCACCCACACCCGGGGGAGCGCAGGGTGGTTATGTGGGACTCCCCGCCGGCACAACACCGTACGTCGGTACGTTGCTGTGCCGGCGGGTATACCCACTAAAAAACCCCGGGGTGTTCCTTCGCGACGCCATGTGTCGGGGCTACGGGTACGCCGAAGCACTCATCCGCGGCCCCGACGGCGTTTGGTCCTCCATGGAGGACCCCGCCACGGTGGGGTGAAGGTAATCCTTCACCCCAACCCTCCCAAGGGGCGCGCGGAAACCCGCGCGCACCTCCTCGCAGGCCCTTTAGGTGGGCAACGGATACCCCCGCATGCGTTGCCCGGGCCCCAGGATTCTGATTCTCCGGTCGCCACCGCACAGGAGTTCTGCATGGAGACGAGCGGAGAATCATCCTCCACATCTCTAAGAGCTTGGAAGGGCGTTCCGTGCCCTCTCGAACGCCTACCGAACGTGCGAGAGGACACGGAAGGCCCATTCCCGCCCACCACCACGCGCAAATAGCGCAGGAGGCTCTCTGGTTGCCCCGGTACAGGGGTAGATCTGCATAGGGGAAAGTAGAGAGCCCTCCTCACTCTAAGGGCTTGGAAGGGTGTTCCGTGTCCTCTCGAACGCAATAGATTACATGCGAGAGGACACGGAAGACCCATTCCCGCCCACCACCACCGCAGGGCTCAAGTGAGCCCCGCCTGCGCCATCCACTGTGCCCTATGCTGACTTCATAGGGACACGCGGAGGCGCAACCCACACCGCGGCAAGCCGTCGGCTTTCCGCCCCGATTCGGTCGCAGAGGATAGGGAGAGCGGCGCATCGCAATACCGACACTCCTCTTCCCCTGCGACCCCACCGCCTTCGCCATCTAACGGTGGCGACCCCGTTTGGGCCGCGGAAGGCAGGAAGAGCGGCGCACCGCAATACCGGCACTTCTCTCCCGCCGCGGCCCAACCATTCAGCCGCGATGCGCTACGTTACGCATCGCGGCCCGCCTCAGTTGCGTTGCGTCCTGTGGGACGCACCGCAACCTACTCGGCCGCTCACACCTGCCTGGAGGAAAGTGAAGCGGTCGACCACCTCGGGCTCCTCTTGGCTTCACCGTGGGATCCGTACCACGGCTACTGACCCCCACCGCCGCGAGAAGGCGGGAACCCATCGGGGGGAGATAGCTTAGACCCTGGAATAACACATAGGGTACTTTTTATTCCGCTATTCCCACGGGAACGAAGAATACGCGGGTGGAACCGCGGGGAACAGGAAGTATAACACAATATAGTACTTGAATGGCACCTTTTCCACATTATGAATTTGTAAAAATTTGCAATTTTTCCAAAAATTGCAAATTTTTACAAAATTTGTTGACATTTTGATGTACCTAATAATAGTTTAATTTCAATTATAATATTTAGACATAGAAAAATAATAATAATATTGAGTGACTTATTTAATTAATTAATGTTGTAAATTATGAGTTGTAAAAACTTGAAATAAATGATTATTTATTTATTTATTTAAAATTTGATGATTTGACTGCCTCGGTGAGGGCGTATGCTCAACTGCCAATCAAGAGGTCCCGGGTTCGCACCCAGGTCAGGCAAAGTGTTAAATATTGGATTTTTCCATTAGGAATTATCTCAATAACTGCCTGGAGTCTGGAACTGTGCACGGTAGATGGCAATAGGCTCGCCCCCTATTACATGGGACCAATAACATACTGGCGAAATGTGGGTATATCTACTATGGGACTGAGTCCTGGGTACACCTCTGCCTACCCCTTCGGGAAAAAAGGCGTGAATGTATGTTTTTTTTTTAATTTAATAAAAAAAAAAAACTCACCTAACGCTATAGTCGTGCAGTCTGAACACGGCGTAATGTTGGTCACTGTAGACAGGGTAGAAGTGGTCCACTCTTTGGCTTAGTAAAGTATGGCATAATATGGGTTGATCTATCAGGTTTGGTTTTTCTATATCCCATATATCAGACAACGAACATCCTTTGCTGAAAATAATAATTAAATACAAGTGTTAATTGAGTATTTGATTTTTTGCATAAATGGAAAGACCATATATAGGATTTGCAAGATAAAAAATAAATAATATGGGACAACTTCCACACACGGTCAATCTGGTCCCAAACTATGCTAGAAGCCTGTACTATGGTAACCAGATGACTGATATACATACTTATATATGCTTATTACACCCAGACACAGATCAAACAGACATGTTCATGCACACAAATGTTTGACCTGGCCGGGGATCGAACCAGGGCCCTGCGGCACAGAAAGCAGAGTTACTGCCATCTGAGCAAACGAGGCTGTCAGATATACAGACACGTCAAACATATAACACCACTTCCGTTTTCGGTCGGGGGTTAAAAAGAGATAGATTACCTCCTTCGTCCATAACAGTATTTGGTCTCGACAATAAGGAAAGTGACCCTCAGTCTGTTCAAATCTTCATAAAGCTCTTCCGGTGTGAACCTCCCGTATACCTTGTACACTGAGTACACGCGCTGTCTGTAATAATATTTAATATTTTGAATTTATAGATTAGATTATAGATATAGATTATAATTATAGATATAGATTAGATTATAGATTTAGATTATAGATTAGATTATAGATTGAGATTATAGATTATAGATTTTTTCTCACACAAAGGTTTTTTACAATGGTGCTTAGTCTACTTGAACAGTACATAAATCAACCTGTTTTGTGTGAGAATGTTGCCTGAAATAGGTTTCCGAGAAAACCTGTAGTACAGGTCGTCAGGCCTCCCACTCCGCGTATTATTCATTATTTGTTCAAAATTTAAGCATTAGCTATAATATTGTAAAAAATTAAATAATGTGAACACTTTTAAATCTTGCTCCGGTAAAAATATAAAATCTTGATTCTGCAGATTATGGAGCACTTTCTTACAAAAAGACTTTTTATAATAATATTATACTAAACATTAACTATAACTAACTATATAGATTATAGATATAGATTATAGAATAGAATAGAATAGAAAACTCTTTATTGGCATCACAATTAGTACAGAAAA